>BMAO01036184.1:305190-360737 GCA_019973975.1 Trichonephila clavata
TTTTTAAAACTTTTATAAAATACTAAATTATTAAAATATTTAATTATTGTAAATGATTTATATTTCTTAGATTATTGGAAACAAAAAGTATAGAATTTAAAATCTATTTCTTTGTTGGATTTTAATAATTATTTTATAGCTAAACCTGGAAAAAACACGAAATTTTTCAAATATTAACTTTAATAAAAAAAAACATAACTGGAGCTCCCAGTCCTAAATCCATATGAACTTTTATGGATCATATGTTTGGGAGTATTTACAAGATATTTCAAGATTGGGAAAAAAAAGCGTTAGGGATTAGAAAACACATTTTCAAAATTAAAAGTCTGAAAAAAACACAAAAAAAAGGCAAAAACAAAAAAATAGTGTCTGTAAAGCTTAATTTTTTATGTTATTTTCAACTTATGTTCTACATCCAAACACTACTTGAAATAATTATGACTGAAAATATCTTTTTTAATTCAAAATATTCTTTTACGCAATATTAATAACATTTGTTACTTTGATAGATTATTCGGTTTCATCTTAACCTAATATTTTCACAGGAGTTTTTAAATACACAAAACATTTATACACAAAATAATAGTGATATAAAGGTAATCCCGAAATCATCAAGTTTGTAAATAATGTCAATTTTTTTTTTCTAAATCGGGGTAGTTTAGCAAGTTTGGGTTTTTGTTGCATGACTTGAAAATACTAAAGTAGTACTACAAAATATTTACTATAATGTAGTTTAGACATCAGGGAAATATTTAGTTCTTTCTACAACATTGTATTCAGAACATTTACATTTTGAAGTCTAATTGTAACATCATCTGTGAAAGCTGGATTTTAGATTTATAAATTTCAGTGCGTATTCCTTCCCTTTCAAATGTTATTTCTCACAGAAGCCTGCTTACATTTTTGTCATGCCATTTCTCAACAGGAAAAAATTAATGAAAACAAAGTAAAAAGCTTTTAAATTATATATAAATTATGTGTACAAATAAATATAGTGGTCTTTAAATCAATCTTAATTAAGTAAATGTGAGAGAACTCAAAAGCTTCAAAACATAGCAAACAGAAATGATTTTAGAAATTAAAATTTCAGTTAATACCCATTTCACACGAAAAAGTGGCTTGTGTTCAAAAATATTTTCAATTAATTTAATTTAGAATTGCAAAAAATACTTTAAAGTGAATTCAAAACCTAAAATAAAATCTCAGAAAACTTAAAATTTCTTAAAAACCTAATTGGTTTTCAGGTCTTCTGGAATGTATGCTTTGTCTAAGATCCAGCCTAGAGCCTAGGTTTTTTTACAGTTTTGAAAGTATCCTAAAATGATAAGAGAGAGATCCCAGTTCAATTGGAGCAAGCTTTCCAAATATATGGGCCACAAAATTTTTTTAAAAAACCCTGATGTTTTTTTGTTATTATGCCTTAAATTTTTAAAAAATTCTCGACACTTAAGAGAATAGTATTTAAAAACCAAAAATTATAATCCTTTTTTTTCCACATGTGTAATTTTTTTACAAAAATACCCAAAATTTTTAATATAATAACATTTCAAAAGCAAAAGGTAGGGTTTTCTTGCAATATAGAATGAATTATGAGGATGATGAATTTATACTGTTAATATTTAAGAATAAAATAACAATTTGTAAGGTTCTAATCCTGGAATTAAGGATACATCTCTAAATGTTAAAATTGCTTATAAAATTTCTTATATTATTAATTGTCAGTTAATTTTACTTATGTAAAATGTTTTAAGTGTACTGTTTTTAAAAGACAAAATTAATCAGTAATGCACACACATCTTTGCAATGACTGAATTGAAAGATGTAGTTACGGATGACAATTTCCAATTTATAAATATATGCGAATATGCATTTAAAGGATGTAATACTAAAGAAACGAAAAGATGAAAATCAAATCTGAGTAGAAAATGGGAAAGAAACGCTTTCGCCATTTAACACATTTAAGAAAAATATATTTCCTTATTAAAATTATTGATTGAAAGTGTATTATGTGGTTCCGACACAAATGCTGAAGTGGTGAGAGTATTATTTTATTCTTAGTGCAAGTTGTTTATGATGAGATTTGATTTATGCCGAAAAATTCATTCAACAGAAAAGTATAAATTTAAGGATTAAAATTTGCATAAATTAAAAGTATTAAAATCTCTTTAATGTTATTTTAAATTAAAAATATAATAAAATGCAGAAAGCCCAGTTTTATTGTACAAACTTCTTCATCGTATATATACAGAGGTTCCCAAACTTTTTTGTCTCATAGACCCCTGCCTACCTAATATTAAATTTTTGCAAATTTATCAACTTAAATGTCTTTTTGATAATTGGTGCTACTACTTTCAAAAAATTAAATTTTTAACTGTAATGAAGTATAGTTCTGCGTTTAAAAAATAAGAAGCGCATATAATGAATTAAAGTTAAAACAAAATAACTGAACAAATGCTTTTAAAGAGAAGGATGAATCTGGTGTTTCAATAACAAATTTTCAATATTTAATATCAAGCTTGTCAGGTTTAACCCTAACCTTCCTTTTTCGTAAGTGCCTACTTCTTTCTTTCTTTTCCTTTCTTTTTTTGTTTTGAGATTGGCAAACTCAGTGAAACTCCCTCTCACAAGGAAAAATACATTTAAAAACTTTCTCATGATATTCCCTATTTTGTGACAAATATCAGGTATGTCTTTTTAAAGCCAAAATTACTGACATCCGTTTCTATAAGATCTTCATTAGGACCTATTCTAATAAGTTCCTATTGCAATATGACACTTTTTTTTTTCAAAGCGACTATTTGAAATCATTGTCTACTGCTGTATTACTAAAAAAAACAATCTCAAACTTAGTTTCAAAATCTGAGTAAGGGCATTTAAATGTTAAACGTAGGTTAAAATGTCCTGACAGACTGTGACAAATTAAAAAAATTCGTGACGTTCAATATTATATTTCTTTAGCTTAATTTTGGAAAAAAAATGCTGAAATATTCCTTGTATTAATAAAATTTAGGTTATCACCTAGTATGGTAGTCAACTTTTATGTTGTTAAACTAACCTCACTAAATTTAGTAAACGTTAAATTGGTAAAATCTGGTTCCCACTGGATCAAATTTTTTTAAAGATTAACGTCATGATCTGGTTTAATGAGAACCACGATCATAGACCCCCCATTTACACCTCATGAGCACCCAAATTATTTTTTTACTCGCGTGGAACTCTTGCAGGTCGTCATAGACCCCTGGGAGTGCATATAGATACCTTTGTGAATCATTGGTATATAATGATACTACATTTATTCTCATTTTGCTTTTTAAAAAAAAATTATCACTTTTACTTTTTTACCTCATAATTTTTTTTAAAAAAAAAGAAAGAAAAAAAACAGGAAAATCGGTTTGCGTTTTCTTAGTCTGATATTCAACAATGATTACGGATTACTTCTGTCTTGATCAAATCGTAATACCAAAATCAAAATGTTTTTTTTTTTTTTTTTTTTTTTTTTTTAGTTTTAAAAAGTAATAGGAGAAAAAAATTAATTTTCTTTTGCTTATTAAAAATATTTTTCAACTTTTAACTCGCCTTTTCTTTAAATCTTTATTTTTTATCCTTTATTTGCTTGTTACTAGGATTCAACAAATTGGATGGTTTCTGTTCGCCGTGATGTGGATCCAACATTCATCACACAATTTTCTCCCAAGGCAACAGCTATGAATGAGAAATCTCCCCTTTTTTCAACAACACAGAAACCGAAAAAGCAATAAAATCGTCCCCAACAAAATCACTTGTAGACCTCCCGTATCTTAAAGGGGGGAAGGCATAAAACTGTGGTGCATTTTCGAAGCAGTTCCCAAAAGTACACAGGAACCGTTTCGCTACCGCCAGCTTTGAAAAAGTAGACCGCTTTTGAGTGAGTTTCAATTAGAGCCTCAGCCACCCAGAGGGTTAATAACCCATTTTAAGTTTTCTGATAAAAAAATTAAAAACAATAATTGTATCTACGTTCATTTCAAAATAATTGCCTGTAGTCTAGACGTGAAAAGAAGAAAAAAGGAAATTGAATGACTTGTAAGAGGGTTGAAAATAGAGAAAGATCACTAGTGTTCCCCGGGGTCGTGACACCCATTTTTACCAAAGAAAGTAAGCCCCTTATGAAAAGGAAAAGATTACTAGGGCACCTCGAGATTGTGACACCCGTACTTATCTAAAGAAGGTGAGTCCCCTGAGGAGAATGTCGTCTGAAAGACAATTACAAAAAAATTTTCACCATTGTCAATGCCTCAAAATGCCATTGTTCATTAAATCCAAACAATGGAGGTCAAATCCTAAGAATTGATCAAAAATGCTTATTTTGGTGAGAAATTCTCGATAATCAGTTCTCAACAATTATTTCTTATTATTTAAGTTTAACATTATCAAATGAACAAAAATAGTACAAACTCATATCCTGGAGAAATAGCTCCATGCTCGCCAAAAACCGTTTATTCCCTCTGCATTCTCCCGCCGTTCCCTAGCTTATCGTGCATTTTTTCCAAAAATTACGACTTCTTTAAAACGCTTTGGGTGAAATTGATGAAAATCGGACTCTCCCGCCAAAAACGAGACGTTTGGTCATTTTACTCTAAACCGATTTTGTTGGCCCTGGTTTTTTGTCAGGTTTTGAGCTTACAGCCTTTTAATTTCGAAATCAGACATAACCCTCTAAATCTTCATGGCAATGCTGATGGATTAAGCAGACTAGAATAGCAAATTATTATTAATTCCTTTTTTAAATTTATTTTCGTATGTGCATTTGTGTTTGTATTTACTGCAGAAGTCGCCAAAGTGGTGGTCTGTGGACTACTAGTGGTCCACGAGAAAATTTCATTGGCTTCCAGAAGAATGTAGAATTTGTTTACTCATCACGTTAAATTATGTTTTAAGATGCATTGAAACATAATTCATTTCATTACAATACATGAAAAGTCATATAAAAACGCTACTTCGTATAATAACGCCATTTCATAGGAATGTTTAATGCTAAGAGTTTTCATACTTTAACATTTTTAATTGTTTTGGTTTCTACAGTTTTTGATTATTTTATTAAAGTTTATTTAAAAAAAAGCTTTTATAATTTGGTTAAAATTAATAGCTTCATTTTATTAACTAGGTACATTTTATGTGTTCTTAGATCACAGTTCTTTTTATAAATATACTTCTCACTTAAAAAATCCTATTAGTGGTTCACGGGATTTAAATTATGAATTGACTGGTCCGGGAGGTCAAAAAGTTTGGCGACCGTTGATTTACAGAGTGGAGTGAATTATGTATTGATAAAATCTTTTGTGCTTTTCTGTAGAGTGTAAAAAGACAAATATTTAATACCGTAGAAGAAAGTGTGTTCGTATATATCGGATTAGAGCATATTATTATTATTTGTCTTATTTTCTTTAAAATCAGTGTGTTAATGTGGAGAATGGCACTAAGAGGGGGGGGGAATAGATTCGAAAATTAACATTTTTAATGTCAGGAATATGTGTGTGTGCGTGCGTGTGTGTGTGTGTGCGTGTGCGCGTGTGCGTGTGCGTGTGCGTGTGTGCGTGCGTGTGTGTGTGTGTGTGTGTGTGTGTGTGTGTGTGTGTGTGTGTGTGTGTGTGAGTGTGTGTGTGTATTTCAATTCACATATACACTCATGTCCATGAATTAAGGATAATTCAGAACTAAATGGAAATCGAAATCTAGACTAAAAATTTCACTTGTAGAACTATCACGCTTTCTACAGTAATAATATACAAATTACAGGAAGCCAAAAGATGACACCGATAGTATGCCATAGCAACAAGATTGTAAAAGAGAGGTATATTAAGGAATGGTGGCAAAGAAGCAAAATTGTTCACAAGCAGTTTGTAAGCCACTCAGTGACATAACCGAATAGTTACGACACAAAGGAAGCATAAGAATGTTTTTTTTTCATTGAAAAATTATCGACAGCATAGAATATAGCATACTCAGATGGCAGTATCAAAGGAACTTGGAATTACCCCGAATATCATCTCTAGGATTTGGAAACAATTCCAAGATGACGGAAATGTGAGTAGACGTTACAATACAGATCGCCTCTCTGAGTTACAACGCCGAATGAACATCAATGTTTGGCAGTAACTTCAAAAAGAAGCAGACGGAGTAGAGCATACGACATGTCTCGTCAGCTATCTACAGCCACAGGTAAGACAGTTTCAAAATAAATTGTGAACTGATGTTTGGGGATGTATTTGACTACATGCTCGTAGGCTTCTCAGAGGTGTTTCGCTCAGGGCGACTCACTGTTTTCAATGATTAGCTTGGAGTAGAGAACATGCAATGTGCGTATGTGTGTGTGCGCGCGCGCGCGTGCGTGTGTATGTATGTGTTTATGTGTGGACAACGTCAGTGATGTTTTCCGACGAGCCTAGGTTTAGCTTGAAGTCTGATTCTCATCGGACTTTCATATGAAGAACGCTAGGTACATGGCATCTCCTAGGCAACATCTTTGAACTGCACGGTTACGGTGGTTTACTAGGCTCCAGAGTAGATCTGCATGTTCAAATAGGAAATATGACAGGCCAAATTTATAGGAACATCATTCTGAAATAACATTTACGTTTGTTTAGGGGTGCCATGAGCACAGAATTTGTGTTTATGGATCACAACGCCCGTCTTCATCAAGCAAACCTCGTAAACGAATGCCATCAATCTGAATTTGTTACCTCAATTGAATGGCCAGAAATCTCACCTAGTTTGAATCTGGCATATTATGTGTGGTAGATGCTTGTCCAACGAGTTTCAGCCCTTCAACCACGTACTACATGTGTATCGGAACTTCGGAGAGCGTGTCGTAGTCTATCACTACCTCTAAGATTATTAACTCCCCTTCTCGTATTATCTAAATCTGAATATGTTGGATCCATAATTAATTACAACTTATTTAATAAATCAATCTTATTTATTGACCTTTCTTAATTGAGAGATTACACAAATACTATTCAAACCTTAAGATCAACAAAATACAGTGGAGTATGAGAAGAATTCGATTATGAACGACGGAATCCTAACTGAATCCACGGTAGTCGACGCGCATAATTAAGCTACACACTTATATTTAATTTGGGAAATTGAACTAACCTGATATCTTTAGTTATGGCAGGTTCTTCTAAATACTTCTTCAATATTAGGATTCCTTTAATAAGTGGCTTCAATCTCAGCTATTTCTTAGTTCCGTCTCGAACCGATTTCTGTATACTTTTCAATAGACTCTTCTCCCGACGAATATATTTCCACTAGCAAAACTACTCTCTCAATTCCCCTTTTTCTCCTCATTTCATTTCTCCCTTTTATATCCTTTTCGAACTCGCTAAAACCGAAAATATCTCGTTTGAATAAGTCACACTTCTTGGCTCTCGGAGGAGATTGGTTGAAATAAATAAAACATTTTAAAGAATTCGAGAGAAGGTTAGTGAAACGCGTAAGCACCCGTCACAACCCCCTCCGAGAAAAAAAGCATGACTTATTGAAGGTCTAAACGACCTGGAAGAACTCGCTTAATTTACCTAACGTCTGAAAAACACTGAACCTGCACAAAATTTTAACTACTCTAGAATGCCTAAAAATACTGAACTTGTAGAAAGTTTTAACTCATGAACTTTAGAATGCCTGAAAATACTGAACTTGTAGAAAGTTTTAACTCACGAACTTTAGAATGCTTGAAAACACTGAATTTGCAGAAAATTTTAACTCTCTAAGTTAGAAACTTTAATTAAACTAGCACACAGAAATGACTACTCAAAGGGGTACTCCACTTTAATTTATTGATCTTTTACATACATACATTCCCTACAGTGCATCCCATTCGGGCGAAGATCAGGGGAAAACCTTTCAAGGAAAAAACCCTGATCATGCACTTTACTTAGGTGCTAATAAATATTAAAAAAATTTTTACAATAATATCTTCGTACGACATCACTTTCATCTCATCACTTTGTTCAGGGACTGCTGCCCTGAAAGGAAACCTTGTCAATTTTTTCTAAAACATGACATTAAATGCACAGAACTTTTATACAACTTCCTTATTGACATAAAATATGGCATACATTATATTATATATATATAGTTTCATCAGAAAATAACCTTTATCTGGTTTCATTTTCAAAAAATTCCCCATCAATCGCGCTGCGCTATTAATGTTTTTTGTTAGTATTCCTAGTAACGCCGCGCCCAGAAACCTGACACTACTTATACATCTTAATAATTACACACAAAAATATATACATTTTTTACATAGAATATATTATAACAATCAATACAAGTAATCTCACATATAAAGCCTCGTCTTTAAAGTGTAGCAAAACAATTGCAATTTAACAAATGTTTTTCCACAATTTGGAAAAAAAATTAAATACAAAAGCATTTTCAACCGATATGAAAATACACACAACGCAGTAACTTTTGTACGGTAATTTTACAAAAAAAATAGACTAGCCCACATGGAAAATACTCCGAACTGTCTGTCAGAGGAAAAATAAACAAATTAGAATTATATAACCTGGCTAGTCTTTAGATCCAATCTGCATAGGCTTTGCCTCCAACCATGGCTTCTGTACTGGATGACCTTGTCCTAGGGCTGTCCTCTCTGCGCTCCCACCTTCTGGGTCTCCTCTTCCATTGAGTCCGCTGAAGCTTATATGCTCCTGCTGAGGCGTTCTTTTCCCTTGTGAGAACTGGAATTTGGCTGCTGTCCACTCGACGTCGGCTCCGAAGGTTGTAAAAGCAGTTCCTTTCTTGCTGGGGTTTGTTGTATTTGAATCTGTGGGATGGTCCTGGAATTGCTCTTTCTGATTTCCACTGTTCACTGCGGGACGGTCCTGGAATTGTTCTTTCTGATTTCCACTGTTCACTGCGGGATGGTCCTGGAATTGTTCCCTCAGAATTACTTTCTTCCACCTTTCTATACCGCTTTCTGGAGGGACGAGACGGCATTGACGAGGTCAACTTTCTCTTGTCTCGGGATACCTGGGCCTCTGGTCTCTTTTTCTTCTGTATGTTTTCCTTCCAAGAGAGTGGTCTTCCTCTTTTCTCTCTTTCTGTCCAATGAGGTTTTCTCTTCCGGAAATTATACGCATCACCCCCCCCCCCCCGAAAAAACAGCAGACTCCGTTCGCACACGTTTTTTTCTTCTCACCTCCACTCCATCGCGTGTATTCGTAACTATATCTCTACTACCTTCTAAATTTCCCGATTTCGATCCTCCACGACAACCCCATCACTCTCCGATTGCACCAATCTCGGCTGCCCATCATCCGACCTGTCTGATGCCACTGCACCATGATCACTACTTCTGGCACTTTCCGATTCGGCAACACTGTCTTCTCTTTGATGGCAAATTCTCACCTGATCCACATTAACAGTTATTCTTTTACCAAATTTTAATATTACTAAATTATTATTATTTTTTACACTCAGAAATTTATATGGGCCCTCAAACTTTGGCATAAATTTACCCACTAATTTCTTACTTGCCGAACTCAACGGGTGAGTTTGAACTAACACTAGATCATCAACTTTCACATTAACTTCACGCCTCTTCTTATTATAATATTTCGCCAACTTCTCGTGCTGGCGCTTTGTATGAATTCTAGCCTCGTCAAACAATTTTTCTATGTTCCCACAAACTAAGTCTGATCCCTCAGTTACCATTACTAATTTTTGAAAGAGGGTGATTAAATTTCGACCTAAAAATAATTCCGCCGGTGTTTTACCCGTTGTGTCATGTACTGCTGTCCTAAGAGCGTAGCTGAACTCTTGCAGAAATTGGTCTCAGTTAGTGTGATTATCCGCGACAAAACTCGAAATCATTTTTGAAAGAGTACGATTAACTCTTTCCGTTTGATTAGCTTGTGGACGATATACCACAGTTTTAACGTGTTTTATGTTCAACCTGCGACATACTTGCTCAAAAACTTCGGATATCATTTGGGGGCCATTGTCACTTATTAACTTTACAGGAGTTCCATAACGCGAAATATAATTCTCAAAAAATGCATTGGCAATTGCTTTAGCCGAAGCTTTCCTTAAGGGAACTATTTCAACCCATTTAGAAAAATTATCTGTAATTACTAAAATAAATTTATAGCGTTCTGGACTAGTTGCAGGGTATGGGCCTAATAAATCTAAATATACGATTTCATTCGGAAAATTCGTTACTATCGGAATTATTTAACCAGCTGGTAATCCGTTCTTATAATTGAATTTTTGGCATTAGTCGCAGGTTGCTACATATTTATAAATGTATTTCCTCATGTACGGGAAATAACACGCGTCTTTTAATTTTAAGTAGGTTTTCTTTTTGCCTAAATGGCCTGCCATCGGCGAGTCATGGAATTATCGCATTACATCTTTACGTAATGTTTTAGGTATAAATACTCTTAATTCACCTAGTGTGGTTGTATATTTTGCATAATACAGCAATCCGTTAATGACTTTAAAGTCGCGGGACCAATTTCTACAGATTGACTCATTAATGGAACTATCGGCAGGATTTTCTAGAAACAGTAAGATATGACCTAACTGCGGATCATTTCTCTGTTCCTCTCTCAACTGTTCTCTAGACGATAATATTAACTATCTAATCACCGCACAAGACACCTTTGGTTCTTCATTACTTTCTAACGGGTTTCTAGACAACATATCAGCCACTAAATTTTGCGTACCTGGGTGATGTTCCCATATTCTACATTAAAATTTGCCAACTTAAGCGTCCACCTTATTATTCTAGACGACAAATTCTTCCTATTCGTTAATTTGATAAGTCCAGCATGGTCTGTTATCACTTTAACCTGCAAGGATCCGAAATACGTGCGATATTTATTTAATGCCCATATGACAGCTAAACATTCACGTTCCGTCACAATACAGTTCCTTTCAGGGCGGTTTAATGTTCTTGAGGCAAACGCAATAGGCCTATTATTCTGTGTCAATACTGCTCCTACCCCCACTGAGCTAGCATCCGTATAAAGTTCAAAAGCTTGGGAAAAATCTGGTAATTGTAAAACTGGAGCTTCTGTCAGTGCTTTCTTAATACGATCAAAGGCTTCCTGCGCTGATTCCGACCAACGGAACTTAGAGTTTTTTCGTTTTAAACTATATAAGGGTTCACACATGTCTGCATAGTTCTTAATAAACTTTTGATACCAACCCGTCATTCCTAAATATTTTGCTACCTGTATTGCAGTTTTCGGAGGTTTCATTTCAATAATTGCTTTTACCTTCCATCATCTGTTTTAACTCCTTCTTTATTAATAACTAAACCCAAATAACGTAATTGTTCCCTCGCGAAATGACATTTCTCACGATTCAACGTTAAACCAGCCTCCTGCAACAATCTGAATACTTCTCGTAAGTGTTCTACATGGCGTTCAAAAGATGGAGATGAAATGATATTATCATCCATATAGCAGTGGGTAAAACGCCCGAGAACTGGTTTAAGTATCATTTCAATTGCCCTTTGAAAATTTGGAGCTGCCCCCGAAAGGCCAAATGGCATGCGAGTAAATGCAAAAGTACCATTTTTTGTAACATTTTTTGTCTTATGAATATCTTTGGGGTCTACTGCCATCTGAAAGTATCCGCTGCGTAAATCAAGTGATGACATAATTTCGGTGTGTGGAATATTAGGGATCAAATCATCAATTATTGGTAGCAGATATCGCGGATATCTCGTGATCGTATTTAATTTCCTATAATCTATTGGAAACCTATAAGCTTCTGGGTCATCTAACGGCAACCCGTTTTTCTTCCGACATAAAACAACTGGAGATGCGTAGGGCGATGTTGTTGGAATTATCGTTCCATCGTTCAACATCTTCTGAACATGGTAGTTAATGATACCCTGTTTGAACCTGTCATAGCGATAAGGTCTCGAAAAAACAGGAGGATTATCACCCGTGTCAATTTCATGACAAAACACATGTGTCAGACCAGGCTTAAGTGAAAACAAGTTTTGAAATTCCTTAAACAAAATCTGCAATTTTTGTTTTTGTTCTGAATTTAACTTAGTGTTTGATAAATCTATCTGAACCGGTTCGTCCGAAATTGCCACTTTTTCAATATGCGAATCCGAAATGATTAACGATTTTGTAAGAAAGTCCAAACTAATCTTTGCATGTGACATAAAATCAATACCTAGGATGCAGGGATATTGCATCTCAGCAATCACATGAAATTTCCGCAACTTCGAAAATTCCCTTATTTTAATTCCTAACTCAATTGTGCCTAAATTTCTGTATTGTGACCCTTGAGCTGTAACTAATTCAGCTAACGACCTCTTAATAGGACAAAAAGAAAGATATGATCGGTATGTTTTTTCTGAAATAAATGACTTTTCCGCACCTGTATCCCAGAGCGCTTTTATAAAAGTATCATGCAATAGAAACGGTACATACGGAAGATCAACTGGTGATAATCGTAATGAATTAAGTTTAATTCTATTAGGAGGATTTGACTTAACTAGCGATCGCGTTTACCTCCCGCAACACGACCGCTTAAAAGTTTAAATTGGCATTTATTTGCCTTTCGCTGTTGCAATCAACACGCCTCCAATTCTGCTTTGCTGAATCATCACTAGGACCCTTCCTAACCACCATCCTACGGTTCTGATACCGGTCTGTTCGCTGATTTGGCTGATTGTAGCAATATCCTCCCTCGAATCCTTGATTTTGATAATTATGACGAGAAAAATTATTTGCACCCCTGCTTAGTCCTCTTTGATCATTTTGACTATTTCCGACCCCTGTATCTCTCCAATTTCTATTATTCCCTCTTTCATCAGGATTCCTACTCATATCCCAAGCTCGTCTAGCAAAATTATTACTCGAACCCTGGTTTTCCCTGCAGCTATGACGCTCCTCATACCGGTCTACCAACTCTACCAACTGAGCTTTCTTTGTGGGGTTTCGAACTTCTAAATAATCCATTATTTGGGGTTATAGTCGCATTACTATGTGATCGACCAATTTTATCTCATCATAATTCAAATTTAAAGCTTTATGGATTTTTAATTGCTGAAAAATAAAGTCTGACGGGGCTTGACCTCTCCGTTGTTTCGATGAAAAAAACTGAGCCTCTAACTCTGATTTATTCCGTACCTACAGGAAAACTATCCGACAATTTCTTTTTAAGCGTTGCAAATGCAGTCGCTTTCATTTACACACTCAAACCCAATAACGTCAAACCAGTCTAACGCTCTCCCAATTAAATGACCCTTTAAATATGCACATGCCAGATTCGCCGGTATTTCATAGTAGGCTATGTTGTCGTCAATATTTGAAATAAACTCAGACACATTTTCTTTACCCGAAAAAAATAATTCAGGCAAAAATCTAAATCCTGCACTTGCTCTTAATTCCGGTATTTCGGTTGGGCGCCAGTGTCGTAGTCTATCACTACCTCTACGATTATTAACTCCCCTTCGCGTATTATCTAAATCTGAATATGTTGGATTCATAATTAATTACAACTTATTTAATAAATCAATCTTATTTATTGACCTTTCTTAATTGAGAGATTACATAAATACTATTCAAACCTTAAGATCAACAAAACACAGTGGAGTATGAGAAGAATTCGATTATGAACGACGGAATCCTAACTGAATCCACGGTAGTCGACGCGCATAATTAAGCTACACACTTATATTTAATTTGGGAAATTGAACTAACCTGATATCTTTAGTTATGGCAGGTTCTTCTAAATACTTCTTAAATATTTGGATTCCTTTAATAAGTGGCTTCAATCTCAACTATTTCTTAGTTCCGTCTCGAACCGATTTCTGTATACTTTTCAATAGACTCTTCTCCCGACGAATATATTTCCACTAGAAAAACTACTCTCTCAATTCCCTTTTTCTCTTCATTTCATTTCTCCCTTTTATATCCTTTTCGAACTCGCTAAACCCGAAAATATCTCGTTTGCATAAGTCACACTTTTTGGCTCTCGGAGGAGATTGGTTGAAATAAATAAAACATTTTAAAGAATTCGAGAGAAGGTTAGTGAAACGCGTAAGCACCCATCACAACCTCTGGTTACTCCTTACATCCGAACCCTCTTGTCTATCTGTAAACCAGGCTAGAGTTGTAGGAGGAATAGAATAATCCACAGACATTATTTCCAATCTAAGTAATTTATTAATTCTTATTAATAAATAATGAACAGACACAATACAATTCTAACTAAAGTATATGAACTATAGTAGAGTGCGGAAGTGAGATACTCTAATACTGGGATACTATTACTGACCCTCAACTGAATCTAAGACAGCTTAAATGAGCTTAATTGGAACTACGTCACACACTAATAGCTAGCTTCTATTTAATTAAGAACACAGTATCTGTACCTTTAATATAACGGATCCTACACTGTAACTTGCAGGTAGTGTCTTGGCTTGTTCAACGTCATAGGTTCCACGCTCTGCAGTGCTTTTACTACTTCTCAAACTTCAAGTTCACTCCTACTTGCATACATCAAACGTATCAACTTCAGCTTGTCAACAACAACGTGCCAACAGATCACTCACTTTACTTCACTTGACTTAACCTAACCTCTTACTTCACTTTCTGTCAACTCGCGAAAACCGAATTTATATAATATTCCTCAGTTACATAAATCACGATTGGTTTCTCGATGAAAGTTGGTTGAAATAAATATTTTGTTTTAAAGAGACAAGAAGATATTAATAGAACCGCGTATAGATCCGTCACAACTTGCCATGGTTGATTAAAATATATTATAATAAAAGTTAATAAATTAAAGGGAAAAATTAAAAATTTACATTTTAAAAATTAAAATTTATAATTGCATTTTTAAAATTAAAATAATTTGCAGGAGCCTTTGAATTTTTTGCATTGTTTTGAATATGAAGTGAGAAAAAAGTTTTATTGATCAATTTTGTAAAATGAAAAAAAAAATAAAGTAATCTGTTTCAGCCGAAAACAACTTCTGAAAAACAGAAGTTTAAGTTCAGCTGACTGAATCATGATATTGCGTCAGCTTGGCCAACAAGCTTGACGACCGTCCAACTGATGATTGCTGAAAAACGGTGAGTTTATATGTGCATTTGGGTAAAGACGTTCGTCTAATCAGGGAGCAGCTACTCGTTTGGGAAAGGGGTGCAATGCAACTAAGTAGGCGAAATTTGTTAGAAGGGATTTCAGCTTGGGAGGTGAAGAAAACCTCTCTTCCTATTGATCGAGCAGCTTGCCTCCTAATGGAGGGTTGAGTTGCTCGGAAAGTTTGGGTGTTAGTGAGGGTACGAAAATGTGAAAATGTATGAGAGAGCTTGATTAAGCTAGTCGAAATGGAAAATAAATATGATGACTAGAGAAAAATATTTCGTGGTCTTTTAAGAGAAGCTCTAGGGTCATATATTTCAATTTTTCTTAGAGTTCTATTATCTATCAATGGTATGCTAGCAAAGAATTTAGTAGAGATATGCCTCTTGAATTCCTGAATGGTTTTGAGTTTTAATGCGAGCCTAAGGTCCTCATTTCTCATTAACAATCGGGTGTTAGTGATTAGACTTATTACTTTATTTTGGGCAGTTTCTAAAATCTTAATTTTAGAGCGAGCACCGTGGCTCTAAACTGAGCAAGCGTGCGTGATCTCTGGTCTAAGTAGTGGAGTATAGATAAGCATCTTATTTTTGATAGAGAGAATGGATTTCCTAGCAATTAGGGAGTAAAGACTACACTCAGTTGCTTGGAACTTATTTTTTATCCATGCAATATGTTGGTAAAAAGTGAGATTTTATGGAGGATTTTTATGTGTACGAGTGTTGGTTTTTTGTTTCTGTGATGGGAGAAAAAGACTGCTTCAGTTTTCATCACATTAATTGCAATTTTCCATCTGGAAAACCAACCTTCCAAATCCAATATGTGTCTGTGTAAGAAATATGAAATGCAGTTTAAGTTCTGTGTTCTGGACCAATATCGCTGTGTCGTCGGCATACATGCATATAGTGGTGTGTCTTGATATAGGTATGCCATTTACAAATATGTTGAGCAGAGTTGGGCTCAAAAGACTTCCTTGAGAGTCACCAGAGTTTATATTTTTGTTGTTGGAATGTGTGTTATTGACTCTGAAAGTGAAGTTTCTGTTAGAAAGATATGAGCGAATTATTTTAATAGTGAGGAGAAGTTTTATTTCGGAACCTAGTATATATATATATAGCATCCCCACATGCCATACTCGATCAAAGGCTTTTTGGATATCCAAAAAAAATTCCCTAGTTGAACGCTTATCTTTAATTCCAGTTTTAATGTACTCAACTACCCTGAGCAACTGATGTGATGTGAACAGTAGGGCACGAAAGCTATGCTGCTGAGAGATTAGTATATTATTTTTAGGAGGTAATCATTAAGTCTCGAGAGAATGATTTTCTCTACGAGTTTGCTTAAGATCGGTAAGAGACTGATTGGGCGATAAGAGTCAGGACAGCTGGGGGGCTTTTCTGGTTTTAGAATGGGTATAATTACGGCTGTTTTCCAGGAATTTGGAAAATGCCCTGTAATTATTATATTGTGAAGGATATTAGTTAGTTGGAAAATAACTGGTAGGGTGAATTTTTCTTTTCCATTTTATTGGTAATTCCTTCCCTGACAGGAGCCATCTTGATTTTAATATTTTTGATATAGGTTAGTAATTCAGAAGGGGGGGGGGAGTCATCAAAGCTATTTTCATTAAGAAAATAATTTTCAACAATCTTGTTAGTAAATTTATCAGTGGATTTATTAGTAAAGTTATTGTCCTAGAATTGAGTCTCCAGTGAGCATGCAAGGGACTCCGCTTTGTTAGCATCTGAAAGTGCAATCCTGGCCTGGTCTTTAAGGGCAGAAACAGGAGTTCTCTTTTTTCTAAGTGCTTTGGACATGCGCCACAGAGAGCCTTCCTCGACACTCAAAGAATTTAGAGTGTCCTCGTAGGTTTAATTTGTAAAAGATTTGAATTTCCTATTGCTTTTGTTCTGTAAATTGTTGAGTTTACGTTTGTCTTGTGGACAGCAAGTGAACTGCCAGTTTTCCTGGCCCAGTTTCTCTGAATAAATGGATTTTTAAGTACCTCACTGACGCAGTGTTTGTGATTCGAATTAATTGGTGACAAAATTCAGGAAAAGAATTGTGCCACCACTCCCATGCCAGAGGGGTTGAAAGTGACAAGATCAGATCATAACAAAATATTACAGAAAATGTGTATAGATCATCTTTTCAGTAAGGAAGTGACAATTAAGTGTTCAAAAACATTTTAAAGGTAATTGCCACAATTTAGTTTTGTGTATCATACCTCGCAAGACAGCCACTGCACATTTACCACACAATTACTGGATCAACATAAATCCTTCTTAGTTTTATTAAACCAAAATTAACATTGAATTGTAAGTAGCTAAACATCAACCTTTTTTTTTTTTAAGTTTCTGTGGAAGTTTGTGATTTTTACATTGATTTAAAAATAAAATTCCTCTATGAAGTTCCTTTAGTAATGTGGAGTATTCTCATGCACTTCGATTTTTAATATTCTTACCTGATACTTTTCACCATATAAATGTCAGCCATAATAGTAAGGAAACATGGACTACATAGAAATGACCAGGTAAAGACTTACCACCAAGTAAGCATTTACAAAATTTAACAAAATATCCCAAACTGAATTTAGTAAATATTTGGAGCTAGTCGATTGTATGAGAACTAATTTTCCATTTAAAAGTAATTATCTAACAAAAAATATTTCTTATGTATCAATGAAAGTGGCGCAAGTTCTAAATTTTCAGGGGAAATACAATGTGTGTAATAGTATTAGTAGATAAGATAACTTGTGCTTTTAATAATAATGCGCAGTAAGTACACATTGCTAAATACTACTTGTAAGTCATTGAAGGGTTAAACCAAAATATTGTCTAATAAATATAAGAACTCGAATATTTATCAATCGAATTATATTTTTAGAAGCAATTTATTTAATTGAATTTTCTTCTTTCCATAAAAATAAACTATACATGCCTACTAATTAACTACGCAGGATTTTACACACTCAGAATACATTTAATGCGAATTATTTCATAAAAAATAATACTTTATGGCTGATAAAGTAGTAATTTCTTAAAGAAAAATCTGATTTGTATGAACAAAACACTTTTGTTGAATTTAGTACAAGATTTGCAAATACGTCCATTATTTAAGCTACACATAATGAATCAAATTATTTAGAATAATTTATATATTTCAGTGTATCATATATTTTTATTTAAAGAAAATCAGTAACAGAAATAAGACACTGAAACTTAAAATAAAATAGTAAATTTAATTTATGTGCAAAGGAAACTTTGCTTTTGTGATAATATATTGCTATACTGATATTAAATTTATTAATAATTATATTTTTAGCAGTTTCATTGTAACATAGTAAATTATGTTTCATAGGTAGCTTTGCGTTCCAGACTGCGCATTCAACCACACATGCAAATCCCAGATTGATGAGAATCGTCACTTTGATGTCGTAAGGAATTTATATTTCTTCTCCCCTATAACCCGGCTAGAAGTGTGGGAGGAACTAAATGATCAGACGACATGATAAACTTCAATTGTTTATGTGTCACAATATTCAGCACAGACACAATACTACTCAAAGTAAGATAAATTTGATCAACTAGAGGACTAAGGTGATACAAGATAGCGTGGGAGGAATATATACGCTCATTGCAATATAATCTTACGATAACTTATACAAATCTAGTTTAAAGAAGTGCACTCATAATTTAAATCTCTAACTGCTATTTGAAATAAGAGCACATAACCTGAACTCTTGCAATCCTTTAAACTTTTAAACGTGGCCTTAAACCTTCTCCAATAGTTGACTTAAGCACTTCTTCGAGATTCCAACTTCACGCTTCGTACACTGTTTACGTATACGCATTACTGTCGATTTGCTTGCTTCTCGTCTATTCACTTCACGTCCAAGCTATCCTAACTTCACTAACACTCAAAACTCTCGAATACAGAATATATATATTAAACTTAATTTGCATAATCCCTTTTTCCTGTCCATGGAGAAAGTTGGTTGAAAAAATGCTTGCCCTATAGGAACCCCAAGGAATTAGCAAAAGGAAGCGTATAGATCCGTCACATTGTTACAACGCCAATTTAATTTTTCCTTTTGAATCTAAGGCGCACGTTCGTTCGTGTTTCATTTTGATTTCTAAAGTTTGAATAACTATTTGTGTTGTTAATTTTTACTTTTTCGCACTACACTGCTGGCCACCGTAAATGCAACACCCTGAAGGAAGCACGCAAATAACATGAAATTTACAGCATGCATTAGCGGAGGTGAGATATGCAAATGATTAGAATTTCAGTGCAGACACGCATCCCGCACGCCTGTGGCGCCACCTCAAAGCGCTATTTAAGGCTTGGAGATTTCGACGATTTCAAGTTTGGCAATTGAGTTTTTCTTGTGTTTTTTTCAAAAAACGATCAGTTATGTCTCGTAAAAAACAGCGATCAGCTTTTGATCAAGTATCCGAGTTCGAAAGAGGAAGGATAGTGGCCGACCTAGATTGTGGATTATCTTTCAGGGAAATCGGTAGTCGTGTTGGACGAAACCAAGCAACTGTAATGCGGATATCTGACCGGTGGATGCAGGAGGGTAAGACGGACCGACGTGGTCGATCGCATCCACCTCAGTGCACCACTTCACGTGAGAACAGGCAAATTGTGCGCATGGAAGTGACGGGTCGCTCAGTCGCATCACGAACCACAGCACTGCACGTTGAGTCTGTAACGCATCATTCAGTGTCTGCGCGTACTATTCGACACAGTTTACAGCAGAATGATCTGTCCGCAAGACGTTCATTGCTTGGTCTACCCTTGACGCAGAACCACAGATGTCTCCACCGGAAATGATGCCGTGAAAGAAGGATGTGGGCGGCAGAATGGAATGAAGTTGTCTTTACTGACGAGTCACGCATCTGTCTGAAACACCACGATGTTCAGATTCGAGTCTGAAGACACCGTGGAGAAAGGAAGCTGAACAGCTGCGTTATGCACCGCCACAATGGTCGTGCACGTGGTATTATGATATGGGGCGGTATTGGATATCACTCTCGCACTCCTGTAGTACGCATTGCCGGTATTTTAAACAGCCAGCGCTACATCTCCAAGGTGTTGGAGCCAGTTGTCCTTCCTTACCTTCAGGGCTTGGCCACAGCCATAGTTCAACAGGGTAATGGGCGACCACACGTGGCACGCATTGTCCAAAGGTTCTTCGTCAATCACCAGATGGAATTGCTTTCCTGGCCGGCTCGCTTTCCGGATCTTTCGCCGATAGAAAACATGTGGTCCATGGTTGCTTAATTATTGACCAAGATTACACACCCAGCTGCTACACCAGATTAACTTTGGCAACGTGTGTAAGCTGCTTGGTCTGTTGTACCCCAATAACTCATCCAAAGTCTCTTTGAATCAATGCCGAGGCGTGTGGCAGCAGCGATATCCAACAATGGCGGCTACTCCGGCTACTGATTCTGGCAGGAACCACACTTCACAAAAGTCTATAAATTTAATCATTTCATACTTGGTCAACATGTTATTTACAAATAAATTTTGTTGTGCTATCTCTTGTCTTTCTTCGTGTTGCATTTACGGTGGCCAGTAGTGTAGCATGGCATCATTGTTGGATTTCAACGAAAGTGATACTGAATGAGAATATTTGCCGAAACCGACAAATAGACAGTGACTTTGACACTGGTTTATCTATTTGTGATGAGTCAGATAAAGAAATGGAACAACAATGACAATACAATTATGCAACGCACGTTTGAAAGCCTTTTTTCCAAGGAATATTTTGAGCAATTTCACAAAAATTTCGAATTTTAATTCTTATTTTCCTATGTTTTAAAAATTATTCCAACCCAGGTATTTTGTAACTTAACATTTGCAATTTTATACAATCCCAATAAAAGAAAATCTACCTTATAATGTTTTACCCAAATAAGTCATGTATCCACATGAGGCTACATAGGGATTTTGCCCTATACATAACATGCATCCATTAATGATTACATGGTGCATAAGGGGTTAAGCTTAGTTTCAAACTTCTTTATAATTCCATTTCCATCAATATAATATATATAATTCTTCCTTTACTTATAACTTAAATCCATGTTTCAATTTATCTATTTCTAGCGACAATTACTTGCTCTAAATATACCGTTGCCACTATTTCAGCTCCTTCCGAAAATAGTTAAAAATGGAGAATAGTGGTAGATATTTCGGAAGAAACTTATTACAATTTATTAGAAATATAATACTATAAATAACCTCTCTCATTAACTATTATTACTGTTCTAAAACTAATCTTTATTTTGGAATACTTTAAAGTATTTCCAAAGAATTCATTTTTCAAATACATTTTCCTTCAAGCTAAATTGTATCGGGTTCTCTTATTTTTCACTGTATCGATTTCATTATTGATGTCGATATTTCTATAAATAGCACCTCTCTCAACGCATAATTAGAATTTCCTTGCTCTTTAGTTTATACCATTAAAATTTCTTTCTAAGAAATATAAAATCTGTAAATGCTATTTTTTGAGAATTGCTGTCATCATCTAATTTCTAAATGTAAAAAGCGGAAGAAACTGCTTAAAGATTATTCCTTCCATTACATGTGTCCTTTTGAGAAGAGAAAATTTTAATATGTTATGTGAAAGCTTATTCTTATATCTTAATATCTTTTAAGAGAAAAAAAAACTGCATTTACCATTGTGTTTATTTAAGACTAGCCCATCAATTTTGCCAATTTTAACGATTTCTGTATTTCCCTGTAAGTATTTTTAAGGTCAGATTTTTTTTCATAATATTATTAGATGCTTTTTCGTCACTCATTTTTAAAAGCTACTTCTGAGAAATAATAAATATTTTCATGGCAATAAGTTATTTTTCTTCTTAAAAATCCTAAATATTCCGAAAAATTTCAAAATATTGTTAATTATCTATAATTTTAAATACATTAAAGCTTAAAATATGTATAACATTCTAAAACTATAAGAGCTTTTTTACATGAAAAAAAATAAATTGAATTTTCTTAGTATTTTTGATAAATGTTCTATCCAAATAACGTTGCAATTTTTTTGCTTATTTGGACTCTTTATCATTTATTTATGCTTCTTTCTCAGAAATTTTCAAGGAATATCTTCTTCATAATTCTGAAATAAATTTGTAGACATTTTTATATTTAGTACCGAACACAACAAGCCTTGTGAAAGTATAGGCTTGTATTCAAGTTGAAAAAAATAAAAGAATTTCAAAACTAAGCTATGCGGAAACGATGTTCTTTGGTATGTAGATTAAATGGAAAAAATAATTTTTGTGTTTAGTATTATCACAAGGGTAGGAAATTTATGTATTTAGCCTATTTACGGTAACAAGTCAAAGTAATTCAGAATTTACAATTAGTCTACACTCTTCTTATACATATCTATATCTAGTTGAAATTTTCAATCGTTAATAAAATACGGTTTATTCATCCACTTAAGTTCAAATACATTTTTTCTAAGACTTGCAGTGTATGACACTTGATTTTAATACAAATTTTTCAAATACTAATTAATTAATAAAATAAAATTAATGAATAAAAATAACTGAAAATAATATTACAACACCATAAATAAAGAGGAAAATCGCTCGTTGTGTCACTGTAGCGCAATGGATAGCACTTTGGACTTTTGTTACCAACGATTGTGGGTTCGAATCCCACTTGGGATGGTCTAACTTCTAAAAATGTGATTTTATTTTATTAGAATAATTAAATTTAATTAATGAATAAATAGTAACAAACAAAAATATAATACTCCAATACCATGTATAGAAAGGAAAGTGAAAAATTGCTTTCTGTTTTATCACTTAATATTGTTATTCTGTTATATGTATATACATATTTATATTAATTGTAATTATTTAATAAAAAGTAACAAAAATAAAAATTTTCTTTGTTGACCAAAGTAGGAATTGACTTTAATTTTTATAAGTTTTTAGGGTTTATATACATGTACAGGGTAAGCCCAAAAGATGCACCTGATTTTAAAAAAATAGGGAAATTACTGCAAATATTACAATAAGTGATACGTAAATCAACGCTTCTCAAAATGCTGGGCGTGGTAACCCTGCGAGGGGGGCGCGAGCATATCGAAAAGTCAAATCCAAAGGATTTAAGAAAGGAAAGGAAGCAAAACAAAATATAATTTCGAACATAATAAAAAATAAAATACACATTTACACTAATATAATATACTTATGAATGTATCAGTACCGCACAATATTTTTGATAATTTAACTCACAATGCTAAACAAAGAACAAGTTTAAAAACTACTAGTGTGTGATTCACATAGGCTTGTCATAAACTGAATTTAATACTTATTGTGATAATTTGTGCGGTTTATGATTAAAATCGTATTGTATCTTTAACGTCTAAAAGTGCATTATTATTGCACTCAATATATTTTTATTATGTGAAGGGGGCGGTATGAAAATTATGATTGAAAATTGGGTCACAAGTATCTAAAGTTTGAGAAGGAATGATGTAAATGTAAAGATAAATGTACTAAGTTTTTTTTTCAGTTACAAATGTTCAATGTCTGACCCTTTTGTTACACTGCAAATGCCTAATCTGTAATCCAAGCTCATTTTATACATTTTGTACCATCAATCTATCCATTGTTTGTAATGCTACACAAATACTTACTTATAGTCCTCTGTTATTTGTTGTGTCAATTGCCAATGATATTACCTCGAAAATTAATTATTTTTGTAAACTTTTGCATACTTTTTTCTGGGGCATTTCATATTCACAGGCAGCAACTCTCGTAGATAAAAACTCTTTGTCGTTGCTGCCATGTTTGGATTTTTAATCATAGTGACCTTGAATATATGCTGTAGCATGTTGATTATTAGGTGAGGGAAAAAACTTTGTATTTTTACCTTTACATTCATGTGCATCTCTTATTGTAATACATGCAGTAGTTTCGGTAATATGATTATTTACAACCTTGTCGATCTTTCGTTCTTTTACTCTGTATATTTATATTTTATCGGTTTATAAGCTTTTGAAGAATTATTTTTTGAATAGTGAAATAATAGAAATGTTTCAATTCTTAATAATTTTGTTAAAATGTATATTAAAGTAAACTTTTCAACTGAACAAAGAAATTTCTTCTAACAGCAATTAGATAAAAATAACATTTTTTAAACAAAAATATCGTTTGGTCTTTTATGTATGGATTTTACATGATTATAACTGTAAATGTGTTTAAAATAATTTTTAAATTGAAATGTTTTAAGGAAGTATTACAAAATGTTTAATACATCACAGTTTTATTCTCCAAAGCGTTTTATGACAAAAAAATCCATGCTTTTTCTTCTTCCAAGTTATTCAAAAATGCCGTTTCATCGATTACAATAAAATAAAATAAAGATTTACCTGTGCTTTAGATTCTATATTGACAGTTAATACAATTTTGGAATCTTCTTATATAAAAATAGAAAATCTACATCAATTTTTCAAAGAATATATATGTACAGTATAATAAAATGAAATAAAATAAGACAAAATTGTACTACCCACAAAGCTATATATACAATATAGCTATATATAGTTGTGTGTATATATATACATACATGTATAATGCAACATAATGTATAATAACATAATGATCTCGCTCCAAAGCATACTTTTCGCAATTCCTACCTATACGTCTGCCTGCATCTTTAACAATGGAGTAACGTACTTCCCCGCATTGGGGGGATCCAGGACTAAAGAGGGCTCAAAGCCTATGATATGTTATGGCTTTGAAATTTTTTTTTGAAATTCGTCTTTGGGGCTCAAAAACTGACTTTACATTCAGGGAGAGGGCTAACAGGGGAGGCCTTTACAAGGGGAGAGGGCTAACATTCAGAGAAAACTGCAGAAGCCATCTGTAAAGAGGCCAGAACCTTATGCACAGCTCTCAAAATCTCTGAAAATGATAACTTTGAGGAGACGGAAGAAATGCTCCATGCAACAGGCATATCTGTTTGATGTAAGTATTGGCAAAAGTTTAAACGCGCTTTTCTGAAAACCATTTTTTTATAATTTCGGGGTAGTCGGTACCCCTTATCCCGACAATGTTAATTTGAGCATTTTTATGTACCTTTTTCTCAGAAACTATTAAATGTACAGACTTAAAATTTTGTCTGTATATTAATTAGACTTTTTTATTTAAACTTATCGGAAGCATTTTCAAATATATTGTTTAGTTTTTTCAAAAACTTTCATCGTAAAGTAACACTATGAATTTTTTCAAAAATTTAATTTTTTTCACGATACCTGATTTTTACAAAAGTATTATGGGTATATTAACAAAAGCTCGCCTCAGTATATATAATTATGTATCAGTAATATTCAGTGAAGATTGCAAGTGCTTCCGTTGAATAGGTTTTGAGAAAAAGGTACACGCATTTTTCAAAACACCATTTTGAGATATTTGCATTTTTATTAAAAAATGTTACTTTATCAAAAAAATTATGAATTACAATCTGTATTTGCACTATTTTTTTAAATATTAGCTTATTCTCAATAACTTTTAAGACTTTTTACTTATTTCTTTTACTTAGAATTCTAAGAAATACATATATAGCATTTTTTACTTTTAATCTATCAATATATTTCATAGCATTTGCATCATTTTTCTCAAATTATGCATCGATTTTTAAAGAATTTTCTGTTCTGATACATTACTGTCATCCAAGTTAACTCTAAAGTATCATACATATCATGTGAAAATGTGTCAATACATGAAAATATGGCTTTGGTAATACATCATTATACGACATTTCGAAAAGTCTCATTAGTGTTTTATAAATTCACATGTAAACACAATTTCTTAAAGTATCAGAATTAAAAATATTCTTAAAATACTACATAAATGGTAAGTAAAACAACAAAAAAAACTGATTTTCTGTTTTTAAACATGAAATTTGTGTATTTGTGGGTATGTAACAAGTTTCGTGCAACGAAAAAGGGCATTGCATTTTGAGATATATTTATGTACCTTTTACTAAGAAACTATTGAACACTAAAGCTTGTGTGCATTAAATAAACATTTAACTTTATACAGAAGTGAATTTTTTTTAAAAAAATTGATCAGCCTGTTTAAAAATGTAATTTTTGCAAAGTAGAATAATGAATTTTATAAAAATTTTCATTTTCTATGTTACGACATTTGCTTTTTATCTAAATGTCTGAAGAATATCTCAAAAATTTCACTTCAGTTTACACAATATATATGAAATGTAAACTAAATATTTCCAGTTCATGCATAAAATTGATTTTTAGAAAAAAAAGAAGACACAAATTAAAAAATATAATCTTCATAAGACAGTAGTACATGATTATATGACATTTCGAAAAGTTTCATTAATGTTTTATACATTCACATGTAAACACAATTTCTTAAAATATCAGAATTAAAAAGTTTCTTTAAATATTACATAAATAGTATCCAAAACAACAAGAAAACTATTTTTATGTTGTTAAGCATTAAATTTATGTATTTTTTTGTATATAACAAGCTTCAAGCAATGTATTTTGAGATATATTTATATACCTTTTACTAAGAAACTATTGAACACTAAAGCTTAAAAATTTGTGTGTGCATTAAATAAACATTTATCTTTATACAGAAGTGAATTTCTTTTAAAAATTGATCAGTCTGTTTAAAAATATAATTTTTGCAGAGTACAATAATGAATTTTATAAAAATGTTTCTTTTCTGTGTTACGGACATCTGCTTTTTAGCTAAATGTCTGAGGAATATCTCAAAAATGTCACTTCAGTATACACAATATATATGAAATATAAAATAAAAATTTCCGTTTCATGCATACAGTAGCTTTATAAAAAAACACACATAATTTAAAAAATATTTTTTAGGAAACAGCTTTTGTATAAAATTTTACCTCATCAAAAAGATTTTGCACTGTAACCAGTTTTTACTTTATTTTTCTTAATATTATCTTCTTCTTTCTTTCTTTTTCTTCTTTTATCTTTTCTATTTTTCTGAAGTATTTTTAATTTAGGTACATTATACCATCATCAAAGGAACAAATGGCATCATAAACACAGAGTGAAAATGTTTCAATCTGTGCAAATGTTGTTTTGGGAACGCATGACATATTGACATTATGAAAACTTTCATTCGGGTTTTGTGTTTTCCGATGCCTATGGGTCCTATGTTTTCCTTAATATAGGACGCATTGCTACTACAACAGCGACCGGAAGGCTATTTTTATGTTTGTAAGACTTACCCGATACTTCAGCCTTTTTATATACACACCATCAATCTTCACCGACAAGACAAAAGCCATGTTTTTACTTGCCCATTTTTTAGATATACAATATTTCGAAAGAATATTAACAACTATCACCTTACCTGATCAATGCTAGTCGCAGTAACTGCACCATTTGATGTTGTGTAACCGCGCTTCTGCCATGTCCATCTACTGCTAGAACAATATTTTTATTACCTTCATTTTCACAAATAGCTTCCCTCGCAGCATTTTGAATGGAGTCCTCGTAAACAAATTTTGCAGCACTTGAGATTCGCTTACCGTAAAGAGAAAACCTTGTAGTTGGTTGCAGAAGATTCACTATGCCGCAAAACATTCTCCCACCTTCTGCACTTCTTCCAATGGAACACGTAGCATATATAAGCCTGGTATTTATTGTAGCAATTTGAGTTCCTTCATGTGAATATTTAAAAAAGAGAATTCTACATGATATGGACAAGCACAACATTTCAGGACAAATTTCCAGTCCAGACTTACATTTTAAAACTTGCATGTCTAAACCTCTTTTACACATTTTACAATGAACTTCATTCTTGAAAACAAATACAAGAATATTCAAATTCATAATGGTATTCCTTATACTTACTTTAATAAGAAGAAAATCTCTAATTAAACTTTATTTTGCACATGACTTCTTTGAGTCATGTGCATTTTCAGCTTGAGGATTCACATAAATACTATTAGTGTTTAAAGAAATGTTAGCATGATTGAGAGTATTCCTACCTTCTCAAAACGTACCTTTATGTTTTTTTTAAATATTTTTTTCGATATAGGCATATTAAGAAACAAAAAATTCAAAATTTCATAATTTCATAATTTTTGAGCTTTAGAAATTTTAAATATTAAATTTTAAACGCAAACACGATAAACGTGAATGCTCTCCAAAATAGGTAAACAATCCTAACAGTTACGATTGCAGTCATTCTAGAGTTAATTGCGTATGAATAAATAAAACAGAGAGTGGCTTTGCAAGAGCTTCTCAGATTTAAAAAGTCAATGTTTACATTTCTATTTGTCAAAGGGGGCGTGGTTCATCAGCTGATTATTTTTTAAAAATCTTTTTAGCATACTTCTAATTAATAAAATGGCAAGTATGTTACATCATTGGAAAGGTCCTGATTTGGGGATTTTAGAAATATCAAAAACTCAAAATCAATTTCCTGAAGGTTTTCACCCTACTGACTTACCTGTTATTCTTGACCTGTTATTCTTGACACTTATAGCTAAATGTTTACCCAAACAACTATTACTTTTTTAACAATAAATTAATATTTTAAACATTTTATCGACGAAAAAAATTGGATTTTGATTACTTTTTTTCCACTAGTCAACCATTTTTTTCCTTTCTTCTTTTTAATGTGTATGTCATTGGTTAGTTCCTTAGAAGAAAGTCTACAGACTAATAATCTCTTTGATATTTTTTTTTTACTTTAAATGACTAAGGAAGGCTGTGGGCTTCCCCAAAACAGCTCAACTTTTTACAAGGATTCTCCTTTTGACATACAACTAATTAAAGTAAAATATAAGCAAATTAAAGTACAATTAAATCAAAAACATTTTGTACACTTTAAAGTACTAATAAAAACATGCAAAAATTACAAGAGATGATCACATTTTACTTTCTTGTTAAAAAATGCACAAACAAAACGTCGAAATGTTGGCGTCACACTGGACTACCACCTTAAGAAATAGTAAACAAATTCATGAAATTTTGTTAGAAAAAGATTATATTGCTTTTAAATTTTATCTTTGTTGTATGACTTGTTATGGAAGAACACAGACTTTTTCTATAAAATATATGTCAGTTATTTTTTTTCTGTAAAATGTCACCATACTGGGTTATATATTCCCAGCTCTCAATAATCTGAAAATAAATATAAGGTTTGGCTTTTTTTTACCAAATACTGCACATATTTATAATGAATCTCTTATTTCATAACTAATTTTAAATTGTTGCCCAAGAAATATAATATTTTTATCCATCTCCACTGAATAGTTAAAATAACTAATGAGTAACTTTTAGATTTAAACTTTTATTTATGCAACCACAACATAAAAGATCACAAAACCATATAAAAGAATTTCAATCATTGTATTTAATTTTAATCATGAATTCGATAATTTTAAAAACATGAATTCTTGAGCTCCATTTCCTATATTTCCAAAAAAACAGTTTGCATACCTTATTATATTCATCAATAGTATAGCATATGCCAATTCCATTTTTTTTTATTTCATTACTCTTACGACAATTGTTCTTTAAAGCTATAACAATGGAAGCACAGAAATGTATAATTTCAAATAATTACACAATAAAATTCACAACAGTATTTTTCATAACCGAAAAGCATGATAAAAATAGTTGTTACTGTGTAAATATTGTTTAAAATAAGACATTGTTTCTGACAATAAAAATATACGTTTAGATTGAAATTTGGATTTGTGAATTTTATATATTGAAAAGGATTTACTTTTTTAATTCAGAAATATATTCAGAGTTTCTCAAATTTTCCAAATTTTCTTCCTTTGAATAATTTGCTTTAATTTCTAAAACTTTTTGTATCGTAAATGGAATGTTACGGAGCAAAACAATATGAAATAATTACAGCTCGTTTCCCTTTATTTAAACAACAGGTTTATGTTTTATGTACTTGGTGAATCAGTTTCTTCCCCCGATTTATAGAAACTTGAATAATCTATTTAAATCAACGAAATAATGTATGGAATCTGAGAGATTGAGAGAGATACAGAGAGGAAAACATCACAAAAGACAAAATTATAAACTTCATTTCCTGCTCAGAAAAACATATCATTGAACTAAACCCAAGTTGAGTCGATTAAAAAATGGAATTCGAAAATAATTTTCAAGTTAAAAAAATGACGCTCAGTACTTAGAGACTTCGAGAGCCTATTTCGAAAACCAGAAAGATGGGGATTCAATTCAGAAATGTAAAATAGTTTCTTCTACTCATGAAGATGCTCAGTCAAGCAATAGAAATTCAATAACAGAATAACAAAATGCAAGAAGAATTCTCAACTTTACAATTGAAGAAATTATTATCTCCAATTCTTCTAGTTTTGAGCAAACTAGTCAAATCCCTAATATCCTGTAAAGAAATGAACACCATTTTGCTAAAAGAAAATCAAACAATTCTATTCCACAGGAAGACATCTCAATCATTGAGCAACAAATTAATCAATAGTAGGACAAAAACGTAGAAGGATTCTTAATTTTGCAATAGAATAATGCTGTTAATGCTTTCTTATAATGTTGCACAATTCGCTACAATAATCGAGATTCAGTAAAGATTTCCAAACAGATGAATTTTTACTGTTTTAGAATCAGAAAAAGCCATCAGATTCTGTTGCATTAAAAAGAGGGAAATCAACCAACAACATTTTCAGAAATAAAAAAGAAAAAAAACCCCTATTCTCTCTCTCTCAACTTCGAATGAAATAGAGAATACTTTCAAACCTTATAATTCTAATTGATATATTCAAATCATAGAAACCTAATATAGAATTTAAAGAAATAAAAATGTATTTAACAAAGAGACCTGAAGAAATTCTGCTGTACACAAATACAGATCAAGTAATCAAATCCATATTCAACAGCACAAGAAAAACTCTAAACTTTTGATGAGAAAAAATACACTTCCGGTTTCAGAATACTGAGCACTTTATTTAAGCTACCGAAATCCAATGAAGAATTTCATATGAATGAAAAACGCTAACAGGAACTAAGTTAATTAGCATTAAAAGACAGCAATAGATGAATGATGCGGAGGAGTTCATTACATTGCAATACGATGGAAAAAACTATTATCAGCACAGATAAGAACACAATAAAATAGCAAGTGAAGAACAAACTAATAAAGTTTATCCCATGACGTTTGAACTTCAAGAATACAGACACAAATAGCTTCTCAAATAAGAACAAGAAAAGTCAAAAGTTCCAACGAAAAGGTAAAAAACGTGCTGACATAATAATATGTAAAAAACTCCATCTTATATGTTTCTTGTTTAAGTGTAACAAGACGTTAGTATAAATGCACGGGTTCATGGTTATTCTGTCTACATGTGATTTTGCATGTATATTTCTTATAATCAAACTGCGAATGTCTGCATTTTTTGTTTGATTCTTTTAAGTGAAGAATTATTCAAAATTTTTTGAGGAATTCAAAACTTTATTTTTAAAAACTTTTTAATAATTGTAAACATGTACATTTATTATACATATATAAATTCGCTTGCCTCTTATTAATACATGTTTAAAATTTTTTAATTTGTTTGTTTTAATAGTTCAAGGCTACACAGTGTTATAAAAATGACAAAAATATAATTTTTTACTTTGAATTTTTTTGATGAATTACCTAGTTTAAATTTTGCTCGGAATTCCAGATCTAAAATTCAGTTTGTATTAAAAATATTTGAAGTTTTTTGAACATTGGGGTTCTCAAAGCTAATACATTAATATACTTGAAGACCTTAATTTTTGTCGACTCTAATGTTTCATTTATTTCTGTCTTAGAATTTTTGAGATAATTTAATTTATATGAACTTTAAAAAATTAACATGGGTTTTTTAGTTGTGATAGTTCTATCTATTTCTTAAAAGTCAAAGTTGATATTTTTAGAATTTGCATGGATTTTTTTTTGAGTTTATCTTTAAAAAATATTAGAATTTACACACACACAGCAAAAAGCCAGGCTTTCCTTTTCGCACTAAATTGTTTCCCAATAAATTAATAAACCTAAATCACTAATTAAAACTAAAAAATTATTAAACACAGAAAATTTTACAAAAATTAAAACCTTCAACCATTTAAATTTAAAAAAAAGAAATAATTGCTTGCCAAGCTGACTTTTTTCTCAGGCGATCAGTTTTATAATATAAACTATAAAACAAATAATTTATTATTTTCAATATTGCTGCTACTTTATTTTTTTAAATGTACTATGTAGTTTTGAACATTATTGTATTTGGGACAACACAAATATATACACTGGTGTTCAAAACGTAAGCAGCGATATAATTTTAAAGCATATAGTCACAGAGTTGTATAAAAAAAAGGACTTGATTCGATGAGTACTATGGGCACTCATTTCAGTAATATAGGTGAATCATATGTTAATATCTGGAACACGACGTCTAAACGCGTGCTGGCAGCTTTTTCAGTGGTGCACATTCACGGCAAATTCAATACCGTGCTTGCAGTATGGTCAGGTGAAATCACTCAGTCCATTTTACACGCGTTAGAATACATGTAGAGATACTTCTTTGGACAAGTGTAGTTGAAGAGTTTGTAATCGACAAAAATATTCTTAACGAAGTTAGAAAGCTTTCCGAGCCACAGGTACAGCTATGCAAAAATTATTGTGTAACCCTGACAAAAGAAAACATCAATAAATAATCGCTAAACTCTCCTATAGGTGAAAAGAGGTCGGTAGCAGCTCGAGTACAATATTGCTGCGTAACGGTGACTGCCGCGTCATGGAAAGTACCATGGATACACAATTTTATAAATGTCGCTGATTCACAGGACTGCTCTGAAGCTGTTCATTGGCGGTAACCTTTATGCCACTATAAAGAACACAGATTGTTTCATTTACTAGAGTTTCGCATCTTCTTTAAAGCAGAGAATATGGCTTTGCAACTGCGTACATTATGGCACGAGAGGAACTGTCGTCAAACTTCATCATAAATGTTGCTCATTCACTCGTCATCTTGAACGCAGCATCCTATTGATGGTTGTCCATCGGTATAAGAAACACACATTTTAGTTCTTATTGTAACCCAATCCCCTTTTGAGGAAGAAACGCAGCATTGCTCTGCAGCTGAGTACGCAATAGCATGACAAATACAGTAACCCCACGCCATCTTATGTATTGCCTTTACACTCCCCGTCTTGAAGCCAATACAAGGCACACAGACTTGTAGGAATTGTATCCTATTTACAGAAGAGGTTTACATCAATGTCACAAACAATTATCAACACGGAGATGGTTTTAACCAACTAACGTCAGATGAATATATTGTTACATAGATCATAGTGTGCTCAGTTAGAATAGCATTACGATATAAGAATCGCCTGAGCTTCAAAATTTCAAAGGCAGCGCTGCTACCAGAGATCATTAATGTCAGTAAGTGGTTTTCATCTCTTTTCAGAAGTGCCTCTAATGAATATTTCATGTTAATGAACATACCGTTAAGAGATGTAGGGCTCTTACCTGTTTAGGAGCTACTGGAGAGTGAAGACAGAGGTAAACTGAGTGAACAGCAATTTTAAGTCCCTGATTTAAATCTCTCTACTATTTAGAATGTACGTGAAGCTTTTGGGAAACACCTGTTGGCACTATTATATCCTCCACAAAGTATCTGTTAACTCTTATAGTAGTCGCAAACACACGGTTATTCTACAGTAAAGTAAATTCACTAGGCTGTAAAACAGAACAACTTCTTAGTGGACACTGTATATAAAGTCTATATTTCTTTTATCCCTCAATATATATAATGCGGTTACACTCAAAAGTGTGAGGCTAACACCATGTCACAAGTTGTTCTCCCTCATCCAAAGCACTCTAGTTCCACTGTTTCTTTTGGTCAGTAACATCGCACATCCTGCGGTGGAGGGACATTTTTGGGATGGGAAAAATTTCAAAGGAAAGTACACATCTGTTTGTTATGACTTAACGGCACCTAGCAATTGAAACTTATGCTCCTGGAGGAATGGACACTCTTACACCAATAATTGTTTAAAAATATGATGTTAAGTTCGGAAAGAACAAGATTACAGTTAAAATAAGTGGCATCTTTTACAGAGTAACATCTATTTATTGTTCTAACTCTCGGGAGGACAATTTTATGTACCAATGCTACTTTATCAAAAAATTCTTATTTATTTTTATTAAATCTCTTCAGGGTTGTACACGTCGATAGCGATTGCTCGCTGAAGAAATAAAGCCAGGAACAAGAAAAAGAGAGATAAAACTCAGTCGTTGTTTAGGTTTAACGAATCCGTGTATTTGTGTGTGTTTGTGTGCTAAAAACAATTCGTTAGATTTACTGAGTTATTTGAAAATCCACTGTAAAAATATACAACTCAAAAACGAGTAAGAGTGACTAGAAATAACATAAAATCTAAAAACATTCAAAATGAAAACGTGTTCTCAATTATTGCATTCTTTAAGTGTGTGAGTGTTTGTGTTAAACATTGTTCGTCTTACATTACAGACATTAATACTGCAAACTAAATTTACCCTTATGTGCGTAAAATTACACGCATTTTTTCACACACGAGTAAAGTGTTATGAAACTGAAAATGTCCACCAAAAATAATAAAACTAAAAATGCTTTTATATTTGGTACAAAAAATATTAATGTTTTTTTCTTCTCTTTTTTTTATTATGTGAATGTGGGTAGGAGAGTGAATGTATGTGTGGGAATGCTTTTTCTTTTTGTTCTTCGACGCAAAAATTTGTGTATTTTTTCTTGTTAATGTTTTTTGTGTTTATATGTTCGTCTCTTATTTTTACTGTGTAAATGTGGGTGGGAGAGTGTATGTGTGGATGTTTTTTTTTGTTCTTCTACGCAAAATTTTGTATAGTTTTTCATGTGTGTGTGTATTTGTGTTTACTTGTTTTTTTTTTTAATTGTTTGAATGTGGGTGGGAGGGTAGGCGAGTGAATATCTTTATTGTTCTACGAAAAATGTGTGTAGTTTTTCATTTTCTTTTTGTTTATGTGTTCGTCTCCATTTTTTTTTACTGTATGAATGTGGGTGGGAGGGGGGAGAGTGAATGTATGCGTATGGATGTTTTTTTTTATTCTTCTACGCAATTATTTGAGTAGTTTTACATGTTTTTTCTGTTAATGTGTTTGTTCCTATTTTTATTGTGTGAATGCGGGTGGGAAGGTGGGAGGGGGAATGAATGTGTGTGCATGTTTTTTTTTTGTTCTTCTACGTAAACATTGTGTAGTTTCTCATGTTTTTTTGTTTATTTGTTTTCTTTACATTGTGAATGTGAGTGGGAGTGAATGAATGGGTGTGAATGCTTTTTTTTTACTGTTCTTCTATGCAAAGTTTTGCGTAGTTTTTCATGTGTTTTGTGTTTAAGTGTTTTTCTCTTTTTTTTAACTGTGTGAATATGGGTGGGAGGGTGGGAGAAAGAATGTTTTTTTTTTGTTGTACGCAAAAATGTGCGTAGTTTTCCATGTTTTTTTTATGTGACCATCTGCTTTTTTTTACCGTGGGAATGTGGGTGGGAGGGTGGGAATTTGTGAAGTTTGAAGGTGAATTTTTTGTAGTTTGTAAGTACAAATGAGAGTGCTTGTTTATGCGTTTTGGTTTTGAATGTTTTTTTAGTTGCTATACACAAGGAATTGGGTACAATTCTTATTTTAATTGCATTATCATATAAATGCTCATTATTTATTAAAAATATGCTGTATTATTTGGAAGTTTCTTCTGCCTCTAATTTTTTTTCAATTAATATGTCTGTTGATGTTTATATAAAATGTGTGAGCTCAATATATTTGTGAAATTAAAAGTATTTTTGTTTAAATAATTTCTCGCTGGTTTTTGTTTTTTAATTTTAATGTATATATCCTGTATATTTTGTCACGTTCTTTGATGAGTTTATAGGCTTTTATGTATGTTTATTAGATATATAATAAGTATTTATGTCCTGAACTGTGTTTGTTATTTGGGAATAAAGGCTCAAATTTTTATTCTTATCACAAGTGTTCACACACACGCTCCGTTGAATAATAGGACATAATAATAATATTTGAATAATTGTGAGTACAATTACAGAAGGCACTTCATTGGATTTTAAGAAATTGAGAAACAAAAACTATTTAGCCATAGAAGGAAATAGCTACGCAATTTCACTGTAACTACAGCATAGAGACTAAATAGCAAGGGAAGGGGATATCTTACATTTGAAAAGCTGTAGCAAAAAAGAGAGGTAAATAGACCGACCAAAAGTTACGTAACACATCACAGAATTAGTCCCGGGTCTAACTAATAAAACAACTTTAATGCAAAATTGAACTTTATTTATCAAGATACTCCCCTTCAAGAGTGATCCATTCAGTCCAGCACTCCTCTAATTTTTAAAACCTTTTTCGTAGAACGATTTATCTCAGCTCTCAAAATAGGCTTCTACTTCAGCAATCACATCTTCATTTGAGCCAAACCTCTTTCCCTGTTGCATTCTATTAAAGTCTACAAACAACCAGTTGTCACTAGGGGCCAAATATCGCCGGTACGGTGAGTGGGAAAGTAATTCGAAGCACATTTTCTTAAATTTGACTATCGTTCTCATAGTCTCCTGGCGCGATGCATTGTCTTGGTGTAACAACACTTTTTTTCCTTTTGCATTTGAAGACATTTTATTTATTTTATTTTTCTTCAGTTGATCCAATAACGCCATGTAATACTCACTAATTAATTGCTATGCCTTTTTCTTAAGGTACTCAATAAACAAAGTCCCATGTGCATCCAAAAATACTGACGCCATAATTATGTCAGCTGCCATTTGAGTTTTTGATCGCTTTGGACGGCTTTCACGGGCCGCTATCCACTCAGCTGGCGATCGTTTTGATTCAGGCGTGTAGTAATAGATCTACGTTTCATCCATTGTCACATATAGACGTAAAAAAAACCTGTTTATTTTGCTTAAAAAGCTCCAAACAGCGCTCTGAATCGTCGATTCATTGTTGTTTTTAATCGACAGTGAGCGAATGCGGCGCGCACTTCGAACCCTGCTTTCTCATTGACAAATGATCATGCAAAATTTTAAATAAACTGCCTTATGATACATTTAAGTCATCTGCTATCTCCGCAACTTCAATTTACGATCGCATAAAACAACTTTTGGACTTTTTTAAAGTTTTGTGGAACAATTGCAAGATTTGGGTGGGTCGCACAGACACAAACTTTCAGCGTCCTTTGTGTCTGTGCGACCACGTTTTAAGTCTGCATACCGCCTCTTAACCGTTGTTAATGATGAAGCAGAGTTCAGATAACACTTATAAGGCCATTGTTTTGCTTAAACAGTGTTTTCGCCATCAAAATTTTATTTTTACCTAAAACACGAAATTCTTTTTCATCCATGGTTTCTAAATAAAAAATTTGCTTCACTAAACCGCTGTAACTTTTCAAATAAACAAGATACTATCACGATGATGATGAATGCCCAGAGGAACAGAGCTCATCCGAAGAGGGTTTAGAGCTACAACCGATCCTCAGGAAACAACACCCTCACATCCAGATTTTATTGCAAAAAAAAAAAAATCAAAGTTACATTTTAAACGATTCCAACTTTTTACAAATACAAAAGAAATAGTAAAAATATACAAAACAAATGCACCATAAAGACAAAAAAAAAAAAAAGACAGAAAACAGGAAGCATAAATAATTACATTAAAAAAAAATAGTTTCTTTGGAATCAAATTTCCAGTTGATGACACACCACTTCCTGTTGATATTTTCCCGCATTTGGTTCTTCAGTTTTCAGAAAAAGGAAATGATTCATCAAAAGGAGGATTACTTTTTTTTCCAGATCGCCTCCCCCATTTTTTTTTTTTTTTAAGAAACATAAAAGAAGATAGTAGCAGTTAAAAATAAATAAATAAAGAGAGAAAAGGGGATAGATTATTGGATTTTATTGGAGATATCATTTTTTTGCGAATCTATCTTGCGAATTTGCATACTATCACGAAATTTTTTGACATACGCCGTTTGAAAGTTAGTACTTTTAGGTAAGGCTTATGAAAGTTAGAAGGTAGCGCCATCTCTGTGTTAGGCCCGCGACTTATTGAGTGATGTGCTATATGTATCCTTCCATAATGCAACCTCGCATTTCAAAACGACTACTTTTAATTTATTTATAATAAAATCTATAATCAACCTATTTGTTTTCCATATATCTGATCGTCTGTCGAAGTGTGGGTGTTGTGTACTTGTGTTTTTAAAATTTTTGTCAACTCACGGAACACTGAAATCTATAAAGTGTTTTCAGGGAGCCCAATGCAAAAAAAAAGTCCTCAGAAAAATGTATATTAAAATAATATTTTAAGTAGATAAACATATTATAACCAATTTAAATGAAAAACATTCAAAAATGCTTAATTTTTTTATTAAAAAAGTTCAAGGAAATATTAACGTAATTTCCTTTTTATTCGTACTTTAGGTGGTATCTATTATTTCATTATATTTAATATATAGGGTATGTGTCTGCTTTTTTTACACAAACTGTTAACGTTTAGTTCTGTTGAAACTATTTGTGTCTCTGCATTTCATGTACTGCTTTAATTTGATTCTATATTTTATCTATATTGCCACAAATTGAAATTAAATAATTTTAGATTAAATACATTGCTCAGAATGGCATTAACATGTTAATAACTGTGCAGAAACTTTTGTGTATTCTTCAAATTTGCCGCCTAAAATTTAGGAAATGCTCTTGCTTAAATTTATAGGTTTTAAAAGTAGTATCTAATATAATATGTCGATGCTATTCCTTTTCCTTCATTGCCTTTTGATTTATTCATTAATACTTATTTTTCTCCTCTGGAATATCTTATTGTATAGGAATGAGTTTTTTTTGTTCAAACTGAAAAAAGGTGCTTTATTATACATTTTTTTACATTACCGTCTAAATCAATTCCATTCCACTCTACTTAATTTTGCAAAGCATTGCATACACAAATGTAAAATTATATTGAAAATCTAGGATCATAAACAATAAAAAATTTATAGGCACTACATATTTTAGGGAAAAAATCTTTTTAACATTCTCTTATTATATTATAGTAAAAGTTACATGAAATAGCTAAAAAAAGAATATCTGGCACTAATTTACCCTATGGGACCCGCTTTGGAAAACACGGCTTTTTAAATACTTGTGGTCATAAAAACTCCAAACAAAATTTGAACCTATTTTATATGCATACTTTAGGTTTTCTTTTCAAATCCTTATTTTGTCACTTAGAACACCATTATTCCGTGAAATACAGTTTCAAAACCACTGGTATCTATTATAGATAATTGATTACGGTAGTGCAATACATGTAATATGTAATAAAGGTAAATAAATTTGAATTGATTTTAATTTACGTCGCCCTCTGAAAAAGCACGAGAGCGGTTGGCACGAGAGCGCCCTCTGAAAGCACGAGAGCTACTCTCTATAAAAAAAAAAAAACAAGAACGAGGTGTCGAGGGAGATGAAAATTGGTGGGTGGAAAGATTATGTACAGAAAAGAAAATAATTAAAATTTCAGTAAAATTTAATGATTTATTTCAAAGTTACATAGTTACAAAGTAGCGAGCACAATAAGGTGTTGACCCACCTCTAGTCAACAAGCTGCCCCACGACGTGGCATAGAGTGATAAAGCACCCTGATGGTCTTTTGCTATATTTCTAGCTAAATTTGCTTCATCAACAATCCCTGGTGCATGCATTCGTCTTCCCATCATATGCCAGACATGCTCGATTCGAGAACTGGCAAAGAAAGTGTTTGACAAGCTGTAAGATCATTCATAGTAACAAGTGCCGTATGTAGTCTGGCATTATCTTGCTGAAATATATGGCCAGAGTACTGAAAAAGAATGGTAGCACAACAGTTTTCAGAATGTCGTCGACGTACCGCTGTGCTGTAAGTGTGCCTCTAATGGTGTCCAAAGGGGTCCGACTGTCAAAAGAAATAGCACCCCAGACCATAACTCTTAATTGAGGGCCTGTGTGGCATGAAAAAGAGAAACCACGATCGGCACGCTGCCCTGGGCGTCTCCAGACACGTTTTCGATGATCGTCGGACACTGTTGGAAGCGGGAGTCTTCGCTAAGCACTATACATTCCCAGTCAACATGATTTCAAACTGATCGTAACAAGCACTACTGTAATCTAGCTCGACAGTGTGCAGGCGTGATTGGTAAGTGGCGTAGCGGTTGGTACGAGCAAATTTTTGCTCTATTAGCCTGTTTGTGAATGGTCATATTGGACAATCGTAGGAATCGCACGTCTGATGTTTGATAACGATTAATCAGGCGCTGTGACAGCTGATCTGACTATGAATCTGTCCTCCTGATCTTCTGTGGCCCTAGATCAACCGCTTCCATCATGACGCTGAAATCTGCCACTGTCCACCCATTCATGACAGCATCTTCTAATGGCCGTGTCACTTATCATATATCATATGACGAGCGATTCTCCGATTTGCCCAAACTGCCTCTTTCAATCTAATGAAACGACCTCTTTCAAGCTCTGACAGTTGCTCGTATTGAGCTCGAATACGGCGGCGAGGCATTTTTTCAATCGTTGAAAGGCATCCTAAATTGCAATGCAACAGAAATTTTGACCATCAGATTAAGAATCGCTTCTTATAGACACCTGCTGAGTGAGCATTTCCGATGCGCTGTAGCTCCTCTACTCATTCTGGACACCAAATTTTATTCCTTTGCTTTTTCGATGCAAATGTTTTTGCATACAAAATTTCATTGCAATCAGGCAATTCCTTCTTGGTGCGCCGTTTTTTTGTTATAGAATGTTATTATCTGTCAGTATTGCAAGAATATGTGTGTTGGCATTGAATGTCCAAACTTATGATGCTGGTTCAGTGGCACGCACGGACCTTGTTATCTGATTATTTATTTTGTTTTGCTTTATATATTGATCTTATGTAATAATTGAAATTCATGAAATATGTAATTGTTTTAAAAAACACAGATAGATTTAGATAAAAAAAATGTGCGGATAGTTTTGGATAAAAAATGCAAGTAGCTTAAAAAAAGTACAGATAGCTTAGTCTTTTTTCTTGAAAATTATGTTTGAAGTTGTTAAGGCTGTTAATTAATCCTTCAATGATTTTTTATTCTATGCACCTTTGTGGGTGCAGCAATGAAGTGGTCAGAGTCATGACCTCGGGGCTGCCGATATCGAGTCGGGGTTTTGAAACCTATTTCCACTGTAGTGTAGCCATGTAAAGGGACCGATGAAAAGATTTTTTGATAAAAAAAGTTTTTGTGATGCTGAAAAGAATTTATTTATACATAAGATACAGTTAGTAAAAAAGTTTAACTTAACCGAAGAACTTCAAGAACGATTTATCTTTGCAGCTTTCCCTACCTTCCAGTGCTTTCTTAAATAATCTGCTTTCGTCAGAGTTCGTGACTTATATATTTCTCCAGTAATGTCCAGAAGAATCCATATGGTGACCAAGTCATAAATGTTTTCTCAAAATTAATGCTAACTTGAGTGTATTGCAAATATTTCACCAAGTTTCCATTGATACGTCATTATAATGTAAGGGACGACGTTGCTAGCAAATATTTCAAATTTTATCATGGATATAAATCCAACAACAAGTAATATTTAGGTATTAAACACCCATATATAAATTATTTATACTATTTTAGATAAAATAATATTTACACAAGTAAGAAATACCGTTGGTGTGCCTTTAGTGCAGTTAAAAATTATTTCAGTTGAATGAAAAAATAATTATTCATTAGTGCATTGAAACTTTAATATATCAAGTTTATCTTTAATGAAAGCAGGTGTGATTGGATAATTAGTTTATTGATAGCTAGTTCTATAACATCTTGATAGTTAGTACGATAACTTATTGAGCAAAATGTTTTTATTTTATTTTCAAGAATACGTTTATCATTAAACTTTACATTATTATATAGTATTGCTTTTTCAAATCAAAAGTTAAGAAATTTGCATTCGCTAAATAAAATTGAAAGTATGGATTTCAAGGAAATTTTTAAATCTGACAGTTAGTCCAATATAAATTTTTGATTCCCTTATTAAGAATATAATTCACATATAATTAATAGGATTAATTATATAATATACTTATGCACATAAGTTCTGCAGCAATACGCCACTTTAATATAAGTATGAATATTTAATTTCGGGTGTCCATAATTAAACTTGAAATTTGTAAGCGGTCTGTAGCAAAAACTATACAGCGCTATTGCATGAAAAATGGGTAATGGCAGAATGAAATGTTGGGAATTTTATCGAGAAAGGGGAAAACAATGCGTTTCAAAAACAACCACTAGATGGCGTTTTGCAATGTAAACTATTAGCATATGGAAATGTCGTAACCATAGTAATCCTGCGTTCGCGCAGCAGCCTGCGGGATGTAAAGATGGGAACCGCAGTCATACTCATTTCGAAGTCAAGGAAGATGACGGTAACTCTCCAGGAACGTGCTCTATTGATGAAATTGTTTCACCAAAATGAAGAATCTGCTACCGAAATTTTGCATCCGTAAAAATGCGTCGTCACCGCTCAGCTATACACTTCATTATTGAAATAATCCGTAATTCTGGCTCTTCAGGCAAGGCGATGTGATATGACCACAGTGTTTATGGAGGATGATGCACATCCAAACATCAGCTGTTGCGTGAAAAAAGGGCTCCACCGCCATTTCGGTGACAACAGAATCATCAGCCAGCATTTTTCTACAGCTTGGCATTCTAGATCCCGCAACTTGGATCCTTGCGACTTTTGGCTGCGGGGATACCTCAAGGTGATGGTCTACTGTGATTCCATCACATCTCTATCTGACCATAAAGAAAGCATAAAACGTCATGTGCATAACATTCCCCAGTTCATGCTGCTTTCAACAGTCGAACATGCGATTTTACGCTTTCAGATGGTAACAGACAATGGTGGACAGCATATCAAACATGTTTTGTAAACTTTTGTAGATTATTTATGAGTTCTCAATAAAGCTATGATGCGCCACTTAGGGGTAGTTTTTGAAACTCATTGTTTTTTTTCCTGTCGGTAAAGTTCCCATCATTCCGTTCTACCAATACCCAATTTTCATGCAATTCCGTTGCAAGATTTTTGCTAGAGATTGCTCACAAATTTCAAGTTTAATTATGGACACTCGGTATATTCTTTGTGTTTGCTCAAACATTCGTTATAATAAATATTCGTTATTCGCTTTTATATAAATTAGGATATTTAAATAAGATAAAGAACTCAATTTATATAAAAAAGTAAATATACTGTGCAAGAAATGTAATTTGCAGACGAAAAATGAACAGTCTGTGAAGTTCTTAATTAAAAATACATCATTTATTGTGGTTCTATAAATGGCTCTATTAATAGTTTTAGTACTTTTTATTTGCTTTATGTGTGTCTTTACTATCATAATTTTTCCTTTACAAACAAAAAATAAATAAAAAAGTAATTTCTTTGAAAATATAAGAAATGCACTTGTTTAAGAATTGACTGAATATATACATTTTTAAGCACAAAAAAAGCATGAAAAGAAGGAGGAACTGGATAAAGACAGATTTTAAAAAATTCGACCTTTCATTGATATAAATTAATGTCTTTCTTTAAGTATTTCAAATGTCTGTGTTTTTGGATTATTCTCTTATTATAAAGTTATAAAACTTTTTAAAACTCTAACATATACTAAAGTAAATGCTTCTAGATTGTGTTAAAAAAATTAACTATTCCATCGACTGGTATTCAATATTGAAGGGAAATAAAATTTCTTTTTTTTTATTAGAAATTATTTATAAAATAAAAACACATGTAATTGCTTAAGCGAAGATTTTAATAAAAGAGAAAAATATAGCTTGAAGTTATTTAGTTGAATAGCACTTGAACCTGTGTTACATCCTAATCTTTTCTATAAAAGCACAAAAAAGTTTAAATACTATGCTTAAAAGATGCTGGGGTAAAAAGTGAGAATATAATAAAATTAATTATATAAGATTATAATAGTTTTAAACTTTGTATTTTTTTTACAAAATTACGCAGATTTCCTAAAAACCAATTCTCTTACAGTTTTAATAAATATTATTGATTTTATTCATTATAAATTTAGAATCATATATATATATACTGTTACTTAAATTAAGGTATCTGTACACCTTCGAAGAAAATTTTTTGAAAAACTGTAATATTTGCTATTAAAATATTTTTTACTCATGAAACATAACTTAAAACTATGAAAAATACATTTAATATTTTACTTATAACACAAAAAAAAAAAATTTAGGGAGAAAAACATAGTGAAAATTGTAATTAAATTCATTGTTAGAATAACGCACATAACTCAAATGAAAACAAAAATATCACTTTTCTGTAAATTTGATGTTGATCATCATAACATTTTTTAGGTCTGGTACCATTTTCCTAATGAGAATCAAATTATTACAATTTTTATCAAGGTTCGAGTAAAAGAACATTGAACAATCACTAAAAAATTATTACGAGACATGATATACATCTTAGTTACTAAAAATATATCAACTCTATAAACATGAAAATAGTAGGGGTTCTTTAAATCTATAAAATAAATCTACTTGTAAAATTTAAACTAATTTGGTTCACAACAACTTTTTCTGATATTTACGTTGTCAGATGCCAATACGTTAAAAAGATGCATTTTGAAATAAATCAGAAATAAACTTTAAACTGCAATTTTTAATATTAAACACAATTAGATATACTTATAATGCCTCTGATTTATAAATAACACCCTCTTTACTCACTAAAACATTGATTTTTTTTTTCCTGGTTGCTTTTAAAATTTTTCTACGCTGCTAACATTTGGTGTTGAATGTCGTTCTGCATCGTTAATTCTTTTTACGTCAAGATGTTTGTATGATTTTAAAGTAAAATAACCAGGGGTTATATTAAGTTTTTTAAAAATGTCAACACAACCCTTGTACCCATCATTAAATTGTATAACAGCATCCAATGCACCAGATTTTAAAGTTTTCAGGCACACGAAAACTTCTTTCGGTACTCTCTGCCATATAATGCCATTAAAACACTCATTTGAGTTTTGCGTTTTGCCATGGAGACATTTAGTTAGTAGTTCTTTGGTACATAATTCTAAATATGTAGGCTTAATCATGTTTAAAACTTCATTAGATAAGCCTTTACATTTTTCTTTTGGTTTTTGGCCACAAGATAGTGCTCGCTGGTAGTAGCACCAACTATCTTTTCCGATGGGACACTGTCCATGCATGGGTTTCTTGGCACTTGATGAGCAATGAAACAGGGCCGCAATAACATTTTGTTGAAGACCGGAGAGGTTTCCAACATTGCTACGAACAGCAATTCCATAATAGTTTTGCAATCGGTCAATAAAAGAGTCAGTGAGTTTGCCTTTACCAGACAGATTTTTATTTTTTGACTTTAGTTTGCGCAATCTCGCACCTACTCTCTTTTGAACATGACCGATGCATTCATATTTTGTGACACTACCTTTACCATAAGTATCTTTGACACTGATAAAGCCCTTGGAGAATCCCCGTCACCATAATATTGTGCATATTTAAGGCCTCGCTTCACAATAGAACGCTGGAAGATTCTAGTTGCACCAACAGTTTCCATTTTCAACGCAGAACCTTGAAAATTGCTATGGCATACATGATCTGCTGCAAAAGTTTCCGATTCAATGCGTTTAGGCATTTTAGAAATCTTTCTGCAGATGGGGCAATATGACGACATTATTTCAATGTCCACTACTTTACCAGTGTCAACTGACAAAGCTGCGACACACCCATTCATGGAAGTGTAACCCCTACGTTGCCATGTTCCGTCCACTGAAACACCACATTCAACTATTTTATTTTTAGAAGGATGTAGCACTAACAGTTCAGAAGCTGCTTTTTGCATTGATAGTTCAGTAACTTCTGAAATCACAGACATGAGTTTGTTCTCATGATTAGTGTACGCAGTTTTACTGAGCCTGTATAAATTTAACGTACCACATAATTTAAACCCAGCAGAAAAACCTTTACCAATTTGTCTCATACCATAAACAAATCTTGTATTTACTTCAGGACAGTTTAATGTTTTCTTTGAACTAGAAAACCCCTTGAGTAAAAGTTACAATGTTTACACCTTATAACAAAATTTGAACACAAACCATACCTTGAATCCTCAGAAAGCAATAAGCCTTCTTCGAAACATCTTGTGCAACAAAGTTGTAAAAAAACATTTAAGAGGACATCAATATCTACGATTCTATTTCCTGTAAGCGTTTTATGCTCATACTCTGCCAATTCCTCATCAAAAACAGCAGGCATTTTGATCTTTGAAGAACTGGCGTTGGTGGATGTTGAGCTACAATTTGTGGAATCTTTATTAGTAGATCCATTACCACGAAATTGACGTTTTCTCTTTGAACTAATTCTGCGTTTTAAGTTTCCCATTTTAAATGAAAAAAATTAAAATTTTCAGCAATAAAAAAGGATTTAACAGAAACTTAGAAAGTGCTGCGCAATCGTAAGCAAATGTAAACAAACAATAACACACTCTCTTTTCCTGCCAGATTCTGGATAAAAATATTAGTAAAAACCTGTTGCCAATTATATTTCTGAAGATTCTGAAAACTCAAATTCATATTTTAAAGTGTATAAATTTTCTACTATTGCATATTTAAGCAATACTTTGTAAAATAAAAATGTAAACAAACATTTTTTTCAACTTCCGGAATGTAGACTTGTACTTCCGGTTTCAAAAAGTAGCTACCGAGTAAAATTCAAATCCCCATAACTTAAGTTCTAAATTAGATAGAAACAAAATTTAAGCACCATTTTAAAGAAAAAAGTTCAAATTTTAAAATAAAATCAAAATTTAAAAATCGAAAATTTCGGCGAAAATGACGTTTTGAAGGTGTACGGATACCTTTCTATATATATATATATATATATATATATATATATATATATATATATATATAAATATATATATATATATATATATATATATATATATATATATAGTTAATTCATTTTTAGCTAAAACCACAAATTTGGTGGGAAACTATTATTGATGCCTTGAAGAATATAGCTTGATTTTCAATGTTGCTGAAATATTAGCAATAATAATGCTTTTTAAAATAATTAATGGTACCAATATTTATAATTAAAAAAATATATATGTATCATGACAAAATATTTACGAGTAGTTTGTCTGGAATTGATTTGATTTTAATTTACGTAAAGCTGCGAAGCAAAAAGAGGGATTTGGGAGATGGATTTCACAATTTTGAACCACAGTTAAACGATGAAGAAGACGCCTGAAATGGCATATTTATGTTCCAATTTTCACGCTACATCAACGAGAGGACTTAGTTGAGAAAGATTTAAAGTATATCAGCTTTTCTACATGGAGGGTCTTCAGTGACACTTGAATCGAACCCGAGACATGACAAAGAATTTGACCTCATTGCTACCACAGCCACATAATTTGTAACTGAAAAATAAGATAAAATTAAAGGGGAAGTCTATGTAAAGAATAATAAACTCCCCCCCCCCTGTTTTAGATGAGAATTATTACATGCAAGATATCTAGATAAAGCGGAAAATTAATGAAATCAATCATCAATTTGAAAATAAATAATTAATATAGATTACCCGATTCATAGTAACCCGGATGCCAATTGAGAGGCTATTCAAATAAAATGATTGATTTAAAACCAGTTTTTTGTGACCATGGTAGCCTAGTGGTCAAGGTAATGGACTTGTGGCCGGTATGTCATGAGTTCGAGCTTAGTACCGATGAAGACCCGCAATGTAGGGAAGAGATGTACGTTAAATCTGTAGAGAGCTCAAACGTCCTCCCGTTCGTGTGGTGTGGAAATTAGTAGAAAGGGGATGCCATCTCAGTTATCGTTGTCGTCACTTGATCATGGTTCACAAATGCGAGTTTCGTCACCAAAAGTCCTCGAATAGCTGAATAGGACGGCGTTAATATTCATTCACTCACTCAAGATCAGTTTTCGAATGCTTTCTCAACAACGTTCTATTCCAGTTTCAATAGAAAAAATATGCACTTACCTGGATTTTCTGAATTAAAATATGAATTTCCAAAATCACATGTTAAAGTGATTTAGGTTATTCGTGCACAAACTAATTTTGGAAATTAAGCTTAATTTGTGTTTTTCTTAGAAATATTTACGCATTTCTAAAAAAAAAATGTAAAAATTTGATTCCAGATTTAACACTATTTTTGTTTCTTTATTTTGCATAAAAAAGCTTCGAAATTTCTTTAATTTCAGTATTTATTGAAAAATAAAAATAAATTTTAGTTTTAAAAGTAAAGATTTATAAACTTTTAAACTTAATGCTTAGAATTTTCATTATGTTTTGAGTATGAAGGAAAAGTTAGAATAAAGATAAAAAATATGTTTTTAAGTAATACAGATGGAGAATCGAATTTTTAAAAACCAACTGGGTCAACTTTTGGGGAAATTGCTTGGGATTGTGTGTGAAAGTTTTATTTTCATCTAGAGTCAGAGTTAGGTGACGTTCTTCTCTCAAACCTCCGACTCATATACAAAACATCTTAATTTTAACTAATTCTACAAAATATTTAAACCGACTTTTGAATGCGATTAACAGTACGGCTATGTATAATTAACGTGACCATTTATTCCATGCCTCAAAACGGGAGATTTTTTTGTTTAGGTCAATTAACAGGTATACAGTGGAAAAAAAACACTTTTTTAAAGTTATTTATTCAGAAAAAGTTAGTTAGCTTAAAAGTTACGAATTAAAAAATATACCCAAAATGTTTAGTTATATTTATATTTATCAGAGGAACCAATTTGCTTTAATATAGCTGGTGAAGATTTTAAGTAAGAATGAAACTGTTGGAACTTTTTTTTTATATTCACCTTAATTATCAACATCACCTTTAGAACCGAAATTAGTAACTGGGTTTTCTCAGATGTCCACAATTTGTGCATCATTGAAAATACTCTTTCTACTGAAGCCATTTGTAGCAGGCAAACATAAAATATATTCAAATAAAATAGAAAATGTTTCATGCTGTAGATTGTTGGCGTGAAAGTGTTTGAATACTTCCATCCAACGAGTTTCCGTGGAAACATTTAGATCATTTTTATTCGGTTACTTTTTGCGATGTAATGTAGTTAGAAATTAATGAAAATTCATCAAAAACTTCTGTACCTTTATTACAGTCAATATACTCCTTTTCAATTAATACATCCAAAGATTTTTGAACGTCTTCCTATGCGTCTTCTTTTTTTAATCTGCCCAATAAAATTGGATTCATTTTCTTTCTTTAAGTATTACTCATAGAGCCATGTAACCCATTTCGGAAACTTATACTTTACTTTATTCTTTTCGTGCTCATTTCTCGAATTCTATATGACTACATAGATTGTTTAAAATGTGACAATGTTCTTACAAAGAACTCTTTTTAAACGCTCGATTGACAATATTTTTCCACCGACAAGAAAAAGAAAAGAATATTGTGAAGAAAAGAGAAAAGTGGCGCTACATCATTCAAAGAAGAAAAAAATTTTCGTGAAAGAAAAAAAAAATCATTTAAGACTTTGAACGCATTTGCAACTCTCCCCTTAAATAAATAATCAGGGAATTTAAATTTATTTTTAAATAAGGAGAAGGAGCTTTGTGATTTCTCTTATTTTGAAAATATAATGTACCATTGAAAGAAACTAATACAGTGTAAACTTGTTTCATTATTAAAGTCTTTAGTATAAAATCCTTCATTAAAAGTTTTATTGTTTCTTAAGGCGAACATTTATAAAAAAAATGTGTAATTAAATGTTTGTAGCATAAGCCGTTTCTGATTAATATATTAGTAGCAAAAAATTACAAATTTGCGTAACTATTTACGAAACTACAAAGGAGGAACTTTTTGTTTTGTTTCATATGGCTGTAGTTGTTAGAATCAATGGTAAACAATATATTTATGGTCTTATGTGGATGTATCTCTTCTTACTCTGCAATTAAATAAATGTAATGTTTGTAATAATTTCCACTGAGAGTTTCAAAAGTTTTAATTCCCGTACTGATGATTTGAAGCCCTTTGGCGGAATGGCAGCGTATTGCGCTTGCACACCACAGGTACGGGGTTCAAATCCCAGGATTTGCAAGATCGACTCATCCTTTTATCCTTTCAGAGGGTCGATAAATTAGTACCAAGCTTAATTGGAAACTGAGCACTGGGTGATTCACGTTAGACTGACCACTTGACCGAAACAGCTGCACATGCACCACAGTGCCTAAGGTCATGTAAACTGAAATAGGCACAGTAGGCTTTGACCCTCATGGACTGTTGCGCCACTGTCACCAGTTTAGTATTGATAGTTTATATTCTTTTAAACTGGACTTTTAGGGTAGTAAATTACTCAATTCAAAGTTCATTGGTATTGTGTTGGTTTAATTATTACACCACAGCAGAAATTAACAGATACTTTATAGTATATATATATACTGTATATAGTACTTCTCTATAATATAATAATGCATACAAGGTCTTTAAGCAATCCATCCCTTCCTGACTAGCTGGTTGGAGTGTTTTCACATATGTGAATGATGGTCATCAATTGCTGCTGCTAGAAAAAAAAGCTGGTATAACCCTTCTTCACACGGTGGAGTTTAAAAATAAATCTATAGAGATTGAAGTAAAATAAGAAGTACCACACAGTAACTACTCCGGATTAAATAATAGAATTTGGTCTAGCTGATGTTCTCCTGGTGCAGTCTCTATTTCTTATATTGTTGTCTATTGCTCGAAGTTTTATTTTATCATATTTTTGCAAATATAAAAACATAAAATAATAAGTAAGAAAGCAGTACTAAATCTACAAGGCCAAAAAGGAAAGAAAGAAATTAGATTCCTAGAAACATATCAACTGAAGATCACAAAAGTGTCTTTGAACTAAAATAGAGACCTATTATGACTTACAGAGCTGTCTCTGAATTAGGCGAGCAAAATCAGTGTTAAGAAATGCTTTATGGTACCACCTTCCCCGTACAGCAGGAATTTTTAACACAATAGAAAAAAACAGAACCATCTTGAAAAATTAGACATAAATCTATCACACGTGGATGAAACACCAGACAGTAAAACAAAATGAAAGTATGAATAGAGAATAATAATAACAATGTTTCTCTCATAGAGATGAATATTAAAAAAAATTATTTAGGAAATCTATGATAAAAACGTAGTGAAAAAATGCTAACTTTAAGGCTACGTGAAGACCAACCATCTTATTCAGAAACCGCGCGCTAAATAACGTGTTAAAACTGAAGCGTAAACTCATAGAAGTAAAAATTTTATATATATATATATATATATATATATATATATATATATATATATATATATGGGTGGGTGGGTGTGAAGGATAGCACTAATTCCACACACTTTTCCATCAAACGGTAACGTCATTGAGTTAAGGTCCTACGTTGTTAAACTAGGGAGACTGAACTGGGATGTCTAGAACAATCAGTAACAACAACAGAACCATGGGAAATGCATCAGATTTATAGTGGTACAACATGGGCATAAATAAAAATTAAAACAATAAATATTTTTGTTTTGTTGACACTTTCATTTATTTTGCTAATATGTAAATTCTTCTCTACATTTAAGTAATTTTCTCACATCAAAGGAAAATTGTGAATAATTGTTATTTTTTTAAAATATTTTTTCAACAAGGATACACAACTTTCAAAAAATAATGAAACACAATATTTCGATTGAAACTCAGTAGACAAATTATAACAATATATCTCAGTATGCTGTATGTTGAAGAAAGTATGTAATACACTTCCTCTTTGATATATTTATGTTTCTTCATTATCTAGTATAAACACACTACAGTGCAAACTTAAGTTGTTTTAAAATCAGATAACATCCACAATTTAATTCCACATTTTCCTTTTGTAGCAGAATAGTTACTAACGCAATAAAATGCAAATCACGCGAAACTAAAAGGACACTTTATCCGTTTTCAATATTCATATATCATTCATAAAGCGTTATTCGAAACATAGATTACTGAAATTTAGTGATTTTACATACTTCAGTGATTATTTGTGATATGAATCGAATGGAACAAATACTATTATTTCATTGTTGTTGTTAAGAAGAAACCAAGTCTAGAGCAATCTGGAAATGAAATAAACAAATTTATCTGTTTTAGAAATATTAAAATTTAATTTAAAGTGGTGGAAACAGTCATGAAACAAATTATAGAAATAAACTCTTTAGATTCACTCACTTAGAACAGGAATTTTTGAGGTAATTTGAAAGAACGTAATTAATTACAAACTACAAACTGATAGGCTTTGTTCATATATATATATCGATTCTTTACCAACAATCGATAAAATGGTTTTATTGAATACTAAAACTTTTCTAACACGCAACACTCTCTAGAATCTAAATCAAACAATTATAGATTTATAGCTATGGGACCACGTTGTTCTAAAAGATTATGGTATATGCTCTACAAATATTACTTGACAAACAGATGATCATGGTTCTTTGAACATACAATCTCACCGAGATATCACTCGGTTATGTCCTTTATTTACTTCAATTTAGTTTTCTTTAGCATCAGAACTTCATTAAACGAACCAATTTTCGCCATTTACACACTGTGTTTACCCGGTTAATTGAACGCTTTCTGGGATATTTGTTTTAAACCTTTTGTGCAACTGGTGTTTCGGTAGAATACCCTTAGTTGGATTGGATCAGGAAATCAAAGATGTGAAATATTTAGTTTATTCGAATGTCCAACAAACTGTATATTTCGAACGAACTATTAATATATATATATATATATATTGAACTATTTTTTTCTCCTGAAAAGATGATTTTCGAATTAAATATATTTTTTAGAGTTTTATTATCATTTCCAATTAAATTCTTCTGTAATGCTCAGAATCATTCAGCAGAATACTGGGATGTTAATTTCAGATAATATACATATTATTGAACATTTTTTTTTTACATTTTTTTAATAATAAAGTGAGTTTTCCATATAACTAGCCTCTACTTTGCGAAATATTTCCTGTAAATAAAACATTACAGCATTTTCTTCCTAAGATAACCTCCCAATAGAGAAGTGCATATTCTATATAACAAACTTTTTCTTTTGTAATTCGATTTTTTTCCTCCTTTTCTTAAACATATTTTTGGGCATTTGTTAAATTATTCCCTCTTTTAGACATTTTATGGTGATGAATGACTTTGAATTTGTTTTACCAGGTGCCTACCTCCCTTAGAGCAATACAAAATTTTAGCAATTTTTCAAACAAAAAAACTCAACTAAATTTAATAGATTTTTATCACAGTAATTAAATTTAAGAACACATGTAATAGTGTATGTTTAAAATTTTTGGTTATAAAATAATGTATGTTTAAAATTACTCGTAGGCTTAAAATTATAAAATGCCATTAAAAAATTCATTAATCTTATTTCAAAATTAAAATACGGTGTATTCCTGGACTATGTTTTTTTTGTCTTGTTTTCTTTGCATATTTTTTTAATGGCTAAGATACATTAATAAAAATAGTTACATAAAAAATCTGAATAATTATTTTTAAGGGGACACACAGTATGGTTCAATTGACAAAAATCGGTCAAAAATTCAAAATTAATTGCTTTAGTGAATTGTTTTAGTTCTTTACATACATTTCTATAACCTCACAAAATTTAAAAGCTCTAAACTTAAAAAACGCAAAATTATGACAGCTTTTACGTTTTTTTTTATTTCCATCCCTATGGCAAATCAAAATTTTATAAACTTACTTATCTTAGAGAAAGGTAAAATAACTAATTTGTCTTCATTTAAAATGCTAAGGCTTTTTTCTATTGTGCCTAATGCTTTGAATTTTTTTTTTACATATTGCTAATAGTTCATGTAACAAAAGGTGGTATGCACTTTTGAATCAAAACAATACTTATTTTTTAAAAAAATAATTGAACTCAGAATTTATACATTTTTTAAGGAATTTTCAACAAGCTTTCATAAAAAAATTATCGCAAAACCTATACTAACTTTTGTTATGAATAGTTTGACGTACTTGTAAATCAAATTTCCTGCGTGTACGTAATTTTTTGTAGGAGGAGTAGCATTTTAAAGCCACGTCACAAATTTTAAGTTTTTTTCCTTGAAAAATTAAATAACTAGCTTTTTTTGAAATTTTGACCACAAAATCTCTTTTTATAACATACACACATATGAGGCAACCAAAATATTTTAAAAATCCTTAAATTAAAATTTTTGCGTAAATCGTACCATGTCCCCTTTAATAATATATAGTGTTTAGGAATTTACAATTTGTTTTATTGGTTCCTAAAATATTTTAAAGAACGGACTCTAACGAATTTTCCACATAACGGGATTTAGTGACTTGGTTATATAGAGGTCAGAATGTACTTGTTGAAGATAGCACATATTTTTTGTTACGGTTATTACACTCATACTGAGCACATTTTCATACATAACTTTTACGTTACACCTTAAGTCCTGTGAGAAACTATCTCTACTTTTTAATCTCAATTTTGTGGTCGTTGTAGCCTAGTTGTTATGATTCCGAGCACGTGGGCGACGAGTCATGTGTTTGAGCTATAGCGCCCTGAAGACACACCGTTTAGAATACCTGATGTACGTTAAATCGATTTTTGCTCAATGCCCTCCCGTTGGCGAAGTGTGGTTATTTGAAGAGGAGGGATACCCCCTCCCTGCTCAGCAGTCATCCTCGACATTTGATCGAGGTTCAAAATTATGAGGTTCGACAACAATACCTCTTATACTACTTTATAGTGCAAAGTTAATAAATTCTCCCTCATTCTTCTGTTAAGTTTTTTTATTTCTTTGGATTAATGTCTATTTTGGTGCTCTCGGCAAAATTAAATACTAATACAGGTTCGCATCGTCAGAACTCAAGTGTCTCCCTCTGTGGAGGAAAGTGGGCGTAAAAATTAGGTTTCGCGATTGGTACCTGCATACATGGTACGATACTGAAAATAGATACCAGCTCCAGAAGAATGCATAAGGTTTACAATGATACAACACCAATTCGCAGATAATTAGAAATTTAAAAAAATATCAATTTTAAATTAGTTTAGTATTTTTCATACACTTAAGCTCTCGGACTACGTCCGGAGCCGTGAATTTGCAAAAAGGTCGAAACGAATTTTTTTATTAAATAATCTGTATCACTCAGATTGGAATACCCGAATAAAATTGTTTTAAAAATATTATTACAATAAAAAAATATTTAAATACAATATTTTTTCGAAAATTACGAAATAATGACATTTT
>BMAO01036185.1:0-16525 GCA_019973975.1 Trichonephila clavata
CACGTCAAATCTGTTGAGAGCTCAAAAATCCTCCCGTTGGTGTGGTAGTTAGGAGAGGGATGCCAGCTCTGGCGTCGTCCTCGTCACTTGACCATGGTTCAAAATTACGAGGTTCGTCTCCAAAAGCCCTCGTCTGAACAGTGCGACGTTAATATTCACTCACGCAGAACAGAGGAAAGTAAAGCACATACAACTTACAGGTATGTGTATGTGTAGTTTTCCTGAGTAAACTTTAGTGAGATTACCCAGGTTCGATTTAACACGGGATAGGACAGGAAACGATACAAAAATAAGCATGAAAATGATACAATATTATAATTATTTTTAAAAAACACCCTGCAAAAGTGGGAGTGGGACAAAATTACATAAATCTATTTATTACAGATACGAGTTGTGGCGAAATACTCGAAGAGGAAAATAGCTTATTATGAATAATACTGTTATTAAAAAAATTACCAAGAAGAAATAGCTTCCTGTGTAAGTTTAAGACGCATTTTTCATGGAACCTGAAGCTTATTTTCAAGTAACACTTGGAAAAATGAAAAAATTGAAAAATAACATAAATTTTTCAATAAGTAAATTCGCAACATCATATACACAAAGGAAAGGAAAGAGAGGCCCCTGACCACTCCCAAGGTGTTCTCTCTCAAAATTGGGGTGGAACCGAGCCAAATCGTACTGTCACCTACATGGTACTCAAAGCTACGGCTAACGACAGGCGTACAGTCTAGCCCAATGCCATGATGAATATCGTGGGCCTCGATCTGACTACGTCAGACAGGTGGCATTAGTAACAATAACAAGGAAAGGAAGGATTTTCTCTCTGAATTGTTTAAATTTGTTTTTAATTTTAAGAAATACTTAAATAGCAGATAAATTTAAAATTTTAGGTTTTTTTTCAGAATACACTAGCATCCTTCCGTTTTTCAATTTTATAAAAGAATGTAGAACTATAATGTACATCCTTCAAAAGTTATCTAGTGAAAAAGGAAGAAAGCCAATCAGTTTTTATTCTTTTTGTGTCCATACTTTTTGCTATTGAAAAAAATTGAATAATTCCATAACAAAATTTTCTTTGATGCTTTAAAGTTTGTACTTAACAGAAAAAAAAGTGAAAAATAAAACTTCATATGCATTTTCAAAAATTAGCTTCAAAAATTTCCCCTTCATTTTGTTACAAGTAATCGTGAATCGCAATACAATCAACATCATATGTACCAAATATTCACATGCACACAGAAATTTGTAAAATCAAGAAGCTCCAAACAGTGTTATGCATGACAAATACTTATATCTTATTTTCGAAACATGTATTTAAAAGTACAAATTTTATGTTTTATTTAGAAATTAAAGATGCAAAATCTTACATAAAAGTTCTTAAAAATGAATGCTGAAGCACGCATAAAATACTTTGCAATAGTAAAATTCAAACATTTTAATTAATAAACTGAACCGTAAAAAATATGTTATACAAAATTTATAAACACATTTCTGTTAAATTATATCTAGCAAAAAGTTTAAGTGAACATTTCGTATATAAATATAGATGCGATTTTTTTAAGATGAGCACTATAATTTTTTCCCTTAGAATACATACGAAAACTTAGGACTTCTCAGATTTTATAAATTTGGTTGTAATGGGCTTACAAAGGAAGGGCGGTCATCTATAAAGTTTTTTAAGTACCACCAATTGTCTCACGAAAATATTAGGGACCCTCTATAAAGTCTGGTTTTGAGCCCCAAGCCGGATCTTACAAAGGATTACTTATTCGACATCAGTCAGTCTATATGGGGCCCTTGATCCTGGCCTCCCTGCGGAGGTATACTTTAAGCCACTGAATACTACTAACATTTTTTTAAAAAAATATATAAATATATTTTGACGGATTTAAGTATTAAATAAATGGAATTAACTGATTAAATTTGATGTTTTGTGAAAAGTAGTGAAAAATAAATTAGCAGCTCGCATCAATAGGATGACGTTTACTGTAACGACCATTAATTAAAAAAATTGAAGTTAATTTATTATTTTCAAGTCAAAATGTTAACATTCGTCAAAAACGTTTATATTCTGGATAATCTGTGCATGTTTTCACTAAATATTTCAACGTGGTTGACAATATCATATGGAATGCATACATTTATTCCTAATAATGTAAATGAAAATGACTTTCGTATTATATGCTGCATAAATTTGTAAGTCAGAAAATTTTAGTTTATTACAGTAAAGTATTTATACTATTTAAGGGATTTTCTCAAAATTTTCTTCCTTGAATTACTGATTTCAATACACATAACATATTCATTAAAGGTAATATTAGTACTATAAATAAATGGTTTGGAATCACAAACAACTGAAAATTTTAATTTGGATAGGCGACGCAGTACCCCGTCTAAGGATTGCAAGGATCAATTTCGTTTAATATGAAGCATACTACGATATTCAAAACAAAGGGTCGTGAATGAAATCAAGATTCGAAACCATAGCACATTTGAAAAGCCCATTTTTTTTTTAGCCTGACCATAACCCAAATATAAATTCTAATGCAAGCAAATGAATATAAAAATTGCAATAAAACTTTCTAAACCTGATGAATTTTATTGAAACAGGTATGAAATGAAATAACTGGGGAGTTTGTGAAATTCATATATAGGATGAAATCATTTTAATACAATTTATGGTGTTTTCCAATCGAAAAAAAAACCTTTTTATAATACTGAATTATCTAATGCCTTAAATTCATTTCATTTTAATTTTTTTTAAAAAAAACTTTCTTTTATATATTAGAAAATTACATTTAATGACAGATTCCAGTAATATCCTGAAATAATTTTTTAAATAACACTGAGACTTCGACATTTATATAAGTGGCGTTCGAGATCTGATTCCAATACAAAGACAGAGACGGGTTAAGTTAGTTGGAGGACCCTGGCGGTAAAAGGTTTGAGGCCCATGAATTCAAGAGTAATAAACTAAAATAGTGAAAAGGTTCGTTAAACTTAAAATCTCGTAATAAAATGTATAGCTATATAAAAACTCAATTGCTCAAGATAAACCTTAACTTTAAAAAAATTGGAAATTAAAACTTGGAATTTCGGATAATATGTCAACTGGCTACATGTGATGACCGTCGTGCTTATATAGGCCTAGTCGATTTGTGCAATTGTAAGTCATACACATTTATTTGTTTGGGATTTGTACGAATATTTGACAACGTATGCTACGCACTGTTTTACTTTTATGCGTCATAGTTGGGGCCTACATTTGTGCAGAGGCTCAGGGTCTACTTTTGCGAAAGGCCCAGGGCCCCAAGAAGTCTAAAGACATCCCTGCTTACTGTACTAAATATAAAGATGTATAAATGTGCTGTGTGTGAAGCCTTCTGTGCGTATAAATTGTACAAATCTTGTGGTAAGAATTGCTCAAGTTTAGAGCCCCTGGCGGCCATCCAGCCGCTTAATCCACTTCTGCAAAAAGGCCTTAATTTATCAGACTCTAACTAGGTCTGGGCCTATAATATTTGTATCTCGTGAAGAAAGATTACCAAAGAAATTCAAAATTGAAAGATTTGCTAGATTTCTAGGCAAAACGATGTTTGATATCAGTGGCGTAATGTACGCTCCCGCAACGTGTGTGGGGGGGGGGGGGGGAGCCAGTGTGTTACGGTTTTGCAATTCTTTGTAAAGATATGGCTTGGGGCCCAAAATCTGATTTTGCATGCAGGCCCTAATATTCTACGTAACGCCATTGTTAACTAGTAAATTTTTTTCATCAGATTATTTTCCCAAAACTCAATAAATGTTTTGTTTTTTCAAAAAAATTTAAAAATTTTGCAATAAATTTCATTAAGCTCTTATGAATGTTTTTGCTTCATTGATTTTTATTAGATACATGAATATTTAGATCTATATAAATAAAATGTACTCTAATAAACTTAATTTTGGTGAAATATGTTTGTTTTTTTACTATATCCTTTAACACGAAAATTATTTCATTTCCAAAATAATCAGTTTCGTGTTAAACAATTTTCACCGTATTCGGAAATATACGTATTTAAAAAAAAAAAAAAAAAGATTAAAAAAAAAAATATTAACAGCTAAACTAGTTTCATGAAAATTTTTATGTTATTGTATATGTTTGATTTTCCTGTGCAATTGTCTGTACTTCATAATATTTAGTATTTTGGATAGCTAACCCTTCTAGCAAAGTAGACATGTTTTTTAGAACTTATAAATAATATTGTGCGTATCTCATTACTTGGTACCATCCGAAACATTTTTCAAATGATTTACTACTTGCTAGCGTTTCAAAATTTGAACATACGTTAAATAATTTTTTTATATATTAATAAGAAAAGTTTTTCTTAGGATTATAAAAAGATACTGATGTATTATATGAAATGCAATTTTGCTGTATTTTTACCACTTGTAAAAATGATCTAACTGTATTTAACAATTGTTAATATTCTTACACATGGAATTTTATTGCAAAGCTTTATAAAATATTTCGCTTATTCAATTTTATGTGAACGCAGGAAAAAACATGAAAAATACTTTTTGAACTTTACATAGAAATTTCTTCACTAAATTTCGACGTTTTTCTTTATAATTGCATAGTTAATTTCAGCTTATATTTGATTCAAATTATTTTATGATAGATCTATTTTTAATGCGTATTTACATTCTTATAAAAACTTTGCTTTGTTTATGTATCCGATTTTCCCCTTATGATGTGTAGGAAATTTTTTTATCTTTAATCATTTCAACTGTTTTACAGATAAATCAATTGAGGAAGAAAATATTGCTGTTCTCAGTATAGCTAAAGATCTATGTCACGCGGTAGTCTTTCAGACCACACCTCTCTAAGCCCCGATACTGTTGAACCACTTTGACCAGATGCCTCCAATAAATGTCAAAAGTAAATCATTCCCTTTTCCGAGAAGAAGGCAATCAGACTTTCTGTCTCCGCCTTTCATCTTTGGAATCTCGCACCCCTAAATCAGGGAGGGGCAGCACATAATTGCTTATTTCACAGCCAAATCTTGAAAAGCGGTTTACTTCAAGGTTTAGGTGATTTAAACATCCCTAATAGAATTATTAGCCATTTTAACTCATTTGGAATTATCCAATTAATATTATACGCATATTGTTGCAATGAACATAAAATCATTTCGCTAAAACAATGTCCCCCCCCCCTTCTTTTTAAACCTAGAAACGATTTATAAAGGTCTATATTTTGTTTTTATAAATGTTAAGCTTAGGGTGATATCAGTAAGGAAGTTTTTAATTTGTTTTTTTAGCCCAAACCTTATCAGGTATATATATATGCTGACAATGTTTTAAATTGATCGATTGGGTCATGGAGCAACACAGGTTTCTAATTTTACTAATTTCATGGTATTCAATTGTTATTTTATGCATTTTTTATACTAAGCAAATTTTTTCAACATTTCTTTATTTTATTGCTGATCAATAAACTGAATCCAATAGTTAAATATTAAAAAAAAACCCCGAAATTTCGGAGATATTTATCGGATAAATTTTAATAAATAAGGTGTTGTTTGAATTCTTTTTTATAATCATCAGACGAATCTTTGAAAAACATGCCCTGCCTTTCCGAAATTTTTATTAAATCCCGTCAGAATTTATTAAAAAATGTACAGCTCTTTCTAATATGAGATTGTTGTGATCGTTCCTGAGTTTCTCTCAACTTACTATCAAGCAAATTTTTTCTTGTTACACACATCCGAGCCTGTTTTGTATTTCGTTTTACATATGTTTCATTACTGAAATTAATAAATGCATTTCTTTCATTCATCTCACAATAATTGAAATATATCATTAGAATACCAAAGTATATTATTGCGAATCTTTTATTTTGCAGCAATATCTTCTTTAATTTCAAATAAAACCCTCCCAAGATTAATAGTTCTACGGAATTTCATCCTTTTAGTAAAATAAAATATTAGTATAATAATATAAAATTATTTTAATGCATTTTTTTTAAAAATCAGAACGATGTGATTGTCAAAAAGATCACCAAAGAAAAATAGAAGTCTTTATGCAAGTTTGAATAAGAGTAATAGTAGCAATTGAGACAGAGACATTAACAAACTTTTTTACGAGGTCCAATAAAAAGCTATCTTTCTATTTTAATGCGACTGATTTAATCTAATCGATGTAAGATCGCTATTTGTTATGTGAAGCCTCAATTCATCAATTAGCTGCAGGTTTTATATATTTCTGAAAGTCTTCAAAAGTTAGCACATCCGGAAAATTATTTTTTAAATAGTAATACAAAAGTATAAATCGCGAAAATATTGAAGTATTAATAGTATTTAAAAAAATTAATATTTGTTAAGCTGAGTATCAAGCATTATAAAAAAAAACTAGCAAAACCAAGAACTAAGTTATATTTTTGTCTGAAAACCCTCTTAGGATTCTAGTATAATTTAATGTGGTTGAAGGAAACGATTTTGATGAACTTAGCTACAACAGAATCATTTATAATGGAAAGTAGCAAAGAAATAATTGACTTGCATAATATTTCTAGGATTTCAAAACTGAATGAATACTTTTATACCTTTTTTTAAAAAAAGAAATACAGTTTCCCAATTTTCTTTACAAAACATGTACTGTTAAACGTTTTTTTCTTAAATGTATTTATGTTGCATGTAAATGTAAATGTTAAAATTTTAATATAAATAACTATGCAACTAATGATTGTTTACTTATGGAACTTGTAAAAATTATGAAAAATCAACTATACAAGGTTTTTTGATTTAAGAAAAATTTATTACTTGTACCGCTTTGACATAAGACTGAATGCACCACCTTTTAAGCTACTTTACTGCACAAACCATTGTATTTTTCAAATGGTTTTGAATTATACCTACTGTATTAAAAAGTGTTGTGTAACTAATATTGTTGACAGTCTTAAAAAAAAGTAGACAATTGATTGCTTTTAAAACTAAATAAAATATTAACTTATATTGCATTTCCCATCATATAAATATTACTTACTAATTAATTACACTACACAATCTTTAATGCTTTAGAAAGTCTTTCTCAACTGTGATGCAATTATAATGTATATGTCACCACAGCTGAAAATCCCATCTAGCACTCTTTAAGATCAAAAAGTCATTCAAGACTCTCAGTGATGTAAGAATATTTACTTCATTCATCTCTGGTTGATACACAGAACACATATAAAGGAACCTGAAAAACTTTAACTATTTAAAGTATTTATAAAACAAATAGTATATCAAAAACTGGTCCCTTACTGGACAAAAAATAAAAATAAATCCTTATTAGTACATCTATACCATAAAAAAAGGCAATCACATTATATCATTACTTTCACTACCAATTTCCTCATCGCCCATGAAATATAACATATGGATGAAATACCTGTTTCTAAATAGGCAAGGCAAATTTTCAAGGTCTATTCCTGTATAACAAATAGCACAAATATTATCGAAATGATGAATCAGTTATTATAAAGAATTGTTTACACATAAGTTAAAACATATTACTTACTTTAGTATATACTTTTGCTTGTATTGATAGCAAGCACTAACATCACCTGATTCTATATATTTTATATTTAAACACTTACCTGCAAAAAGTATACATGTATTTTCTAAATTTATATGTTCCAAAAGTATAAATCAATTTTTTTGCCTAAAATTTTATTAAGAATGAATGATATAAAAAATTACCATATTCCCATCACTTTCCAAAATTTGTGTGGTAACATTCAACTGCAATGGAATCTCTATCCTGCATGATTTTTAAATTATATGCTTCTAATATACTGTCATAAAGCCATTTGTGACAAAAATTTGATTATTTTTGATAATTACTTACCTCCTCATCTGATATAAAAATATACAACTTTACCCCATAAAAACATAGCTAAATGTCTAGGAAAACATAAAACAACACTACAAGCATATATCAGGTGTTAAAGATACAGTTAAGTTTTTTTTGCAAATAGTTTTTGAATTGAGTAATGCTGACTAGACTGAGCTTGAATGTTTTCTTTCTTGACAACTAAAAAAAGAACATCCCAGAGTTTTTCTTTTTATTTTTATATCCCTAATAGTTGGCTTAAATATTTACTGCTAGTTTAAATGCTGATTGGGGGGTAGGTACATGAGGATCAGGTAAATAATTCTTTAATAATTACTTTTTACCTTTCTTTTACTGAATTGCATGTTGAGACAATTGTTCCTGAACTATTTTACCTTGCAAAAAACAATTCAATACTACAAATAGAAGTTCAGTTTCCTGGTTTTTCTTATGTCATTACATATTTCTTTGACGGAAGACCCCACGCCACACTTTCTATCTGAGATATGGAAAGAAGTATATTCAACATTTTCAACAACATGGAATCTCTCAAACAATTTAAGAATGAACTTTAATATGTTTACATGGTGCATGATTATCTGAGCATTCACATGTATACCAAGCTGAACATGATAATTTTACACACCTGTAATGGCATTGATCATACACACAACCTCTTTCTGAAATGCTTCCATAATCTTTTTAACTACATAAAATACATCTCCATTAGTCTGCAATTTTACAAACCAAGAATTTGTTGCCTGGTCATAAATATCTTTCAGGAATTTTTAATTCATTTTGAAATGGAAATAGGTTGTGAGGATATAAACTGGGGAGAGTATCATTTAAAATTCTATAATGTGCTAAATATGTGTCATGCTGTATTTTCCACAAACTATCTGCTTGAGAGATAAATTTTCATTTTAAAATAATTGGACATTCATGTACTGTGAAAAGATTAACAATATATATTTTATCAGTATTGGCATGCAGAAGTAGATGACGTGACTTATACTATTAATAGGCTGAATTACAATAATTATCATCAAAATATTTATTGAAAGCCGGCTTTTTATCAGTCGATGCAATTTTAAAATTTTCCATTATTTGTTTACATCTTATTGAACTTATTCCTTCCAAAAGAGCTACTAAAGAAATTTCCCTTCGCATTTCAAAATTGGAAAACAAGATCATTTAACCATTTCTTCCAAGTGCATTGAAAGTGCCAATTGCAAAGCCAAACACTATTCCGAAATATGTTTTAAAAGCATGTGAAACTGTTTGGTTGGCCGTAATGCAATTGGAACATTTGCTCAATACATTTGCGTCAAATTGGATGGGTGGGCGATACTAAAGCTGTTCCATGCAATTAATTTTTAACTGGGCACCCTTTCTCCCTGAATGTTGAAACACAATACATATTTCCTGAATTTAATTTATTAGTAATAACATGAGCAACAGAGTAAAGCATTCCTTATTACTCAAGTACAATTAAACTTCTATTAACCGAATACATATTCAAATACTGAAGATTTTTCAATACCCATTTCAAGATTAGCTTTAATGAACTCTATACAAGTTTTATAAACCAGTTGAAATGCTTGATTATGCTTTGAAAAATATATTATACTGATCCCTTAATAGTCTTTATAAAGAGTGATTCTACCAAGATATTCCATTAATAATTGGAATACAGCATCTTTGATATTTCTACACAACTAGTTTTTCTTTTATATGTCTAGGAAGCTTCACATGTTAGCAAATGTGTTAAATATCTAAATCTACAATTTCACTCATGATATGGAAAAAGTTAAGGGAAAGTTAAATCTAAACATATTGTGTAGATCTTTACATGTGATTCGTATAAAAATTTTTGCAATAGATAATACATTCCAATAATGATTTTTTTCTTACTTTAATTAAATAAATGTATTTTCTTATTAAGAATAGCATTTTTACCTTTGGTTGGATCCTAGCAGGGCACCCTTCTTTTACAAGAACACCTCCAGAAAATTTGTATTTTCTATTATTATTCTCACAATCATTTAAAAATTTAGCCAAACAATTTACCTCATATATTTACGCTAATTTTTCATAACAATCAATAGAACTTTCGATTTAAGGACAAGAAAAAGTTTTACACTCACGAGATCCGCCAAGTGGGCAATCACCCAGCAGGAACTAAAAAAATAATGAATCTACTACAATAGTAAATACCTGGAAATTTTAAAACGTATTATTAAAACATTATAAATAATCAAAGCATAAAATTTTTACATTCACGTGATTGGAGAATCGAGCTTTTACACGGCAGAAGCTAGAAAGTCGATGAACGGAAAATGTTAATTACATCAAATCAAAGCACAAAATAAAATAATAATACAATATAAAAAGAGTAAAATAATAATAATTCAAAATTATGAATCAAAGTTTTTAGTTGTTCACATAAGTTAGAAATTCCATAAATCAGCAAATATGTTAAAATGATGGAAAACTTAACAGGAAATTGATACAATATAAAAACTGCAAAAAAATGTAACAATCAAACATTATAATTCAAAGTTATAAAATACCTAATCAATAAATCTCCCCGCTAGAATTTTATATACGAACCTTTCAGCACGAGCGCTATAGCAATAATGATTTTAGTAGGTTCAATTAAACCAACGATGAACTTGGCGATTTTCAAAAAGAGGCCAAAAATATCAAAGTAACCCATCCTTGTTTGTAGATTATAGGAATAGGTGCTGCCAACGAAATTGCGCATTACACGTCCGGCCTTGTTTGTTCCTTTTATCTGTCACTATCGCCCGAAAGAGTTCTTTTATGTGTCTCGCCAGGATAGCCAGAAAATGAAATATGGAGAAAATGTTCTTTATATTTGGGTTGATATATATTTATGAGCAATGTTTCCCTTGCGTGAAGACCAACAGGTGTAAATATAGAGGAAAATTGGCTGATATAAACTTGCAGTCTGTGAGGAGAATTTCTGTAAACAATCTCACTCCTGATTTACAAAAAAAAACATGGTAGATAAATGTGATAAGGTACATCTGTCCCTTTAAGCTGAATTTAAAATTAAATGTGCTTGCAGCTATTGATAATATCATATTAGCACAATAACTGTCACTAAATTATTTAACTTATATTTTGATTTTTAAGACACAATATGGCCCTCGAGTCAAAACTCTAGCCAAGTCCATCCCTACTCTATGGCAGATTAAATTCTAAACATTTATAAAATTATCTATTGTGTATAAATCCCAAAAAAGAATAAAGACTTTTTAAGTAGTTTATTTATTTATGAAAAGTTTCCTGCGAAAATTAAATACATTTCAGCAGAAACTATGTTTCAACTCAACTCAACTCAACCAGTATTTTTAATGAAAAAATTACCCATCGTACTTATGGTAGAACTTTCATATTGTTAGGGGTTGTAATAGTCAAAAATGGTAATCTATTTCCGTCCTTTGATTCATTAGATTTATTATTATTTTTATGCTATTTTTATTATCTTATTGCTCTAAAGAACTAATATATTTGATTATTTTTAGGGTATTGATATTTGTCATAAATATGACCGTAAAGTTGTCCGTCGTGCTCCTAAAAGTCAGGACATATATCTCCGACTCATAGTAAAAGTAAGTTGATTAAATCAGTGCCTGTTTTGTGTGAAAATTATTGATGAAATCCGATTATCAGAGATGCTCCTGAACTGCTTTGAAAATTTTAACTCGTATTATGTTAAAGAGTTTTAAAAATGCCTCATTTAAGTAATCCTTTACATTTCTGTTGATATTTTATAGAAGTAGTTGATAATTCTTAAGATTTAACTTTGTAAATCCCAAGTACAAAAAGATCTTGTAGTTACCATCAATTTTGTTGTTATTTAAGCATAATTAACATAAAGCACATTTTATTGTAATTTGTTTAGTGCCATATTCCTGAAATGTCTTGTTTAAATTTGAAGTTAAAGCTACTTGTATAGAGTTTAATGTATTACACATGTTCATGTGTGTACTATAACGTATAAGATGGATGTTTCAAGGAGTTAACTAAATAGTGCATACAACTTTTTACAGTACTTATAACATCATTGACATGCTTGACTAATAAAAAAAATGCCACTGGCTACAGTGTAGAATTGCTTGTATTTGGTGATGTTTTTCTGGATGCTGGAATGAATTCAGCTTTGATTCGTTAGTTTTGGAACACTATCACTGATTTTGGTAACCAAGGGCCCACCTGTTTTTACACTTAAGCTGATGTCATCAAATGCTGTCTTAGTTATTGTTTTCAAACATGATCATGAGCAGTTATCTATTATTGACAGCATATTGTGGGATTTGATATAAAGAAATGTATTCAACAGTGCATTTGCAAAAATCAATGGGACAACGGAATTGTTACTTTTATTTAGTGTGTTTTGAAATGGACTTATTATTCATTGTAATTTATATTTTTCTTTTTCTAGTTATATCGCTTTCTAGCAAGGCGTTCAGGATGCAAATTCAACAAGATAGTTTTGAAACGTTTGTTTATGAGTAGAATTAACCGTGCCCCTGTATCCTTAACTAAGTTGGTAAGTTTCTACCAGAGTTCAATAATTCTAAATTTAAAAATGTGGTCATTGATGTATATTTGATATCTGTAAAAATGTATTTTCTCTCCATTTTTCCAAATAAGTTTTGAAGTTTCCTTCATAAACCTCATTTTAAAGATATATGTAACTTTTTAATTTCTTACCATGGTTTTTGTGATGCTTAGAAGCTGATATTCTATATAATACACCTATACTCCGTTTCACCTCAAGTTGGCAGCGTTAGGAAGGGTACGATGACCGAATCACAGCCGCTGCCAGGTTACTCTAGGAGAAGAGTGTGACGAAACGAATAAATATCACCATATTTGGCGAGTGGAAAAAAATGCTCTTGAAAAAAAAATTCTTTATAATTGTAGGTTTTTCTTTTGAAAATAGTATAAGCCACTTTTTTAATGGAGATATTTAAGATTAAGGAGAGATTTCAATATGTTTAGAAATATTGATGAATAAACTAGCAAAACTTTTCTCAAACAAAATCTCAATAGTTCTCAACATATTGATAGCAACGTTGTTTAAATGAAAAAATACAGTTAAATTGTAATTCATACTTTCATTAACTTGATTTTTTTAAGTGACTTAGGCCACTTTCAAAATAAACGACTCATTTTTCTTTAATTTTCATTTATTACATCCGCTTTTAAAATATAAATTTCTATCTTGTTTTTTAAGAATTAATCGCCTTTTCTCAGTAATTACTATTTTAAACCCGTTTGTAATAATTATTCACATTACATGTATAAATGCAGTTTATGTATGTTAACTTAAGATATACAGAAGCATTACATTAAAGTTTTGGGATTAATTTGAAGAAAAAAAACTATCAACATTAAAACTTATTATCTTTTATAAAATTTATAGTTTATCTGAAAAAAATATCTCGATGCATACTTTAAAAATTATGTTACTGACATTATATGCAAAGTTTATGTATTCAGTTTAATATGCATAACTTTTAAGAAAATAATTTAAAATAATTATTTAACAAATTATTTATTTTGAAATTTAGACCTATATTTTTATTGTAAAAAAGTTCCATTAAAAGTTTTTAAAGGGACAATGCTCTTTTATCGGGTATTCCTAAATCAAATTATATGTATATGTATATTTAACACTTCATGTAAGAAGCGCTTAGAATCTCAAAATGAAAGCATAACACAAGAAAAAATTTACATTAAGATACTTCGAGAAAAAAGATAAGGAGCTCTTTATATAGTGTATATTTTTAAAAACACTGTCAAAAAAAACCGTGAAATTTGATTTACTTAAGGTGTGCGATTTAAAATGTTAAATTAAAATTGTGGGGCCATTTGCCTGTGTATTAAATATTATACACACACACGTTTAAAATGTCAAAAAAAACAACAAAGATAGTAGCACGAGATATCAAAATAGTACATATAAACGATAGCAAAGCGAATGGCGTTGATTTGGCGGGAATACTTAGGTAACTCCGCCAATGATGTAATCTTAAAAACCGGTTTTTAGCCGAGTGAAGTTTCATCAAATTGTTGTTTTTCAACTGTATTCGTTCACAGGTATTAAGGAATAAATGCTTTTAAGATGTGATTAACTTAAAATATATCCTTAAAATCACAATTTCGATAATACACGATACTTTTTAACAATTTTCTATGCATTTGCTTTCATTTAAATTCCAAAACAAGTTGGAACTATTTTTCAAGCGGATTGTTACATTTTCTACCCTTCCTAATGCTGCCAACTTAAGGTGAAACGGAGTATAGTAAGGATCAAAATTATCATGCTTTAATTCTTATTTTGACTTACTTTCTCGACAATGATGTGCTCAGAAAATAAAAGTACAAAAGCTTAATTTACACAAATCTGTTAAAATTTAAATTTTTCTCTAGGTTAAATCATGAAGAAACCAGGAAATGAAAATAAAGTTGCAGTAACTGTTGGAACAATTACTGATGATATCAGATTAATCGGAGAAGTTCCCAAGATGACTGTGAGTTATTTTTATATGTGCAATTTTGTTCAAATATATATTGTTTTTTGTATACGAATAGCATTTTTTTTTTTTTAAACATTTCTAATGCTGGCGAAAATCTTACGACTTTTTGCTGAAGAGTAATGAATTTATACATCACTTCATATATTGTATAACTAGTAGATTGCTGTATATTTTATAGCTAGATTTTAAGAAAATTGCTTTTTTAAAAAAATTTGGATAATAAAAAATAATTGATCTATAACACCTTTGAGCAGTATGGATTTTTAAAAAGTTGTGACCTTGTTCTCTAAATGTTCTTCTATATTGGTATGTCAGAATTAATGGCAAACTCGAGAAAATAGCATTTTAAAAGCAGAGTTAATCAATCGGAAGACGTATGGTCAGGTACAGTAAGACATGGTAAACTAGTCTGACAAAGTATTGAGACACACTAACAGTTCATAGATTTTTATTGTAATATTTTACTTAAACATGAAGTAAATGTTATTTTGGTAAATACAAATAATAATTTGAACAAAACTTGTATATTAATACGATTACGTTTAAAGTTAAAAGAAGTCGAGTGGAGAATCGTGCTCAAAGTATTGGGACACTTCCCAATAAATTAAGAAAAACAATTCAAAACTTAAAAATAAATATCTTGTAGGGGCCACTCTTGCTTTTTATGACCTCTCAAAGTTTATTTGGCATGGATTGGAAAAAAATTTGCAAAATGATCTATTTATTTTGGTCCACTCTTAGACTAAATATTTTCTTAAATCCTGCTTGTTAAAATTTTAGTGCTCATTTAGTTTTTGCTGATAATCCCACATGTTCAGTGGGATTAAGGTCTGGACTTTGTGCAGGAGTCTTAAGAACACTAGGACAATGGTAGAGGATCCATAAGTTCCCGACACCAGAGCCTTTCATGCAATCCCAGCCAATTTGGTTACTCCCTCAATATTTGTCAATAGGCCGTAAATTTTTTTATGCATTGCTGTATTTCATTTCACCAAACTTTTTGCTTGCCATCTGATCCGAAAATGTATTTTTTGTTGATGAAAACAAATATATTTTCCCAATATTCTGTTGGGGCTGTTTTACATACATTTTAACGAATGCCAACCTAGCTTGTCTTTTTGCTTTGCTGATGTACGGCTTTCTTTAAGGTACTTGCCATGAGATGCTTGTTTTCTTCAAACATTTATGACAGTTTCAGGATTTATTAGTTTTCCGAACCTACTTTTACATTGTAAAGTCATTTTTACAGTATTTTGGATTAATGTGTACTTGTCTCACAATCCACCTTTCTACGTTTCGTTCATTATCTTTGGGTGCCTGATCTTTGCTTCCTTACCACATTATTTGTTTTCTTAAATCTGTCAGTGATGTTAAAAACAGTAGACTTGCTCAATTTCAAGATTTTTCCCTATATAGTCAACTGATTTCCTCTCTTTCCAATGATGAGATTTCACACGACAACTGATATATCTTTGTTTCTCACCATTTTTTCTATAAATCTTGTCTGTTGAAATGTTGATGCTTAAACTTCTAGTCTAATGAAACAAGTAGGGTGAAATAAAGTTCTATTGATGTGCTGTACAGGTAAGCCTCCTACAACGCGGTACTTGTGCAACGCGATTTCGCTGCAACACGTTTCAGATATTGAGTATTTTTTTTTTGTTAATATCTACACATCACTTGTGACGTGTAGATATTAACTCCTACAGCGCATTTCTTATAACGCTGCTTTTTTGAGGAACGTATCTACCGCGTTGTAGGGGGCTTACCTGTATATTTGTTAAATTTTGCATTTCAGTGTCCCAATACTTTTTTGACTCCAGTGGGCCTTTGAATTATATTTGAAAAACTAGATCAAATCTACACCAAGTGTTGGAATTTTCTTAATTCATTTTGTTTAAATGTGATAAATATTTTTATAAATAGATGTACAGTTGTGCATGTGAAGTGTCCCAATACTCCTTTGGGTGACTAGATGTATATATAAAGTGTGCTGGTGATGTTGGGTTGGATCCTAGCAGGGTACACTTCTTGGCAACAAAATGTTTAGTGATAAAGTTTACAATTTGGCAGCTTTGCAAAATTTGGGA
>BMAO01036186.1:0-32541 GCA_019973975.1 Trichonephila clavata
TATAACAAAGAAAATGACACTGAATTCAAACTAATTGTTCTTAACAAGTTGGTAATATCGTGAAGATAATGCTTCATATTTATGAGGAACCAGTATGTATCATGTTTTTTTTTTTTTGCGTGTCGCTGTTTTTTGCCTTATGGTCCTTATGACCGATAAGAATTCATCTTTGTTTTGAAATATTTGTTTTTGTTAAATTATTATTTACTTTGAGGCAAAATTGCAATTTGTTTAAAATTATTTATAGTGAAAACATTCATTTGAAAAAAAATATTTTTAATTTTTGGTTGTACTACTTTTTTTATACAGGGTTTATCCTCACTAAAATATTATAATTGCTATAATAGATGAATTTATGTTTTTAACACTTAACCCGTGCGAAGAAACGGGCATTTCAGCTAGTGATAAATAAAATAATTGAAGTTCATCATGTCGTCTGATCATTTAGTTCCTCCTACACTTCTAGCCGGTGATAGGGAAGAAAGGACGTAAATTCTTTATAAACTATTTGCCGTATTTTTCTCATTCCCTACATTTAAATATGTAAACATGTTGAAAGTATGCTCACTGAAAATCTAAGGATAATATCATGAGTTGTTTCTTGATTAAAAAGGTACGTAAAGTGTGAAAAATATGACATTTTGAGAAAATAGGCTTTGAAGTAAAAATTTGTAATTTGTTGAGCATTTACTTTTTTTAGTACTTTCCAGAAGCATATGAAGCATATTGGTTACCATCTGCTCTTTCAAAAGACTAAACTAATTTTCTTTTTTTTTAAAATTATTTTCAACAATTCAGCCATGTTTTTTAGGATCTCAAAATGCTTTCATTGGTCTACACTAATCTTACGAGCATGGCACACAGTTATAACTTGATTCAATATCACAATGTTTTGAGATCATTAATTTTGTTACATGACTCATATTGAGCTGTGTAAATAGCCTTATTTATTCCTAATTTTAGAGTTTTCAATTTCACAAATGTTGATATTGGAATCATTAACCATATGGTGTTATTAACACCGTACTGTGTACTCATGCTTACTTTTGGATAAACCCATTACACTCTAATTTTTCCACTTGAACTTCATATGGATTCGCCCTCATCAGACTCAAATGCAAGGAGAAACACAGATGCTCCTAGCATAGCTGCATTGATGCCCGTCAAGGAACAACTTCATTTAAAAAATAAATATAAATACTTCTAATTATAGTATTTCCTCATATTATATATCATTTTAAACAGAAATACATATTTGAACTTTTAAAAAATATAAAAAAGTGAAAATCGATATTTTGTCAAAAGTCCATGTGCTAGACCCCCTTAAATGCTTCCCAACATATTGGTATAAATCATAACAATGTAAAAATAAAAAATTTAAATGTACTTCATCGTGTTTTCACAATAAAATTTGACAGACAGCCAGATAAGACAGTCAAAGACCCAAATACAGTGAAATATGTTTAAAGCGGAAACGTTCAAGAAGAAATATCGGCTTACACGAGACAATACAGCAGTCCCGACAAACTCCTGAGTATTTTTAACACGCTTTTATAAGTTTCACTTGCATGTAACGGAATCTTGGAACTCGATTTTTACCCACTTTAAAAGGTCAGATGAATTCGAAATTTTGCACACTTGTCAAGGACCGATGACAATACAATAATTTCATAATCTTGTTCCATTGTCCTTTTCAGGATCGTCAGGAATAAGGATAATCAGATTTGACGACAATTCCACATTCCCCTTTCCAGAATTGAGACTTATTGCATTTCCATTTTCAAATTTGACGACTAATTCCGTAAACCATTTTCAGATTTGGCGACTAATTTCATATATAATTTCCAGATTTGGCAACTAATTTCACATTTAGCGTCTAAAAGAATAAGGTGTAACCTTAAGGCGAGTGTTTTTAATCAAAAGCTAATTATATGCAAGTATAAATTACACTTGCGGTTAACAAAAATAAAACAAACAAAAAAAGTGTTCTGTATCTGAAAAAGTGGAGGGTGGGTGTGTATTAGCAATTTCTTTCTATAACATAAACATTTTTCTGAATATGAAAATTTAAAAAAAGGCTCGTGCATGTGAAAAAAAATAATTTACGTTCCAACTGCTAAATATTTTTTATTTTTTATAAAGCAATGCGTTTAGAAGTGATGATATGAATTAACATTATAGGAATACGTTTAAAAGGTGAAAAAAGAATTGACACTTAAAATAAACATGTTTTTACTAACTCCCTTTCTTTAATGCCTGTCCGGGTGGAATTTTGTAATTGATTTTATACTGCGTGATTTTCCGATGAGCTAGAAACTTGAAATTTGGACCATAGATCAGAAGTGGATTAAAATGCATAAAAATGTGAAAAAAGAAAAAAAAATAGCGAAAAGGAGGAATTTTATAATTTTTAATCCGTATAAAACCATGGTACATTAAAAAAACATTTTATTCGAACTTTTTCTTCTTAACACGCTTTTATATATTTGACCTGTTCTATAGAGACGGAATCTAATATAACGATACGGGACTCATCCGAGGCCCCGTAAACAGATATAATAAATACACTTCAGACCCGTTAATTAATATCCATTGAAGAGCAAGACTAATTCCACAGCCACTTAATTCCAGCTTCAAATATCAAACTCAAGGATAAGTTCAACAATGAATAAATGATAGTTTAAATAACTAAAAGACATGCTTTTATTGTAAATCGAACTAAAAAAATTAAAAATAAATTATAGTTTTAAAAAAACTGGAAAAAAAACGCTTTTATACTGAATCGAACTAAAAAGTAAAAAAATAATTCTTAATATAAGAACAAAATGACTTACGAGAAAATTTATGTCATTGGGGTAAAAGCGTGGGGTGTTCTATAAATGTATCAATTGTTATAATTTCTAACTTCTATTCCGAAAAGCTGAATTAGTGTAAAAATGTAGTACAAAGCACCCCACGCTTTTACCACAAAGACATAATTTTTCTCGTAAGTCATTTTGTTCTTATATTAAGAATTATTTTTTTTTTTTTACTTTTTAGTTCGATTCAGTATAAAAGCGTGTTTTTTAGTTATTTTAAAACTATAATTTTTATGCATTTTTTCTCTTAACTCGAAAAGAGAATCGCTTAATACGCAAAAATCCTTTTCCAGAGAATGAACAAAATACGGAAAACATTAACCATGCAGTAGAGATCCAAGAGGGGTGGGAAATGAAAGGTAGGTGCTTTCACATGTTTCGTAGAAAGGAGACTATCTTGACTTTGAAATACCCTTGGAATAGCCTGTGACACGGAACAGTTTTGTTTATGTAAGCTACTTTAACCCTCTACCCCTACAAACGCCACAGGAAAACATCTCATCTCTCATCAGTTGGCAATGGAATTCAGTGCCAAGTGCACCGTCGTGTGAGTAAAAATCAGTCAGTTTGTCGTGAATTATATCCTCCCCTCAGATTATCATCTCCCCGTCTATCATTAAATGTTTCTAGACGTTTAGGCGGATTTGAATGATCATGAGACATAATTGCAAATCACTATATTTATTGATTCTTATTAATCACAGAAGGATATAAACACACAATTCAAATTTAAGAGAAATAAAACACAGTGGAGTATGAAAAGGGAATTACTACTAGCGGACTACGGAATCGTAACTGAATCCACGAAAGCTCAAACACGCACAATTACAGCTAAACCACGTATAAGTCTTCACAATATTTTAAATCCCTAACCTTATCTTTTAACATCGGCTGTTCCGTCGTGATGATAAATTTCTTGTTGACTGGATAGGAGAATGAAGAAGGATCCACACTCTGTAATACGGAATCTTTACTAATTTCAATCTACTTCTCCCGGCGTATCTCAACACATAACTGCTATCTACTAATGTCAACAACTGCGTGTTGATCTACCGATGCTTCAATTCCTTTAACTTCACTCTTCTAACTCTTCACTTTACTTAACTTGTTAACTCGTGAAACCCGAGCTTATATAATATATCTCATTTGCATAAATCACGCTTTGGCTCCCGGTGGAGATTGGTTGAAATAAATAACATACTTTAAGGAAATATTGAGGAGGTTAGATCCGTCACAAGTTTAGATCTCCCTTTTACTTTTCTATTTTAGAAGAATTTTTTTACGAGTTCAATGGCAAAGCAAAGCAGGGAGAAAGCAAACTGCTATTCCGTTTAAAATGAAGATGGAGCTTCTTCGGGCTGTTCATTAAAAACAGAAGATAAAGACAAAACTCTGAAAGGTTTATTACATATTTTGACATTGCTTTATATATATGTAAGGAGATATATATATATATATATATAAATTAAACCTATAAAATTAAATTCCCTGTACAACATTTAACTTTTATTTTCCATTACATCTTCAAGTATTAAATTTAGTACCCACTTCTTTCAAGGAACAGATGGCCCTAAACCAGCGCTTCTCAAACTGTGGGGCGCACCCGCTGGGGAGGGGGCGTTATAACCCTACAAGGGGGAGCGAGCATATCGAAAATAAAATATTTTTTTTAAATAACTGGAATGAAGTAAAACAATATACTTTATGACCTAATAAGAAAATACACATTTATACTGATATAATTTATATATATCATCTGGCGATATTTGTCATCAAAAATAAAAGCTTTAATCTTTGATCCATAACTAAATAAAAAAACATTTTATTGCTGTAATCCCACGATGAGAGATTTTTTTATTACTTTTCTTTTTAAAGTTAAAGTAGGACTCTTTCTGTGAAAAAACATAACCCAGATCCAGAATCAAAACAATTTAGGAAGATAAAAAAATTCATCACTGCTATTATTATTGAAATGCTGTACATAAGCTGTAAGAAGAAAAGTAAGACTTTCAATTCACTTTTCACCCCTCATAAATCAAAGGAAGAACCTGCTGAAATAATGCATATTACTTATGATAGCGAAAGTTAATTTGAGAAAAGTGATGAACATGAAACGAGAGAGATTTCCTAAAGAACTTTATCAACTAAAATAGTGATTCCCAAAGTGGTCTATATAGACCCCTTGGGGTCTTTGACGATCTCCAAGGGGTCCACGTTGGCAAAAAAATAATTTGGGGGTTCATGAGGTGTAAATGGGAGTCTACGACTGTGACTCTCATTAAACCAGATCTTGACTTTAATTTTAAAAGTAAACTCCATCAAATGGAAACTATATTTTACCTACTGGACAAATTTATTTACTAAATTTAATGAGATTAATTTGCAGTTGCAAGGAGATAGCTCAAATTTTACTAAAACAAAGTCCTCATTTCAGCGTTTCTTGTAAGAACTAAGCTAAAGGAGTATAATATTGAACGTTCGCAAATTTTCCCAGTTTCTTTAACTGTCACAAAAATTCTGCCGGAAAAAAGACGTTTTAACCTACGTTCAACATTTAAATGTCCATTTTTTTTTTAGATTTTGAAATTAGGTTTGATAATGTTTTGACTATGGTGATATCACAGTACGCAATCGATTCATATGGTCACATTAAAAAAAAAATGTCAAATCACAAGAAAATTAGGCACTAACGAAGATCTTAAAATAAAGTTCAGAAATGAATGTCAACAATTTTAGCTTTTATAATATATACCTGTTATTTATCCCGAATTATGGACTATCTTGAGAAAGTTTGTAATTGCTTTTCCAGTTGAGAAGTTTCAGCACGTTCATCAAACTCCAAAACAAAAAAGATAGAAGATAAGACTGGACATTACTAACCGAGGGGATATTTAGGATTAAATCTGACAAGACTGATATGAAATGTTAAAAATTTATTATTGAATCCCTAGATTCCTCCCTCCCTCTAAAATCATTTGTTTGTTGCTCAGTTAATTTATGTAACAGTTATTTTATGCATTAATTAAAATTTTGATTAAGTTGTTTCTTAAGTTTCAAGCACTGTACTTCACTACAGTTAGAAATTTAAATCTTTTAAAGTAAGTAGCTCCATACCAGATGAATTAAATTGGTGAATTTGAAAAAATTCAATAGTAGGTAAGTAGGGGTACCCCAAACTGAAAAACCTGGCAAGGGGTCTATGAGGCAAAAAAGTTTGGGAACCTCTGAACTATAAAATATGAACCCATAAGTGTACCACCAGACACACTGCACCCTGTCAAAAAGACGCAAGCAAGAAAAAGTTCAACATGCTATTTTCGATCATCAAAGGTCAGTAAAACTACAATAACTTGAACAAAATATGACAGTTTGGCCTGTAAATAACATACCTGTTAGTTAAGTGAAAAGTGTCTGCGGTTTGTGTCCTTTATTAAGGTCATGCACATTTGAATCATTTAAGTTCAGTTTTATTGGATTTTTTTCCAAATTATCAAAGAAAAATGGAGAGGCCCTTTAAAGTAGGTAAGAATACTTTCTCTTAATTAAATTATTTACTGGAATTACGACTTTTATCGTGTACACAAAAAATAATTATAAAAAAATGATTGGGGTGACTGGGTCACCCCGCACGACCATTAACGTAAGAATCGAGTGTGCGCTTGCACCCGGGTTAAAACATTTTGAAGTCTTCTCGCCTTAAATGTTAAAAATAACACAATTATTCTTCATCGCAAATTTACATTATTTTCATTATTTAACATTAATTCTACAGGCTAATTCTGTGAGGCTTAAAATTACAGTTCATTTAAAACTATTTACAATGTCACCATTCATTAAAAAAATCATTTAACATTTTTGTATACGTTGTCGTTTACTTGGTTTTACTCTCCTTGCAATTCAGCTATTATATCATAAATAATGTTTTATTTTTTTTTAAATGAACTCGTGCAAAGAGCTGGTACTTCAGCCAGTATAATTTTAATGTATCAATACTGTACAAGGTATTTTTAACTAATTTCTTAATACTAAATTAAGAACAAGTCTAATAATTATTCGTGACTTCCGTGGGCTCTCCTTACAGAGGAAATTTTTCCAAGGAAGGCTTAACGTTAGAAATTGACACTGGGTTATTTTACTATATTTAACTGAGATCATACTTTGTCTTCAAAGCAGGTATTACAGAAAATCAGGTTTCACAAAGGTAGGATGTTGAAAATGGGGTAATATAGTATACGAAATGCTTTTGATTTTCACTGTAGAAAATTTATGATCCACCTCTGCCCAAAATTGAAAGAGCAATTTATTAGAAAAATATGACTTTTAATTTTGCCACTGGATGTAAAACCTATGAAGATTTCTTCTTCGGCAGTTGAGAGCCTTCTGAAGTATTTTGAAATGGATCCCTAACCCCCTAGTAAAATGCTATCAAGCTGTCCTCAGCAAGAAAATTCTTTTTAAAATTCTTTGCCAACAGTTAAATGATTTTCAATGATTTTAAATCAAATTCCACATGTTCTTCGGATTTGTAGGTTTTCACACATAACATACAGGGGCTTTTTGTTCTCCATTTACTTCAGTAATGGTAAATCCAAAATTTACACTGCTAGCCACCGTAAATGCAATACCCTGAAGGAAGCACGCAAATAGCATGAAATTTACAACGTGCATTAGCGGAGGTATGATATGCAAATGGTTAGAATTTCAGCGCAGACACACATCATGCACGCCTGTAGCGCCACCTCAAAGCGCTATTTAAGGCTTGGCGATTTCGACGATTTCAAGTTCGGCAATTTTGTTTTTCTTGTTGTTTTTTCAAAAAACGATCAGTTATGTCTTGTAGAAAACAGTGATCAGCTTTTGATCAAGTATCCGAGTTCAACAGAGGAAGGATAGTGACCTACCGAGAGTGTGGATTATCTTTCAGGGAAATCGGTAGTCGTCTTGAACGAAACCAAACAACTGTAATGCGGATATGGGACCGTTGGATGCAGGAGGGTACGACGGACCAACGTGGTCGACCGCATCCACCTCAGTGCACCACTTCACGTGAAGACAGGCAAATTGTGCGCATGGCAGTGACGGATTGTTCAGTCACATCACGAACCATAGCACAGCACATTGAGTCTGTAACGCATTATTCAGTGTCTGTGCGTACCATTTGACGCCGTTTACAGCAGAGTGGTCTGTCTGCAAGACGTCTATTGCTTGGTCTACCCTTGACGCAGAACCACAGACGTCTCCGCCGCCAATGATGCGATGAAAGAAAGATGTGGGTGGCAGAATGGAATGAAGTTGTCTTTACTGACGGGTCACGCATCTGTCTGCAACACCACGATGGTCAGATTCGAGTCTGGTGACACTGTGGAGAGAGGATCCTGAACAGCTGCGTTATGCACTGCCACACTGGTCCTGCACCGGGTATTATGTTATGTGGCGGTATTGGATATCTCTCTCGTTCTCCTCTAGTACGCATTGCCGGTACTTTAGTCAGCCAGCACTACATCTCCAAATTGTTGGAGCCAGTTGTCCTTACTTACATTCAGGGCTTGGCCACAGCCATATTTCAACAGGATAATGCGTGACCACACGTGGCACGCATTGTCCAAAGGTTCTTCGTCAATCACCAGATTGAATTGCTTCCCTGGCCACCTTGCTCTCCGGATCTTTCGCAGATAGAAAAAATGGGGTCCATGGTTGCTCAACGATTGACCCAGATGACACCCCAGCTGCAACACCAGATCAACTTTGGCAACGTGTGGAAGCTGCTTGGCCTGCTGTACCCCAAGAACACATCCAAAGTCTCTTTGAATCAATGCCGAGGCGTGTGGCAGCGGTGATCTCCAACAATGGCTACTGATTCTGGCAGGAACCCCACTTCACAGAAGTCTATAAATTTAATCACTTGATACTTGGTCAACATGTTATCTACAAAATAAATTTGGTTGTGCTATATCTTGTCTTTCTTGGTGTTGCATTTTCGGTGGCCAGCAGTGTAAGTATTCTTCAGAATATTTCCATGATTTAATTTTCGGAACCATGCTCATCTGTGTACTTGTTGATACTTTATTATCGTCGAATGTTCGCTTATGACTTAAGAGTGTATGTATGGTTTTGTTTTAATCTATTGCCTTAAATACTTATTACTGTGAATTACAACTAACGCAAGCGTGATATTATAAAATGCACTTTCAAGATAGATTCGGCAGCTATAGAAGTATCAACTCGACCAAAACTGATTTGAATTGTACGAGGTACAGTATTTTTACATGTATGGCGCAGGCGTACGATAGTTGCCCAGACTCACGCAAACGTTCGCTAGAATACCAAATGGGATGGATGTAAGATAGAGAGCAATAGACTAGACTAACCTTTTTTCTAGCGAGCCGCATACATATGTTAGCTATTTCTCGCGAGCAGCATACCTATGAGGGCTATTTCACGCGGGCCGTATACCTATAATGGCTATTTCACGAAGCGGGTTGCAACAAGAGGATTAAGGGGGGGGATGCTTTAAGATCAAGATAACATAGAAAATTTAAAATGTAGAAATTGATTAAAATATTATAACTCCCATTTTGTTTTTTTAACTATTATTTTTCGTATCTTTTATTTTTGCACTGTTTTTTTCTAAATTGGAAGCACATTTAAGACTATTCTTTCACAATTTCTGCATCAGTTAATGGTTTCATATAATAACCAATGATATAACAAATTTTATAGGGTGTCTTTGTTATCGCTGAGGCATTACAACTGACAAATATTTTTTTGCTGTTGTAAAGATTATTCAAGAAAGCCTATTTACCATCTCTTGAAATAGATCTTCGAGGAAAAGTGTCATTGAACTTTTTCTATTTATTGGTATTTTTTAAATAGACTTTTGTGACAATCCAAACAATTACTAAACAATGCTTGTTTTTTACTACAAAATAGTCAATTTCCCAATCGTCTTGAAGCAATCTATTTTCTTCGAATATTTTTCACTTACATGATATTTCATATCATGTAAGTGAAAAATATTCGATAGTTAAAAATTAGTTTCACTCATAAAATGGTTGCTAATCTACTGTTGTCAATTATCACTAATTAGAAGGGAAAAAATTTCAATTCGCACTCATACGACATCAACAGCAAAAAGCAAAATTGATATATTTGATTTTTTAACAAAGAATTTCCCACCAAATTTTCATAAATAAATAAATGAATTTCTCAGAGCAATGGGTTATGACCGGGCCACTTAAAAAGGCCCGGTGGGCCGCAGGTTGAGTATCGCTGGACTAGACTATTTGGCTAATGACATTTGTACTTTTAGAAATAGATTATGGAGGAAATAAATCTTTAATTAAATATCATTTTAAAATCTATCCCAACTTAAAAATTAGAGAAAGAAAAACAACATAATAATTATCCTATTATTTAAAAGTAATTTACTTAAAATATATTATACTTTATAAAGTAACATATATATATAATTTAATACGTATCTTGTTAATTTGTACGGTTTATAATTAAAATCGTACCGTAGCTTTAGCGTCAAATTACATTATTATTGCATTCAATGTATTATTTTTGTATAAGGGGGGCGCGATAAAAATTATGATTGAAAATTTGGACACCAGTATTGAAAGTTTGAGCAGCACTGCCCTATAAACAGAGCTTTAATCCCTAATAATTAATTTGTATATAGCCTTATTTATCAGCATTAACTTTCAAGTATAACCCATAACTAAGACAAATCTGGACATAAATGTAAGGCACTTAGATTTTCACTTTGGTCGTCGGTTTCTCTCAGCGAAAGACCTGTAGATGGTTCTCTGAATTAAAAACCGTTTTAAAGAAAGTTTGGTGTTGATTCGAAACACGGCATATATATATATATTATATATATTGTATTAAGTTTCATTAAGTTCTTGAAAATGTTTTTGTTTCATTGGTTTTTTTTAAATACATGATTTTTTTTCTTTTTTAATAAAATGCACACTGAACTGAACTCAGTGTTGCAACAGCCATTGAGGGCCAAGGCGTACTGTACCTATCTCAGTTTTTAAGTTGTGGTAGCCTGTAGTTACCCCTTACATCCGAACCCTCCTGTCTATCTGTAAACCCGGCTAGATGTGTAGGAGGAACTAAATAATCCACAGATATTATGCCAACCTTATTTGATTTATTAATTCTTATTACTGATTATGAACAAACACAACACAATTCTAATTAAGGTATATAACAATGGTAGAGTGCAGAGGTGAGATATTCTAATGCGGTGATAATATTATAGAACCTCAACTGAATCTAAGACGGCTCAATTACGCTCATTTACAACTACGTCGCTCACTACTAATCCACTTTTCCTTAATCAAAGGTACAATACCTGGATCCCTAATGCTTGGGATCCTTCACGGGAAACTTCAGGCACTTGTTTTGCTTAGTCAATTGACGATGGCTCCACACTCTTTAATCTTTAATGCGACTGCTTTTCAATCTTTACTAACCACTTCTCCTTGCACACATCAAACGTATCCACTTCACTTAACTCGTCAACAACTACGTATCGACAACTAACTTGCTTCCCTTTACTTCACTTAACTTAACTGGACCTCTTACTTCACTTCCTTTCAACTCGCGAAAACCGAACTTATATAATATTCCTCATTTACATAAATCACGCTTGGTTCCTCAAAGAAGGTTGGCTGAAATAAATATTTTGATTTAAAGGGAAAAGAAGATATTAGTAGAATCGCGTATAGATCCGTCGAAGCGTGACCTTAGGCGCTGGGGTTCCTGTGCAGATGTTTCGGTCATGGGGTCTGCCGGACGCGAAACTCCCAGTGTTCAGTTCCAAAGCACGCTTGGTATTTATCCACTGAAAGGCTGAGGCGACCTTGCACAGCCCGGGATTTGAAACTTGGACCTGTGGTGGAGAAACGTAATTCACTACGACTCAGCCACTGGGCTTCAAAATGTACACTAATAAACTTAATTTTGTTAAATATATGAGGGTTTTTTTGTAATATCCTTTAACACGCGTAAAAATGTGTTAAGCGATTTTCACTGAATAGAGAAAGGGTTTTCGAATTTGGCGCAACATATATTTACAGTTTTTCTTGCATAAAGGTCAACAAGAGCAAATATAGATGCAAGTTGGCTGAAATTAACCTGCAGGCCGTGATGAGAATTTCACAATGAGTAATATCACTCCTGATTTCAAAAATATTGTGGGAAAGTGGGATAAGATACATTTATCTCATTAAACTGATTCTAAAAATTAGAGGTGCTAGAAGCTATACATGATGCGAAATTAGCACAGTAAATAAATTGAATATAACTGCCACTATTTTATTTAACATGCATGTATTGATTTTTTATATATGGTATAATTTATGGTTAACTCGGCATCACACGCGTGAAAAAAACGACCTAAAGTTCTCGCGCAGGGTGTGTCATACCCAAGGGTGCTTTCATTGTGTTTTTACCATAACAAATGTATTTAAAGGTTAAAAAGGAAAAAAATAGAAAACACAACATGATTATTACATTTTTCACACGTAAATTTAGTTTTTCTGTTCTTTTTATAAGAGATACTGAGTATTTTTTATACACTCCTTTAATCTCATCGTCAGTGAGTGAGATGTTTTCACTGAATCTTAATTTTTTTAACCTATATCTTTTTCAAACTTAACATATAACAGTAACCTTATCTATTTTTTAAATTTAAAAATTTTGGAATTGCTTTTTTCTTTTACTTTGTTCTAGCAATAGCTTTTTTTTTTTCAAAAGTTCATCTGAAAGTGGATAAGATAAGTACCCGTTTCCTCCTTTAAAATTACGCTCTTCTCAAATGTTTTTGTGTCTCTACATATAAAACATTTATTTTCAATAGTGTCTCCCTTTTCTTAATCTGGATCGATTTCAATGGAGGAATCATACTTGTTGTTATAATCTTTATCATTTGATTTTTCCTCATCATAACCGCGATTTTCTTCATCCGAAAATACTTTTGTACTATATCTATCTATTAAATACTGTATATATTAAATTACTTAAATATCACATTTCTTCATCATAACTATATTAATACACCATAGCATAAGGAAGATTTAAAACGTGCTCATGCATTCAGAACTGTAACGGTGATCAAACGGCTATATCAAAAAATATATATTTAGAATTCGCCTACAAATTAAGGCCCCTCAAAGGGTATGGGCCATAAAGTCAGCTACACGCGAAACTATCCATTTTCCAAAAAAAGGTTTAGAAGGAGCGTTGAAATAAATTATAATTTAAAAAATCTAAAAAACACGCTTTTATACTGAATCGAACTAAAAAGTAAAAAAATAACTCTTAATGTAATAATAAAATGATGAACGAGAAAACTATGTTCATTGGGGTAAAAGCGTGGGGTGCTTTGTACTACATTTTTACACTAACTCAGCTTCTCGGAATAGAAGTTAGAAATTATAACAATTGATACCTTTATAGAACAAACACCCCACGCTTTTACCCCCAATGACATAAATTTTCTCGTTCATCATTTTATTATTATATTAAGAGTTATTGTTTTACTTTTTAGTTCGATTCAGTATAAAAGCGTGTTTTTTAGATTTTTTAAACTATAATTTATTTTTCTTTTTTTTTAGTTCGATCTACAATAAAAACGTGTTTTTTAATTTTTTGAACTATCATTTATTCATTGTTGAATTTATCCTTGAGTTTGATATTTGAAGCTGGAATTACGTGGCTGCTGGAATTAGTCTTACTCTTCAATGGATATTAATAAACGGGTTTGAAGTGTACTTATTCTCTCCGTTTACGGGGCTTCGGATGAGTCTCGTATCGTTATATTAGATTCCGTCTCTTAGAACAGGTCAAACAAATAAAAGTGTGTTGAAAAGAAAAAGTTTGAATTAAAAATTTTTTAATGTACCACGTTTTTATAACGGACTAAAAAGTATAAAATTCCTCCTTTTCGTTTTTTGAAGTGAAAACTTCTTTAGCGGCGTTGGGCACTTTTTGGTAGGGAAAATCTTATGAGTTCGCGTCACCGACATGCTCTGACTGGCGCATGCGCAGTGTGCTGTTCGCCTCAGACACTTTTTGGATGGGTGAAATCTCGTGCGTTGGCGTCATCGAAATGCTTATAGCAGTATATCTGTAGCTATACAGTTGACGTATAGTGCTGTGTATATCTTATAAGTGAAGTTGAATGGATTAAGTGAAAAGTTCAATGTGTATATACTGTGCATTGCTCGTTGCGATTCCGAGAATGGGCAATACATGTTTATGGTTGGCGTTTATATTTCGCCTGGAAAATCTATGAGACAGATACAACAATTTTTATTCGAAAATTTGATGATTTATACAAAAGAAGGTACTGAAGTACTCGAAAAAAGATTTGGCGAAAAATATGATAATGTACCGATGATTTTAAGTGGAGACTTCAATATTAACTTTGCAGATGATAAAAATCTTCCACTAATTGAATTTCTAAATGAAACACTTAATTTAAATATGTTCAATGATTGAAAATTCAGTACTACAAAATATAAAATGACAATCGATGTGGTTTTTAAGCGATACTTATATAAATTTGAATCAAACATTTTCTTTTCTTACTTTAGTTACCATAAGCCTATTGTATCTTTTTTAGAACAAAAGGAAATAATTGTAAGTACAAAAAGTCTAAGTATTGTTGAAATTCATGATGTAAACAATGAAAATAATGTTAAAAATCAAGTACATTGAAATTCAAGTAAATTTAAATACTATCCGTAAATAATATAAGATTGTATATTATTTGTTATTTCAATTGAATTGTATTTATATTTTGTCATGAACTTGTACAGCCTGTAATATATTTGAATAATAAAATCCATATAAACATGTGCATTTAGTTGTTGCTCGGAGTGTCAATAGATGTGAAAACCAGATTGATGTTGATAATTTTAATTCAAACATTATGAAATTTCAAATTTTAGTACTAAAAGTTCTAAGTTTTCACTCCTATCGGCAGTTTCTATAACTGCCAATTTTTTTCACATTTTTATGCATTGTCATCCATTTCTGAGCGATGTTCCAAATTTCAAGTCTCTAGCTCATCGGAAAGTCACACAGTTTAAAATCAATTACAAAATTCTACCCGGACAGATATTAAAGAAAGCGAGTTAATAAGAACATGGTAATATTAAGTGTCAATCGTTTTCACCTTTTAAACGTATTGCTATAATGTTAATTCGTATCATCACTTCTAAACGTATTGCCTTATAAAAATAAAAAATATTTAGCAGTTAGAACATAAATTTTTTTTCACATGCACGAACCTTTTTTTTAATATTTATTTTCAGAAAAATGTTTATAGAATGGTAAAAAATTGCTAACACACACCCACCCTCAACTTTCTCAGATACAGAACACTTTTTTTTGTTTGTTTTATTTCTATTAACCGCAAGTGTATTTTATACTTGCATATAATTAATTGAAAATTCAAAACACTCGCTTTGGGGTTACACCTTATTCTTTTAGTGGCTAAATCTGAAATTTGTCGCCAAATCTGGAAATGGAGTATGAAATTAGTCGCCAAATCTAAAAATGGTATATAGAATTAGTTGCCAAATTTGAAAATGGTGTATGCAATAAATCGCCAAATCTGGAAGTGGTGTATGGGGTTGACGCCAAATCTGATTATCTTTATTCCTGACGATCCTGAAAAGGACAATGGAACAAAATTATGAAATTATTGTATTGTCATCGGTCCTTGACAAGTGTGCAAAATTTCGAATTGATTCGACCTTTTAAAGTGGGTAAAAATCGAGTTCCAAGATTCCGTTACATGCAAGTGAAACTTATAAAAGCGTGTTAAAAAAATTGACGGTGGGTATCACTAACGTGACCATTTATTCTTTGACTCAAAACGGGACGTTATTTTGTTTAGGCCAATTAACAGGTACACGTATAAAAAAAACCACTTTTTTAAAGTTATTTATTCAGAAAAAGTTAGCTTAAAAGTTACGAATTAAAAAATATACCCCAAATATTTGCTTTAATATAGCTGGTGAAGATTTTAAGTAAGAATGAAACTCTTGGAACGTTTTTTTATATTCACCTTAATTATCAACATCACCTTTAGAACTGAAATTAGTAGCTGGGTTTTCTCAAATGTCCACAATTTGTTCATCATAGAAAATACTCTTTCTACTGGAGCCCCCATTTGTAGCAGGCAAACATAAAATATATTCAAATAAAATAGAAAAGTTTTCATGCTGTAGATTGTTGGCGTGAAAGTGTTTGAATACTTCCACCCAACGAGTTTCCGTGGAAACATTTAGATCATTTTTATTCGGTTACTTTTTGAGATGTAATGTAGTTAGAAATTAATGAAAATTCGTCAAAAACTTCTGTATCTTAAAAACAGTCAATATACTCCTTTTCAATTAATACATCCAGAGATTTTTGAACTTCTTCTCATGCGGGGACCTTTTTTAAATCTGCCCAATAAAATATCTCCATTACTTTGGTAAGAAAAGATATTTACGGCTCAATTTATAAAATTCTTTCACAAACTCTTCATGTCTATATAAGTACTATTATCTTTTGATTTCACATTAATTGACGGACCGTAAATAGAAGACACTGATTGGTCTGTTTCTGAGTCAAATTGTCTTTTAGTTGATTGATTTCTTTTGCAGCTTCAACTGCCGATACAGTCTGACCTTCAAGTTTCAATACAGCTTTCCGAACAGCGTCGCACGGTTTCCGAAAACGGGACAATTTTGCGTCCCAGAGTTCATTTCGGGGACACCGGGACTCGTATGTATAAAAAGGGACAGTCCCGTTCAAAACGGGACGTCTGGTCACATTAGGTATGACACACCCTACGCGAGAAGTGCCGGTTAACTAACGAATTAAATCATTTTTAAAAGGGGCGGCACTTCGATACCCTCCTCTTCCACACACCCTCCTTCCAGGCAAAATAATTGCCCACCCTTGTTTTAGAATGTCACTCTTTCCCACAGAGGAAGAGTTATAAACTTTCCGAAAAGGGCAAATTCCCTACTTTCAGCAGTCGAAACAATGCGAGACGAAAGTAAGATAAGATAGATGACGCAATGACGATGATAAGTAATGAAAAATGTTTTGTATTAGGAACGGATTTCCATTTTCGTATCTCGAGATACACATGTTCGGGCAACCTTTGGACGATTTCACTGAAATCTGGAAAATTATCAGACATCTATGCAAGGGTGGTCTTACTTTTATCTGTTCAATAACGACGATACTGTGAGCTGTGTATATTTTACATCTGAGCTTCCAATTTATTTTAGGTTAGAAAGCTTCAGATGTTGGAGAATGGATTCCGAGAGAGAAGGATACACTTTTTTGTGGAAAATTGAACATTTCAATTGCGCCTGGCATAGAAAAGGCGAGAAAATTGTAAGTCCCGTATTTGTACTAGATTCTTTGGAAAAGACCAAATGGAGATTATGGTTGTTTCCAAAAGGAGATGCAAACGAAAATTTTATTTCTTATTATCTTAAAAGGCACCACGAAAGCAAAGGACCCGACACTATCGAAATAGAATATGAGCTTTCGCTCCTGAATGAATATTGTACACCATTGCAATCGACTGTTGTCTTGAGAGATTCATTTACGCAAGGTCAAGCGAAGGGCAAGCGTCAGTTCATAAAACGAGACGAATTATTTAGTCCGAAGGATGAGTTTCGTGATTCCGTAACTGCTTGTTGCAGAATAGGGGTAAGAGGCAAGGAAAATTTAGGAAGCGCAACGCTTTATGCACGTACTATTATTAACGTGGAGAGATGTTCTTTTGCATGGAACATAGAAAATTTCAGCAAGATGGTGCCATGTGAGATAAAGACTTATGAGATTCAGTCAGCCCTCGAAGATGCTCTGGTCACTTTGGAATTATTCTTGACCGGACACTGTTGTGAGGAGTCAATAAACGTCAGTATCAAATCTTATAATCCAAACATGAAATTTTTCAGATTTAATTCTTTTCTGCAAGATGCAACAGGAAACCGAATCGATTGCGGAAGTCTGGAATTTCGAGTAAATGATCTTCTAGAAGATGGAAAGTTAGTTCTTCTCGTCTCGAAAAAGATGTTGGTAGAAAAAAAGAATATATATCTACCAAATGATGTACTGTCATTGAATTGCGAATGCGACTTTTCAACTAAAATTGCTTTTGAGGGAGTCGAAAGAATCGACCATGGAATCTTTACTTCCCTATTCAGAAAAAACGCAGGGGCAGAGAACAGATTAGATGACCCTTCAGGAGGAATAACAGATGCTTTGAGATCAATGTACTTAGATAAACTATTTTGCGACACAGAACTGAGCACACCAACCAAAACATTTTCAGCACACAAAAGCATTCTGAGTGCTAGGTCTCCTGTATTCAAAGCAATGTTTACAAATGAGATGAAAGAGAAAATAAGGGAACGTGTCGATATTACTGATGTGGACGCTGACACCATGCATCGAATCCTACTTTATGTATACACCGACATTTTAGAAGATTTATGCTTGGAGACTGCTTCTCTCTTATATGAGGCTGCAGACAAGTATCAAATCCTTAACCTGAAGAGCAAGTGCTCTTCGTTCTTGATGGACAATTTAACCGTAGATAACGTGTGTGGCGTTCTGGTTCTTGCAGATATGCACCAGGACAATGATTTGAAGAATGCTTTGCAGGATTATATCCTTCAAAACGACAAGGCTATCTTTTGCTCTAGTGAATGGAAGCATCTGTTGGACACTCACACTAAATTAGCCGCCGAGACCATGTATCTGAAATATAACAAAGATTAGGAATTCATTGATTTTCAGGTGCATGTTAACATGAATTTAACTATTGTAAATGATTTCATTTTTTATGAAATACTAGTTATTTCAGTTTGCCTTAGTTATATCAATATTTCTTAAATAATTTTTTTTAAAAAAGAAAACTATGTGAAAAATATTAGTTGATTGTTTGTGTAAGATTATATTTAATTTAATGCATATTAAATGTATTTTTGCCGTGCAGTGTAATATAAATAATATGAACTTTCTAAGGATTTAAATTCCATTAGGAAAATAGAATGTTTTATACAAACATTAAGTAAATAACAACTGCTGAATAATACGAAATTTACCTTTTACTTTTATTGATACGCTTTAAAAATTATTAAACTCATTTGTACTTATGTTCAGTAAATTTTTAGATTAAAAAACAAGCAGTTTTTTTTTTTGGAAATAATTATAAATATTTTCACATTCCATTTCTTGTGATATTGACTAAAAATATGTTTCATCTTTAATAATTAAAATTATAAATATTTACACGAATTTGAAAGTGGAAATGTTTAATTATAATGAACAACTATGCTTACAATGCTCACTAAGTGGTGGACTGAAACCTGTTATGAATACGATTGTATGAAATTTTCAAATGTTCACTAAAAGAAACACCTTATCCTAAAAACTATGAGTGTAAGAAATATATTTATAATTTTGCATCTGAGATGAAGCATTGTTTGAATATACTATTTTTTTCATATGAGAGTATGAAACGTTGTATATGAGTGTGTGTGTGTGCTATGGTTTCGTATATGTGTATGAAGTATTACATATGAATAAGCTATTGTATTTTTTCAAATTCCTACTGTTTGCTTACTCTCTCCCTATATATATCTTGTTCAAATTTTAAATCGTTAATAAAGTACTTTCTATTCATCCGTTCAAGTTCAAATGCATTTTTTAAACTTGTAGTGTATGACACTTGATGTTAATACGGTTTTTTCAAACATTAATTCATTAATTAAATTTTTTATTTTCAATTTATTTTACGTTATTTTTGTCAAAGTTACAACAGGCTGCAATAGATAGTGCCGCATTTTTCTAACGAAGTAGGAATTGACTTTAAAAAAAATTATATTACTCTTGTCTGTTTATAACTTTTGAGTATAAGCTGCAAAAACTAATTAGTTCTAATTTCGTATAAATACATTTAATTTGTGTTTCGACAAAATAATTACGGAGAGTATTTTCAGTTTTATGTGAATTGTTAAATTACAATTATGTTTTCAAACCAAATATTTTTTAAAAAAATGTAATAATTTACTCTAAATGTTCTAAAACACTTGATTTGCCAATTTTATCCTCATTTTTTTTCATTTAAATTTTTTTTGTATCAAAACAACAAGTTTTGAACAAGAAATTTCTGTTTGCAACAAGATAATTATTATACAAAAATTGACAAATTTCCTTAAAAATATTTTAAAGTATTCGACTTATGTGACAAAAACCTGAAACAATACATTTTTGTGTAATAATAAGTGTGGTTCAATCATCCAATCAATAATCCTAGTCTTGAACCATATTTTCGTATTTTAAAATATATGTACGTAATATTTCACAACTAGAATATACTAAAAACAGTTACTGGAATAGAAAGATGTATTTATTTTTTAATACTTATACATCAACCTTTTCTGGTGTGATTTGAAATGTGTAAACAATATTTGGAATGTGTATACTTAACTTAAAAGCAGATAATTTGTTGATTTCATTTAATAAATTATACGTCATGGTTATCATTAAAAATACTTATAATAAACAATAAATTAAGCCTTTTCATTCTTATTAAATGAAATTGATTAAAAACTAGCTGTTTTCTTAATTTCCTTTTATTCAGAATTCTAGCAATAGCTCTCTCTAATTATTCTTGATTTCATTAAACATTCTCAAACGGGTTCCTTTGAATCTTTGAGGAGTCCACAAGAAAAAAAAATTGTAATTTGGGAATCCATAGTATGAAGTAAGGACTTCGTAATTTTTAAATATAATTGAAAATATATGACTCACACACACACATATTTTAATATATCAGAGAAAAGAAATTTTAACAAAAGTGCCGGTTCTTATTTTAGCTGATAGTAACTCTGAAAATGAAATGTGAAATTTTCAAAAATATTATCCAGATTCTGTATATTAGTCTTAGCTATATATAGGAAAAATTTTATTCTTATAGAACTATTTTCCGCAAAAGGAAAATATTATTAAGTGAGTGAATGAATATTAACTACTCGAGGGCTTTTGGCGACGGACCTCGTAATTTTGAAACAGGATGAAGTGACAAGGACGACACCTGAAATGGCACTCCCAACTTCCACACCACACCAACGAGACGACGTTTGAGCTTTGACAGATTTAACGTGCCTCGATTCTAAATGTTCAGTTTGCTAAAAAATTTCTTTGCGGACTTAAAATGTTTAACGAAGAAATGCAGAGTCAAAAGCGGAACGCATAGCACAAATAATTTTTTTCAAACAACTAAATCGTTCCAGCAATGACATCCAATGATTTAAAATAGCTGTAGGAATTATTGTTAGAGTTTTCTTACAGTTTTCTTATTAACTCCGTAAATTTTTGATTTTCAATAATTTTAAGGATGTACTTCAATAAACTCCATTTCAAAATTATCAGATTCCATACACTCACAAACTGACATATTTCTAGCAGGGAATGAGCAGTGATCTACAACCTTTATATATCACCGTGGACCTGTAAACATTTGATAATTTTACCGCGGCTCACTGAAAGGGGGGAGGGACGTTGATTGCTTTGATTTAATAATTCTAATTTAATTGCATTTAAAAATGCCATCAGGGTAAAATAAGTTACACCAAAATATGATATAAAGTGATTTAACATGGAATGTTATACAGTGATTTCCATCGAAATTCGCCCAAACCTGAGAGAAACACACCACAGTAAATAAAAATAATTTAATGTCCCTCCGGCAGCCCGGTACCATTTGATCCACGGACCAGTCCGCGGCCCGGAAATTGGGGACCACTGGTGTAGAATGCCACTAAAAGTTGTAAAACGTTCCAAATTTGGCACGCGTGTCATAGGTTGCCAACGCCTTATCTATACACCGTTAAAGATTCATATAATTCCAAAATGAAAACAAGACAAAATTTTCAGAAATCTGCTTTCTATTAAAATTCTGCATTACTGACATTGGTAAGCACAAATTATTCAATGCCAATAGAATTTAACTTAATTTTTCATCAAAAAATTATAATATGAATGGTATATAATAATTGTATAATATTCACTGTAATATATATCTGTTCTGTGTGTTTATATAAATAGTACCAAGAATATATAATTTTTTATTTCAGTGTCATCTGAAAGAACATATTTTTTGCTTTTGATATCATTTGGCTTGAAACGAGAAATGAAGCTATCGCCAAACCGACTTTCCATAGCTATATGTAAAGCGCGAGCGCGTGTACTTTTATATCTTTATTTTCTTTCGCATTTGGAGATATAAGTTGTTGCCTAAGCACTCCAGAAGTAGCTGAACGGCAGGGTTTCACGTTCCAGTAACATAAAAAAACTGATAAAATCCAATATCCTTGGAAAGCATTCTTATCAAACAAAATACGTTCTCGAAGATATAGTTCATTGTCAAATTTTAATGCAATATTTAGGTTATGTATAGTTGTATATGAAGAAACAATAAAGATTGTTAGATTTTTTTAAGAAATGGGGGGAGGGGGATTTTTACCCATTTTTTTGTATGATTATTGCGAAACGAGAAAACAGAAAGGATGCTACTAATTCAAACATAATTTTCTAGATAATGTGTATAAAAGTTTGTTAGTTTGTGCTACGTTATATAAAAGCAGTATCGCTAAGCAGGATATGTATAAATGTAATATTAGTGGCCATTGGTAATAATTACCTGAAAGGGCGTGTCGGTTGATAAGGAATTCTTAATTGGACATTATTTATTTGTTGGTATTGCAATGACTAGGCATTCCAGTGTTCATAGTTAATCTTCTTTATCACGTAAGAGACTTCTAATCACGTAGAGACACACAAACTTATATAGACAACAGCATAGAAAACAGAAAGAAAAAAATACACACACGCCATCTGCAACCGAATATATTACGAAGTACAAAGAACAAAAGAGTGAAATTTCCAGAAATCTTAATATTTATACCAAGCGGAAAAGGCTAGTTGGAATCTCATGATCTATGTGGGTGGACAGATGTAGTTCATAAAATTCTCGTCAGGTAATTAGCTAGTTATTATTTAGACCTGGGTCCTGAAGGAATGAATCATCAATAATTAATAAATTATATTGGGTCGTTCGGAAAGTAATTTCGTTTTTTCTCGACAGAAGATTTAATTGTATTTTTTTGCACCCAACTTCAGATTTAAGCCGTATAATTTTTATATGCTTTGAGAGCTCATATAGCAAGGCTTGTGTGTGAAAAATTCCAATTAATTCTACGCAGTAGTTTTTGGTTGGTGCCCTTTTAAATATGGAGAGCGATAAGCAGCATTTTCGACATATCTTACTGTTTTACTACAGAAAGGGTAAAAATGCTGTTCAAGCCAGAAAGAAATTGACCGATGTGTATGGAGAAGGTGTGTTGACAGTACGCCAGTGCCAGAACTGGTTCGCTAAATTTCGATCCGGCAATTTTGATGTCGAAGATGCACCACGTTCGGGAAGGCCGGTTGAAGCTGATAAAAACGCGATAAAGGCATTAGTTGATGCGAACCGGCGAATAACAACACGTGAGATCGGATTGAGGTTAAATTTATCAAATTCAACAGTTTATGACCACTTGAAAGGCCTGGGATTATCCTCGAAGCTCGATGTATGGGTTCCCCATGTTCTCACTGAGAGAAATCTGTGTCGCCGCATTGACGTTTGCGATTCGCTTCTCAAATGATCACGTTTCGGTCACGAAAATGATCCGTTTTTGAAGAGCATCATCACTGGGGACGAAAAACGGGTTGTATACAACAGCGTCAAACGCAAGAGGTTATGGAGCAAAGAAGATGAACCGGCTCAAACCATTTTCAAAGTTGATATTCACCAAAAAAAGGTGATGCTGTCTGTTTGGTGGGATTTTAAAGGAATCGTTTGTTTGTTTTTTAGCTTTTGCCGGATAACACAACGATTAATTCGGAAGTCCACTGTCATCAGCTGGACAAACTGAATGATGCACTTCAATATAAAAGGTCAGAACTAATCAACAGGAAAGGTGTAGTGTTTCACCAAGACAATGCGAGACCTCACACAAGTTTGGTCATTCTCCAAAAGCTTTTACAGCTTGAATGGGATACAATGCCACACCCACCATATTCTCCAGACCTGGCACCATCGGATTATTATTTGTTCTGGTCACTCCAAAATTTTTTAGACGATAAAACCTTCACCCCAAATGAGGAGGTCGAAAACCACCTCGATCAGTTTTTTGCCAGCAAAGACCAAAAATTTTATGAACGTGGAATTATGCTACTATCAGAAAGATGGCAAAAGGTGTTGGACCAGAACAGCCAATATATAATTTAATAAAGTATTTGTTTATTATACGAAAACTGTCTTTCATTTCCACAAAAAAAAAAACGAAATTACTTTCCGAACAACCCAATAGTTTAAAAAAAACTAAAAAACACGCTTTTGTACTGAATCGAACTAAAAAGTAAAAAAAAAAAATCATTCTTAATATAAAATGATTAGCGAGAAAATTAATGTCATTGGAGTAAAAGCGTGGGGTGTTCTAAAAATGTATCAATTGTTATAGTTTCATACTTCTTTTTCGAAATTTCACCCCATGATTTTGCCACAATTACATTAGTTTTCTCGTTAATCATTTTATTCTTAGATTAAGAATTATTTTTTTACTTTTTAGTTCGATTCAGTATAAAAGCGTGTGGGCCGTGGGTAGCCTAGTGGTTAGACTGGTTAGACTTCGATGCCCGATGCTACAAAATACTCTCCGAGTACGTGCTCGTTAAATCAGTGGGTTCGAATGGTGTCGCCATCTATCGTGAGCAAAATCGTACTGTCACCTTCATGGGCTCAAAGCTTAGGCTAACGACAGGCGTATCTCTAGCCCGTTGCCATGATGAATTCGTGGGCCTCGATCTGACTACGTAAAAACAAAAAAGCGTGTTTTTTAGTTTTTTTTTAAACTATAATTTATTTTTCATTTTTTTAGTTCAATCTACAATAAAAGCGTGTTTTTTAGTTTTTTAAACTATCCTTTATTCATTGTTGAATTTATCCTTGAGTTTGATGTTTGAAGCTGGAATTACGTGGCTGCTGGAATTAGTCTTGCTCTTAAATGGATATCAATTCAAGAGTCTGGAGTGTATTTATTCTCTTCGTTTATGGGGCCTCAAATGAGTCCAGTATCGTTATATTAGATTCCGCTCTATAAAACAGGTCAAACAAATAAAAATATATTAAAAAAAAAATTTTATGTACCATTCCATGTTTTTACAACGGACTGAAAAGTATAAAATTCCTCCTTTTCACTTTTTTTTTTCTTTTTTCACATTTTCATGCATTTTTTTTAATTAAAAACAATGATAAAATCCCCGTGCACCACAAAGTATCACAGAGGGCTCACAGAAGTAAGTATTAAGCACACAATAGAAAGGAATTTAAAAAAAGAATTTTTTTTTTAAAAAAATAAAGAAAAAAAATAATAAAAATATAATATTCTCTTGAGGTTAGGAAGCATTACAAATACTCATAACAAACTCACTGAACTTTTTAAATGTACTTCTGGTGGAAAGCAGTTGAGGAAGATTCGGAGGCCAATTTACATTAAGTCCCTTGAATGCCAGTCTTAGGATATTCCGTTCTCTTTCAAACTTGGAACACAGAAGGAGCACATGCTCTACATTTTCCTCGCCACCAATATCGCAATCACAGGAAGATGACGGAACTAAATTAAATTTGTACAAGTATTTTTTAAAATTGCCATGACCAGTTAGAAATTGTGTTATTTTGTTATTGGTATAAAGATGATGGCAGGACAATCTCTCATTAATGGTTGAAAAAAATTTCTTTGTTACGCTCCCATTATTTGATGTGAGATATTCTTGGTTCCAAGACTTCACCATTCTTTCCTTCATAATTTTCTTGTAAAATGACTTAGAAATATTAACGGCAATGTCAATTTTGCGCTTGGTTGCAGCCTTGGCTAGCCAATCTGCCAGCTCCTTTCCAAAAATGCCCGTGTGTCCACGAACAAATGAAAAATCTATTGAGATGTTTTTATCTTTTGGGCTTTTAAGTTGCTTTTGGATCTCGACGATTATGTTGTTAGATGAAGAAATACACTTAAGAGAATCCAAGGAGGGAAGAGAGTCTGTACAGATGAGATAGCCTGAGACGCTATTTTGTTCAGTGATCCATTGAATGGCGAAGTTTAAACATAAAAGTTCAGCTACAAAACAAAAAGTTCAGCTACGAATTCTAAATTGAAAGTGCTCGGATTCTACACCACTCCTGAACACAACAAAAGCGTAACCAACTCTGCCAGCAATTTTACTACCATCAGTATAGCAAATAACAGGGAAATCATCAGTGTTTTTGTCACTGTGCTTTATAATATTGATGGAATTCCTCTCTGAAGGATGAGGGAGAAAAAATGGAGACATAGTGCAATCATAATTAGAGATGGAAGCAGCAGCGAGATTTTCCCTAAAAGCAATATTATGAAGAATAGCAATGCCGATTGGAGGGAATCCAGAAATAGCAAAAACTGACTCGTAACTTATGGTACGATAACCACAAATGACCCGCAAGAGCATCCTTCTTTGTATGCGTCGCAGATATTTAGAATTCATCTTCTTTTTAAGTGCCTCACCCCAAACTCTAGAACCATACATAATGAAAGGTTCGATTCCTTGCTTATAAATGAGCGAATGTATTTTCATGCATTGTCATCCATTTCTGAGATATGGTCTAAATTTCAAGTCTCTAGCTCATCGGAAGGTCACACAATTTAAAATCAATTACAAAATTCCACCCGGACAGACATTAAAGAAAGCGAGTGAATAAAAACATGGTAATATTAAGTGTCAATCGTATTATCCCCTTTTGAACTTATTGCTGTAATGTTAAATCGTATCATCACTTCTAAACGTATTGCTGTATAAAAATAAAAAAACATTTAGCAATTAGAGCATAAATTATTCTTTTCATATGCACAAGACTTTTTTTTATTTTCATTTTCATAAAAATGTTTATATTATAGTAAGAATTGCTAACACACACCTACCCTCCACTTACAGAACACTTACTTTATTCGTTTTATTTCTATTAACCACAAGTGTATTTTATACTTGCATATAATTAGCTTTAAATTAAAAACACTCGTTTTTAGGATTATACCTTATTCTTTAAGTCGCTAAATCTGGAATTAGTCTCCAAATCTGGAAAGGTATATGGAATTAGTTGCCAAATCTGAAAATGGTTTACGGAATTAGTCGTCAAATTTGAAAATGGAAATGCAATAAGTCACCAATTCTGGAAGTGGTATATGGAATTGTCGCCAAATCTGATTATCGTTATTCCTGACGATCCTGATAAGGACAATGGAACAAAATTATGAAATTATAGTATTGTCAACGGTCCTTGACAAGGGTGCAAAATTTCGAATTAATCTGACCTTTTTAAGTGGGGAAAATCGAGTTCCAAGATTCCGTTACATACAAGTGAAACTTATAAAAGCGTGTTAAATTAATAGGAATTATTTTCGCGCGCGCGTGCGTGTGCGTGCGTGTGATAATAATTCCGAAGGGAAACTATTTCGTGTTAAGATTAAAAATGCATAGTAGTTTGTCGGGACTGTTATTTTTATTATTAATTTGTTATAAATCAGGTATGTGAATAAAATATTTTGGTAAGTTTCTGAATTTATGTTTGTATATTGAGTTTATCTTTTTGAAACTTTAACCATTTATCCTACACAGGCATTCTTTTTAAATTAATAGATTATTAAATGTAACACGTTAAAGGTAGACTTAAGTCTTTTTTCAAGCATGATTTATTTTCTACAATTTTTCATACACTATATCAATATATATATATATATATATATACTGCCGTTTGTAAAAAAAAAGCAACACCATGAAGGAATCATCCGAATTAAATTAAATTTAAGGAACAAACGACTTGTATTAGAACAAATAAATGACTAAATTTTCAAAGCAAAAAAGCAGTATTAAGTGTCCGAAATCAGTATTTAGTGTAGCCTCCACACGCTGCAATAAGTGCTTCTATACGACGTGGCGTGGAGTCAAACAGATTTTAAATGTCTGCATGTGAAAGAGAATTCCATATTGCTTGTATGCGCAGCAAAAGTTCGTCTTTTGAAGCTACAGGGCGTGGATCATGAGCGAGACGCCGAACAATCAAATCCCCCACGTACTCAATACGTGACATATCCAGTAAAAAAACAGGCCAAGGAAGAAGTTGCATGTGTTGGGCTGAACAGAAGTCTCGAACAGTTTTTGCTACATGTGGGCGTGCATTATCCTGCTGAAAGATCCCTCCAGGGAGGCCTTGAATGAAGGGAACGACTTCGGGCTGTAGCACTTCATGGACGTACATGTTGTTATTGAGATTACCCTCAATTCGTAACAAATTGGATCGTCTATGATGCGAAATCACACCCCAAATCCTAACTTCGAATGTTAGGCCACTATGTCGTTCGATGACGCACTCTGGAAGGTAGCGTTCACCGGCATAGCGTCTAACACGAATGCGGCCATCATGGTCCCACAAATTGAAGCGTGATTCATCTGAAAAGACAACTTGATGCCAATCAGCTTGGCAGGGTCTGTGCTCATGAGCCCATTGCAGACGCAGTCATCGATGGTTTTACATGAGGGGAATCCTGAATAAAGGCATCCTTGCACGCAATCCATGGTGCAGCAGACGTCAACGAATTGACGAAGCCGACATTAGTACACCTGTAGAAGTAGACGAACTTTCTGCCAATTGCCTGGAGGTGCAGGTGTCAATCGTCACCTTCCGTCATCCACTGTCAGTTTTTCAAGTTGTTGGGTGCTCGTCGGTCCACTGCTTCCAAACTCGCCTCACTGTGAAACTGTTTTGCTGCGCACGAGTCCTATTGCGTGATAGGAAAATTCTCCTTCTCGAAGGCCGATAATCCTTCACCATTCAAAGTCCGTAAGTTGTTGGAATTTCTCCTTATTTCGGCGTGGAGGCATACTTAGGTCTCATTAAACGTTCTAAAAAAACAAATAATCATTAACTATTTTCAACGTCCCGCTGCACCCCTCTATTTATACGCTTTCAGCATCAGTTCAGAGGGAACTGGGCACGTCACGTATGCGCGGGGGCTCTGAAATTTTGCTGTTTTACGAAACATCCTATAATTGATATTTGCTGCATTCATTTAATTCTGATGATTCCTTCATGTTGTTGCATTTTTTACAAACAGCAGTGTATATAACGGAACAAAGAGAGAGCAACGTACACGCATTCCCTCACTCACTCATCACGATATCTCCAGAACTATTAAATCTACAGGCTTGAAATTTGGTATGCATGTTCCTTTCATGGAGTAGAGATCCACTAAAAACAGATTTTACGAAAATCGAGCTCCAAGGGGCATTACGATAGATTAAGAGGCATTATAAATAATTATTTCTATTTTCAAACTACTGGACGAACAGTTTCGAAATTTGGTAAGCAGATTCCTTTCATGATCCTCTACAAAATGGATTTTGTGAAAATTGCCCCCAAAGTGGCGTTCCGGGCTGTAAAAGATAATTTTTTTTCTTTTTGAAATATTTGACGTACAGTCTTAAAATTTGGTACGCAGACCCTTTTCATAGAGTAGAGATCCACTACGAAATGATTTTTACGAACATAGACCCCAAAGTGGCATTACGTAGAATTAAGGGCCGTTACAGATAATTATTTCCACTTTTAAACTATTAGAAGTATACAGTTTTGAAATTTGGTAAGCAGATTGTTTTCATAGGGTAGAGATTCGGCTATAAAAAAGGCTTCACGAAAATCGACCCCCAAGGGGGATTATGGGGCGTAATAGATAAATTTTCCTTTTTTAAACTATTACGCCAACCTGCTTGAAATTTGGTAGGCCTTTCATGAAATAGATTTCCATGAGTTTTGCGAAAATTGACCCACAAGGGGGTAGCGAAGGGTCAACGGAATTTATAGAAAATAATTAGTGTTTTTGAATTGTTAGACATACATACTTGAAATTTGTTAAGCATGTTTCTTTTGTTGAATAGAGATCTACTAAGAATGGATTTTAAGGAAATTGACTCCAGGGGGAATGGGGAGTTACTGGCGCGTATTGACAAAAACAATTCCCGTTTTCGAACTACTAGAACTATAATAAGGAATTTTTGTTCGCATGTTTCTTTTGTTGAATGGATATCCGATAAAAACGATTTTTTTTTTTGGAAATCAACTCTCGACGGGGTTATGGGGGGACGGGGGGATATAGATTGTAAAAATTCCGTTTTGGATCTATCAGATTTAGACTTGATGTTTGGTAAGCATGTTTATTTTGCGGAGTAGCGATCCAGTAAAAATTGATTTTACGGAAATCCACTTAATTATTCAATCCGAGATAGCAAAATATAATTCTTCTTCAATTTTAGACATTATTAGAAATTATGATTTGAAGTTCTGTTCTTTTTCAATCAAGAGTTGGGAATTACTGGTATAAGTATATTTTTCAATACAATCAAGCCTATTCTTAATGCTAGGGATTAGATATTAAAAACTTATATATATGTACTAGCTGCATGGCCCGGCGATGCACGGGCTTTTACCGAGGGTATAACTTAATCCCTATGTTAATGTTCTCCTTTCTTTCTGATGCCAGATTTTTTGTGTGGGTGTGATGCGTACGATGTGAGTGCATGGCCCGTGAGTGCGTGTCATGGCTTTCTCGTTTAACATTTTCAAATTACGAAATTTCACTACTATTTTAAATTTTGAAGTAAAATTATGGATTTTTTTAAATGTTCGACACCGATATTGATTCATTTTAGAAAAAAAATCATAAAATATGCAAAATATCATTATTTTGTAAAAAAAAAGGGTTTTTTTAAAAAATTTTTTTAAAAAAAAAGATAGTTTTCGGCATTTTATTTTTAAATTACTGATTCTAGATGATCAATGAACTTTTTAAAAATCATATTCATTTAAATGCATCGATATTTATTCATTTTAGAAGGAATCATAAAATAGGCAAAGTATTATTGTTTTGAAGGGAAAAAAATTCGAATCGTGACGAACTAAATGATGTTTGGTATTTATAAATTTATTAAATCACTGATTTCAAAAGAGAAAAGTATGAATTTTTTTAGTTTAGATGGTTTACTTATCATAATTATAAGAAATCCATACATAACGATTGAAAAATTTCGTTTAATGATTTACAGAAAACAATACTACTTTATTTTAAAAAAATATTTATTTAAAGCAATACATTTAAATGTATTGCAAATAAACTTATTTAAAATAATGATAACGGAGTAAAAACGCGATTAAATTTTTCACAAATATAATTAATGCAAAAATTCTTACCATTACCTGTTGAAAAGGCTGTTTATTTCTTTATTGCGTTGTTTTTGAGTGTTAGATTAAAAAAAAGTTACAAAAAAAAAAGATAAAAAGCCTTTATTTACTCATTTACAGTATAAAATTCAAAAAGAGAATAATACTATGTGATAAAAATATATTTCAGAATATTTCCTTATATTTTTTATGATATATTTTTCTTATATTCCACTGTTCTTCAATAAATCAATCTTTTAGAATAAAAAAAACTATTGGTTGTGATGCGTTATATGAATGAGCGTCCCTCCGCAAATAGCAATGTTATGAAGGAATTCCCCCTTTTCTGCATCAGTGAAAGACTCAAAGCTATCTCAACCTTTCCCGTCTTCCAAACAGAAAGCTAACGCAAAGTGAATGACCTCGACGCAATTGAGAATTTTTTTAGGTTTTCATTTTTTTAGGGCTTAACTTTCACGTTAAAGTTTTGAAATTTCACACATTAATTGCAAAATCAAAGTACTTTTAAATAAAAAATGTACAAAAAAATTGTTTAAATTACTTCTCGCAAAAACGGTATTTTACGAAAATCACAAAAAAATTTTTAAATCCGTAATTTTTAAGCAAGTTTTCAATTTCATACAGAAGTTGGACAACATTGTTCTACAAACGTAAAAAAAGTTTCGTACGATGATTTTAATAATCGAAGTTATTTAATATTGAGTTAAAATTTTGAGTATTTTTTAAAAAATTATAGAAAAAAAGTTTTAAGCATTTTATTTTTTAAATGACTGATTCAAAAAGAAAACGGCATGAACTTATTTAACACAAAATATCGTTTAATAACACGAAAATAAATTCATACGCAACGATTTAGAAAAAGATTTTCATAAAAACGCATCGGTCTTAACTAGATTTTTTAAAAAATCATATAAAATAAAAATATTATTATTTTGCAAAAAAAAAAAAAAAAAATATTCTGTATCGTGGCGAAAGAAATGATCTTTCCGATTCTGTAATTATTTTTCGTCTGATTTAATAAACAAAATCGGATGGCTGTTTAAATAACGTCTAGACTACCGAAAAATTTCACCCTCTGTTCATTCACGAAGCTAAGCGGGGAAAAATAACGCACAGGTTAAACAATTATGCGTTTTAAGGTTTTTAATTAATATCTCTTTAACTAATTTTAATATCGGAATGAGAAAAATAGTTTACGTCCTATTCTCTGACCTACTGAATATACGCACAAAATTTCATAAGAATCGGCCTTACCGTTTCGGAGGAGTT
>BMAO01036187.1:0-19645 GCA_019973975.1 Trichonephila clavata
TTTTTAAAATAAAGAAATATGTGTTTGCAGAAAGTGAACTTATACAAATTTTTTAAAAAATTCGCCGAAATTCCATGAACTAAATAAATATTGTATTTACGAAATGAGCAATATTAAAAGTACTTAGTGTTGGATTTTTGTATATATAGGTAAAATGGGGAATTTCTATTTTTATTTTTGATGTAATTGCAAGGGGCCATAGGTGTGAAGCCTAAATTGCGGGGTGAGAAAATTTCATTTTCTTCCTTTTTGTGTCAATGTTCATTTTTGGATGTATTTGTGTGCTTTAAAATACTTCACAGAATATTATTTATTTATTTCGGAAGATGTGTTATGTGCTCTGATGATTATTATCCAATTCACTTTTGATTTTTTTCGAATTGATACATTTGCAAATGTTTTAGGCTACTAGTGGGAAATATAATTTGCTTTGTTTTCAAATTTTATTTGGCTTATTTTAAGCCATTTGCATCTGAACTTTTTCATGAGGCATCCTTTTAAGATGTGTTGGAATTATATACACTGCTGGCACTTAGAGAAATGATACATAATTAACATGAATCAATTTCTAAACATTATAACATTGGGAAATGTCGCTGAAAATTTTATTGGTCTGGGTAAACATTACTAGGGAGTGTTATTTTTTATGTTTCATTTTTATCTGTCATCTTTGGTTTATTGAATATTTAAAAGGGGTGCTCCTTTTCTTTTTTCTATTTGCATTAATAGATTTATTTTAATTTTAATTTAATTGTATTCTTCTTTTTTTAGGTGTTACTATTGATAGTCTCTTCAAGGAACTTTAGCCTAATCTCCTAAAATGAATGAGCTGTTGACGAAGAATTAAGGTACATCAAAGTACATTTAAGTCATGATGGCCCAGACCATATGTTATATTTTCTCCTGACGTAGGTAATTGTGTAAAATTTTGCTTGGCCCTTTTTTGTTTATTTAAAAGCCAATCCAGTATTATGTTGGGAGAAAATAAGCAAAGACTAATAAAACATTAAATTTTTTAATGCACCTCCAACAAGAAACAATCAAAGCAATGTGTCAGTTTGATAATGTCCCTTTTTCTCTACAGAATGGAAATTTTTCTTTTTTTTTAAATCTTGAAAGTAATTTTGTTGTAAATAAGATGTGCCCAGACATTCGAAAGAGTTTTGATGTTGCCATATGTTTAACATGCTTTGACTGTAATTTTCCTAAAAAGGTTTATTCTTTAAATTTTTTTTGTTACCAACAGAATTTGCTTATAATCTCTCTTGTCATGAGACATACTGCTGACAAAGCTGTATTAAATTATTAGTTAAAAGAAATTAATATTTTTCAATGCCCAAATGGACCCACACCACCTTCAGAAATCAAGAAAATGGGAAAATCAAAGACTGATCAATTATTGAATATGGCAATTGAATTAAACCAATTCATTTATGAGATTTTATTAAACAGGGTAAAATGTAATAAAAATGCTTTGTTTCAGTATTTCTTCAGGCAATACTCAGATAACTTGAATTGTATGTGCCATTTTCACTTTTTATTACCATTGCCCAAAATTCTAGTAGTCTATCAAACATGTTTATGTCATTAACAGTGTTTCTATTTTCAGAAAAAAAAGTAGCAAATTTATGGAGTATAATTTCTAAATATAAAAAATGTGTTTGCGGAAAGTGGACTTATATTACTTTAAAAAAAAAATTCGTCTGGAATTCCATGAATTAAATATATTTGTATTGAAAAAGGAATTAAAATGAACAGCATTTAGTGGGGGATTTTGGTATATGTAGGTAAAATTTTCGTAGCTGATTCCTTTAATTTTTTATGAATATTTATGTCAGAAATCACTTTTGCAGAAACGCCCTCAGGTTGCCTGGAACCTGATTCGAATTCCATGCCTTGACATTTCATTTGCTCACTGTTTTCAGCATCATGCACATTATTATTGATTACAGTTGTTTCTAATATTGTGTTTAATGCAGAGAAATAGTTTTTTGTGAAAGTAATAATGTAAAAAAAGATGTGTTTTGAGGAAGTGTACTTATTCCACTTTTAAAAAAAATTCGTCCGAAATTCCATAAATTAAATAAATTTGTATTGAAAAAGGAAGGAAAATTAACAGCATTCAGTGGGGGATTTTGGTATATGTAGGTAAAATTTTCGTAGCTGATTGCTTTCATTTTTTATGAATATTTATGTGAAAAACCACTTTTGCAGAAACGCTGTTGTCTGGAACCTGATTCAAATTCCATGCCTTGACACTTCACTTTCTCACCTGTTTTCAGCATCATGCACATTATTATTGATTACAATTGCTTATAATAGGGTGATTTTTAATACCACTTAAAGTAATTTTTCTATATTTTTTGTAGTTTAGTTTTAAGGTTATAGTCTCTTTTTTTTTTTTATCATGTGGAGTTCACTACTTGGTGTGTATAATTAATCAGATTTTCCAAGTGAATATCATGGAAATTGTACAGGAAAAATTATGAGTGGAATTAATGGAGTATGCTTTTTAAAATAAAAAAATATGTGTTTGCAGAAAGTGAACTTATACAAATTTTTTAAAAAATTCGCCCGAAATTCCATGAACTAAATAAATATTGTATTTACGAAATGAGCAATATTAAAAGTACTTAGTGTTGGATTTTTGTATATATAGGTAAAATGGGGAATTTCTATTTTTATTTTTGATGTGAATGCAAGGGGGCCATAGGTGTGAAGCCTAAATTGCGGGGTGAGAAAATTTCATTTTCTTCCTTTTTGTGTCAAGATTCATTTTTGGATGTATTTGTGTGCTGTAAAATACTTTACAGAATATTATTTATTTATTTCGGAAGATGTGTTATGTGCTCTGATGATTATTATCCAATTCACTTTTGATTTTTTCGAATTGATACATTTGCAAATGTTTTAGGCTACTAGTGGGAAATATAATTTGCTTTGTTTTCAAATTTTATTTGGCTTATTTTAAGCCATTTGCATCTGAACTTTTTCATGAGGCATCCTTTTAAGATGTGTTGGAATTATATACACTGCTGGCACTTAGAGAAATGATACATAATTAACATGAATCAATTTCTAAACATTATTAACATTGGGAAATGTCGCTGAAAATTTTATTGGTCTGGGTAAACATTACTAGGGAGTGTTATTTTTTATGTTTCATTTTTATCTGTCATCTTTGGTTTATTGAATATTTAAAAGGGGTGCTCCTTTTCTTTTTTTCTATTTTGCATTAATAGATTTATTTTAATTTTAATTTAATTGTATTCTTCTTTTTTTAGGTGTTACTATTGATAGTCTCTTCAAGGAACTTTAGCCTAATCTCCTAAAATGAATGAGCTGTTGACGGAAGAATTAAGGTACATCAAAGTACATTTAAGTCATGATGGCCCCAACCATATGTTATATTTTCTCGTAGGTAATTGTGTAAAATTTTGCTTGGCCCCATTTTATTGTTTATTTAAAAGCCAATCCAGTATTATGTTGGGAGAAAAAAAGCAAAGACTAATAAAACATTAAATTTTTTAATGCACCTCCAACAAGAAACAATCAAAGTAATGTGTCAGTTTGATAATGTCCCTTTTTCTCTACAGAATGGAAATTTGTTCCTTTTTTTTGTAAATCTTGAAAGTAATTTTTGTTGTAAATAAGATGTGCCCCAGACATTCGAAAGAGTTTTGATGTTGCCATATGTTTAACATGCTTTGACTGTAATTTTCCTAAAAAGGTTTATTCTTTAAATTTTTTTTGTTACCAACAGAATTTGCTTATAATGTCTCTTGTCATGAGACATACTGCTGACAAAGCTGTATTAAATTATTAGTTAAAAGAAATTAATATTTTTCAATGCCCCAAATGGACCCACACCACCTTCAGAAATCAAGAAAATGGGAAAATCAAAGACTGATCAATTATTGAATATGGCAATTGAATTAAACCAATTCATTTATGAGATTTTTATTAAACAGGGTAAAATGTAATAAAAATGCTTTGTTTCAGTATTTCTTCAGGCAATACTCAGATAACTTGAATTGTATGTGCCATTTTCACTTTTTATTACCATTGCCCAAAATTCTAGTAGTCTATCAAACATGTTTATGTCATTAACAGTGTTTCTACTTTCAGAAAAAAAAGTAGCAAATTTATGGAGTATAATTTCTAAATATAAAAAATGTGTTTGCGGAAAGTGGACTTATATTACTTTAAAAAAAAAATTCGTCTGGAATTCCATGAATTAAATATATTTGTATTGAAAAAGGAATTAAAATGAACAGCATTTAGTGGGGGATTTTGGTATATGTAGGTAAAATTTTCGTAGCTGATTCCTTTAATTTTTTATGAATATTTATGTGAAATCCACTTTTGCAGAAACGCCCTCAGGTTGTCTGGAACCTGATTCGAATTCCATGCCTTGACATTTCATTTGCTCACCTGTTTTCAGCATCATGCACATTATTATTGATTACAGTTGTTTCTAATATTGTGTTTAATGCAGAGAAATAGTTTTTTGTGAAAGTAATAATGTAAAAAAAGATGTGTTTTGAGGAAGTGGACTTATACCACTTTTAAAAAAGAATTCGTCCGAAATTCCATAAATTTATTAAATTTGTACTGAAAAAGGATGGAAAATTAACAGCATTTAGTGGGGGATTTTGGTATATGTAGGTAAAATTTTCGTAGCTGATTGCTTTCATTTTTTATGAATATTTATGTCAAAAATCACTTTTGCAGAAACGCCCTCATGTTGTCTGGAACCTGATTCAAATTCCATGCCTTGACACTTCATTTGCTCACCTGTTTTCAGCATCATGCACATTATTATTGATTACAGTTGTTTATAATATTGTGTTTAATGCAGAGAAATAGTTTTTTGTTGTGTTATTAATGAAAAAAATGATGTGTTTTCTGAAAGTGGACTTTAAAAAAAAATTAGTCTGAAATTCCATAAATTTAATAAGTTTGTATTGAAAAAGGATGGAAAATTAACAACATTTAGTGGGGGATTGTGGTATATGTAGGTAAAATTTTCGTAGCTGATTCCTTTAATTTTTTATGAATATTTATGTCAAATCCACTTTTGCAGAAACGCCCTCATGTTGTCTGGAACCTGATTCAAATTCCATGCCTTGACACTTCATTTTCTCATCTATTTTCAGCATCATACACATTATTATTGATTACAGTTGTTTATAATATTGTGTTTAATGCAGACAAATAGTTTTTTGTGGAATTAATAAAGTAGAAAAAGATGTGTTTTGAGGAAGTGGACTTATACCACTTTTAAAAAAAAATTGTCCGAAATTCCATAAATTTATTAAATTTGTGCTAAAAAAGGATGAGAAATTAACAGCATTTAGTGGGGGATTTTGGTATATGTAGGTAAAATTTTCGTAGCTGATTGCTTTCATTTTTTATGAATATTTATGTGAAAAACCACTTTTGCAGAAACGCCCTCATGTTGTCTGGAACCTGATTCAAATTCCATGCCTTGACACTTCATTTTCTCACCTGTTTTCAGCATCATGCACATTATTATTGATTACAGTTGTTTATAATATGTGTTTAATGCAGAGAAATAGTTTTTTGTGTGTTATTAATGAAAAAAAGATGTGTTTTCTGAAAGTGGACTTTTAAAAAAAAAATTAGTCCGAAATTCCATAAATTTAATAAGTTTGTATTGAAAAAGGATGGAAAATTAACACATTTAGTGGGGGATTGTGGTATATGTAGGTAAAATTTTCGTAGCTGATTGCTTTCATTTTTTATGAATATTTATGTCAAAATCCACTTTTGCAGAAACGCCCTCATGTTGTCTGGAACCTGATTCAAATTCCATGCCTTGACACTTCATTTTCTCATCTGTTTTCAGCATCATGCACATTATTATTGATTACAGTTGTTTATAATATGGTGTTTAATGCAGAGAAATAGTTTTTTGTAGTTTTATTAATGAAAAAAGATGTGTTTTCTAAAAGTGGACTTTAAAAAAAATTAGTCTGAAATTCCATCAATTTAATAAGTTTGTATTAAAAAAGGATGGGAAATTAACAGCATTTAGTGGGGGATTGTGGTATATGTAGGTAAAATTTTCCTAGCGGTTACCTTTCATTTTTTATGAATATTTATGTCGAAAAACCACTTTTGCAGAAACGCCCTCATGTTGTCTGGAACCTGATTCAAATTCCATGCCTTGACACTTCATTTTCTCATCTGTTTTCAGCATCATGCACATTATTATTGATTACAGTTGTTTATAATATGGTGTTTAATGCAGAGAAATAGTTTTTTGTGAAAGTAATAATGTAAAAGAAGATGTGTTTTGAGGAAGTGGAATTTAAAAAAAATTAGTCTGAAATTCCATCAATTTAATAAGTTTGTATTGAAAAAGGATGGAAAATTAACAACATTTAGTGGGGGATTGTGGAATATGTAGGTAAAATTTTCGTAGCTGATTCCTTTAATTTTTTATGAATATTTATGTCAAATCCACTTTTGCAGAAATGCCCTTAGGTTGTATGGAACCTGATTCAAATTCCATGCCTAGACACTTCACTTTCTCGCCTGTTTTCAGCATCATGCACATTATTATTGATTACAGTTGTTTCTAATATTGTGTTTAATGCAGAGAAATAGTTTTTTGTGAAAGTAATAATGTAAAAAAAGATGTGTTTTGAGGAAGTGGACTTATACCACTTTTAAAAAAAAATTTGTCCGAAATTCCATAAATTTATTAAATTTGTACTAAAAAAGGATGGGAAATTAACAGCATTTAGTGGGGGATTTTGGTATATGTAGGTAAAATTTTCGTAGCTGATTGCTTTCATTTTTTATGAATATTTATGTGAAAAACCACTTTTGCAGAAACACCCTCATGTTGTCTGGAACCTGATTCAAATTCCATGCCTTGACACTTCATTTGCTCACCTGTTTTCAGCATCCTGCACATTATTATTGATTACAATTGCTTATAATAGGGTGATTTTTAATACCACTTAAAGTAATTTTTCTATATTTTTTGTAGTTTAGTTGGAAGGTTATAGTCTCTTTTTTTTTTTATCATGTGGAGTTCACTACTTGGTGTGTATAATTAATCAGATTTTCCAAGTGAATATCATGGAAATTGTAAAGGAAAAATTATGAGTGGAATTAATGGAGTATGCTTTTTAAAATAAAAAAATATGTGTTTGCAGAAAGTGAACTTATACAAATTTTTTAAAAAATTCGCCCGAAATTCCATGAACTAAATAAATATTGTATTTACGAAATGAGCAATATTAAAAGTACTTAGTGTTGGATTTTTGTATATATAGGTAAAATGGGGAATTTCTATTTTTATTTTTGATGTGAATGCAAGGGGGCCATAGGTGTGAAGCCTAAATTGCGGGGTGAGAAAATTTCATTTTCTTCCTTTTTGTGTCAATGTTCATTTTTGGATGTATTTGTGTGCTTTAAAATACTTCACAGAATATTATTTATTTATTTCGGAAGATGTGTTATGTGCTCTGATGATTATTATCCAATTCACTTTTGATTTTTTCGAATTGATACATTTGCAAATGTTTTAGGCTACTAGTGGGAAATATAATTTGCTTTGTTTTCAAATTTTATTTGGCTTATTTTAAGCCATTTGCATCTGAACTTTTTCATGAGGCATCCTTTTAAGATGTGTTGGAATTATATACACTGCTGGCACTTAGAGAAATGATACATAATTAACATGAATCAATTTCTAAACATTATTAACATTGGGAAATGTCGCTGAAAATTTTATTGGTCTGGGTAAACATTACTAGGGAGTGTTATTTTTTATGTTTCATTTTTATCTGTCATCTTTGGTTTATTGAATATTTAAAAGGGTGCTCCTTTTCTTTTTTTCTATTTTGCATTAATAGATTTATTTTAATTTTAATTTAATTGTATTCTTCTTTTTTTAGGTGTTACTATTGATAGTCTCTTCAAGGAACTTTAGCCTAATCTCCTAAAATGAATGAGCTGTTGACGGAAGAATTAAGGTACATCAAAGTACATTTAAGTCATGATGGCCCCAAACCATATGTTATATTTTCTCCGTAGGTAATTGTGTAAAATTTTGCTTGGCCCCATTTTATTGTTTATTTAAAAGCCAATCCAGTATTATGTTGGGAGAAAAAAAGCAAAGACTAATAAAACATTAAATTTTTTAATGCACCTCCAACAAGAAACAATCAAAGTAATGTGTCAGTTTGATAATGTCCCTTTTTCTCTACAGAATGGAAATTTGTTCCTTTTTTTTGTAAATCTTGAAAGTAATTTTTGTTGTAAATAAGATGTGCCCCAGACATTCGAAAGAGTTTTGATGTTGCCATATGTTTAACATGCTTTGACTGTAATTTTCCTAAAAAGGTTTATTCTTTAAATTTTTTTTGTTACCAACAGAATTTGCTTATAATCTCTCTTGTCATGAGACATACTGCTGACAAAGCTGTATTAAATTATTAGTTAAAAGAAATTAATATTTTTCAATGCCCCAAATGGACCCACACCACCTTCAGAAATCAAGAAAATGGGAAAATCAAAGACTGATCAATTATTGAATATGGCAATTGAATTAAACCAATTCATTTATGAGATTTTTATTAAACAGGGTAAAATGTAATAAAAATGCTTTGTTTCAGTATTTCTTCAGGCAATACTCAGATAACTTGAATTGTATGTGCCATTTTCACTTTTTATTACCATTGCCCAAAATTCTAGTAGTCTATCAAACATGTTTATGTCATTAACAGTGTTTCTACTTTCAGAAAAAAAAGTAGCAAATTTATGGAGTATAATTTCTAAATATAAAAAATGTGTTTGCGGAAAGTGGACTTATATTACTTTAAAAAAAAATTCGTCTGGAATTCCATGAATTAAATATATTTGTATTGAAAAAGGAATTAAAATGAACAGCATTTAGTGGGGGATTTTGGTATATGTAGGTAAAATTTTCGTAGCTGATTCCTTTAATTTTTTATGAATATTTATGTGAAATCCACTTTTGCAGAAACGCCCTCAGGTTGTCTGGAACCTGATTCGAATTCCATGCCTTGACATTTCATTTGCTCACCTGTTTTCAGCATCATGCACATTATTATTGATTACAGTTGTTTCTAATATGGTGTTTAATGCAGAGAAATAGTTTTTTGTGAAAGTAATAATGTAAAAAAAGATGTGTTTTGAGGAAGTGGACTTATACCACTTTTAAAACAAAATTCGTCCGAAATTCCATAAATTTATTAAATTTGTACTGAAAAAGGATGGAAATTAACAGCATTTAGTGGGGGATTTTGGTATATGTAGGTAAAATTTTCGTAGCTGATTGCTTTCATTTTTTATGAATATTTATGTCAAAATCACTTTTGCAGAAACGCCCTCATGTTGTCTGGAACCTGATTCAAATTCATGCCTTGACACTTCATTTGCTCACCTGTTTTCAGCATCATGCACATTATTATTGATTACAGTTGTTTATAATATTGTGTTTAATGCAGAGAAATAGTTTTTTGTGAAAGTAATAATGTAAAAAAAGATGTGTTTTGAGAAGTGGACTTATACCACTTTAAAAAAAATTGTCCGAAATTCCATAAATTTATTAAATTTGTACTGAAAAAGGATGGAAAATTAACAGCATTTAGTAGGGGATTTCGGTATATGTAGGTAAAATTTTTGTAGCTGATTGCTTTCATTTTTTATGAATATTTATGTCAAATCCACTTTTGCAGAAACGCCCTCATGTTGTCTGGAACCTGATTCAAATTCCATGCCTTGACACTTCATTTTCTCACTGTTTTCAGCATCATGCACATTATTATTGATTACAGTTGTTTATAATATGGTGTTTAATGCAGAGAAATAGTTTTTTGTGTGTTATTAATGAAAAAATGATGTGTTTTCTGAAAGTGGACTTTAAAAAAAAATTAGTCTGAAATTCCATAATTTAATAAGTTTGTATTGAAAAAGGATGGAAAATTAACAACATTTAGTGGGGGATTGTGGTATATGTAGGTAAAATTTTCTAGCGTTACCTTTATTTTTTATGAATATTTATGTCAAATCACTTTTGCAGAAACGCCCTCATGTTGTCTGGAACCTGATTCAAATTCCATGCCTTGACACTTCATTTTCTCATCTATTTTCAGCATCATACACATTATTATTGATTACAGTTGTTTATAATATTGTGTTTAATGCAGACAAATAGTTTTTTGTGGAATTAATAAAGTAGAAAAAGATGTGTTTTGAGGAAGTGGACTTATACCACTTTTAAAAAAAAATTTGTCCGAAATTCCATAAATTTATTAAATTTGTACTAAAAAAGGATGGAAATTAACAGCATTTAGTGGGGGATTTTGGTATATGTAGGTAAAATTTTCGTAGCTGATTGCTTTCATTTTTTATGAATATTTATGTCAAAAACCACTTTTGCAGAAACGCCCTCATGTTGTCTGGAACCTGATTCAAATTCCATGCCTTGACACTTCACTTTCTCACCTGTTTTCAGCATCATGCACATTATTATTGATTACAGTTGTTTATAATATGTGTTTAATGCAGAGAAATAGTTTTTTGTGTGTTATTAATGAAAAAAAGATGTGTTTTCTGAAAGTGGACTTTAAAAAAAAATTAGTCTGAAATTCCATAAATTTAATAAGTTTGTATTGAAAAAGGATGGAAAATTAACAACATTTAGTGGGGGATTGTGGAATATGTAGGTAAAATTTTCGTAGCTGATTCTTTCATTTTTTATGAATATTTATGTCAAAATCACTTTTGCAGAAACGCCCTCATGTTGTCTGGAACCTGATTCAAATTCCATGCCTTGACACTTCATTTTCTCACTGTTTTCAGCATCATGCACATTATTATTGATTACAGTTGTTTATAATATTGTGTTTAATGCAGAGAAATAGTTTTTTGTGAAGTAATAATGTAAAAAAGATGTGTTTTGAGGAAGTGGACTTATACCACTTTTAAAAAAAAATTTGTCCGAAATTCCATAAATTTATTAAATTTGTACTAAAAAAGGATGGAAATTAACAGCATTTAGTGGGGGATTTTGGTATATGTAGGTAAAATTTTCGTAGCTGATTGCTTTCATTTTTTATGAATATTTATGTCAAAAATCACTTTTGCAGAAACGCCCTCATGTTGTCTGGAACCTGATTCAAATTCCATGCCTTGACACTTCATTTTCTCATCTGTTTTCAGCATCATGCACATTATTATTGATTACAGTTGTTTATAATATGGTGTTTAATGCAGAGAAATAGTTTTTTGTTGTGTTATTAATGAAAAAAAATGATGTGTTTTCTGAAAGTGGACTTTAAAAAAAAATTAGTCTGAAATTCCATAAATTTAATAAGTTTGTATTGAAAAAGGATGGAAAATTAACAACATTTAGTGGGGGATTGTGGTATATGTAGGTAAAATTTTCGTAGCTGATTGCTTTCATTTTTTATGAATATTTATGTCAAAATCCACTTTTGCAGAAACGCCCTCATGTTGTCTGGAACCTGATTCAAATTCTATGCCTTGACACTTCATTGTCTCACCTGTTTTCAGCATCATGCACATTATTATTGATTACAGTTGTTTATAATATGGTGTTTAATGCAGAGAAATAGTTTTTTGTGGTGTAATAATGTAAAAAAAGATGTGTTTTCTAGAAGTGGACTTTAAAAAAAAATTAGTCTGAAATTCCATAAATTTAATAAGTTTGTATGAAAAAGGATGGAAAATTAACAACATTTAGTGGGGGATTGTGGTATATGTAGGTAAAATTTTCGTAGCTGATTGCTTTCATTTTTTATGAATATTTATGTCAAAATCCACTTTTGCAGAAACGCCCTCATGTTGTCTGGAACCTGATTCAAATTCCATGCCTTGACACTTCATTTCTCATCTGTTTTCAGCATCATGCACATTATTATTGATTACAGTTGTTTATAATATTGTGTTTAATGCAGAGAAATAGTTTTTTGTGAAGTAATAATGTAAAAAAAGATGTGTTTTGAGGAAGTGGACTTATACACTTTTAAAAAAAAAATTGTCCGAAATTCCATAAATTTATTAAATTTGTACGAAAAAAGGATGGAAATTAACAGCATTTAGTGGGGGATTTTGGTATATGTAGGTAAAATTTTCGTAGCTGATTGCTTTCATTTTTTATGAATATTTATGTCAAAAATCACTTTTGCAGAAACGCCCTCATGTTGTCTGGAACCTGATTCAAATTCCATGCCTTGACACTTCATTTTCTCACCTGTTTTCAGCATCATGCACATTATTATTGATTACAGTTGTTTATAATATGTGTTTAATGCAGAGAAATAGTTTTTTGTGAAGTTAATAATGTAAAAAAAGATGTGTTTTGAGAAGTGGACTTATACACTTTAAAAAAAATTGTCCGAAATTCCATAAATTTATTAAATTTGTACTGAAAAAGGATAGAAAATTAACAGCATTTAGTGGGGGATTTTGGTATATGTAGGTAAAATTTTCGTAGCTGATTGCTTTCATTTTTTATGAATATTTATGTCAAAATCCACTTTTGCAGAAACGCCCTCATGTTGTCTGGAACCTGATTCAAATTCCATGCCTTGACACTTCATTTCTCACCTGTTTTCAGCATCATGCACATTATTATTGATTACAGTTGTTTATAATATGGTGTTTAATGCAGAGAAATAGTTTTTTGTGTGTTATTAATGAAAAAAAGATGTGTTTTCTAAAAGTGGACTTTAAAAAAAATTTAGTCTGAAATTCCATAAATTTAATGAGTTTGTATTGAAAAAAGATGGAAAATTAACAACATTTAGTGGGGGATTGTGGTATATGTAGGTAAAATTTTCGTAGCTGATTGCTTTATTTTTTATGAATATTTATGTCAAATCCACTTTTGCAGAAACGCCCTCATGTTGTCTGGAACCTGATTCAAATTCCATGCCTTGACACTTCATTTGCTCACCTGTTTTCAGCATCATGTACATTATTATTGATTACAGTTGTTTATAATATTGTGTTTAATGCAGAGAAATAGTTTTTTGTGAAGTAATAATGTAAAAAAAGATGTGTTTTGAGGAAGTGGACTTATACCACTTTAAAATAAATTGTCCGAAATTCCATAAATTTATTAAATTTGTTTTGAAAAAGGATGGAAAATTAACAGCATTTAGTGGGGGATTTTGGTATATGTAGGTAAAATTTTCGTAGCTGATTGCTTTCATTTTTTATGAATATTTATGTGAAAAACCACTTTTGCAGAAACGCCCTCATGTTGTCTGGAACCTGATTCAAATTCCATGCCTTGACACTTCATTTCTCATCTGTTTTCAGCATCATGCACATTATTATTGATTACAGTTGTTTATAATATGGTGTTTAATGCAGAGAAATAGTTTTTTGTGTGTTATTAATGAAAAAAAGATGTGTTTCTGAAAGTGGACTTTAAAAAAAAATTAGTCTGAAATTCCATAAATTTAATAAGTTTGTATTGAAAAAGGATGGAAAATTAACAACATTTAGTGGGGATTGTGGTATATGTAGGTAAAATTTTCGTAGCTGATTCCTTTCATTTTTTATGAATATTTATGTCAAAATCCACTTTTGCAGAAACGCCCTCATGTTGTCTGGAACCTGACTCAAATTCCATGCCTTGACACTTCATTTTCTCATCTGTTTTCAGCATCATACACATTATTATTGATTACAGTTGTTTATAATATTGTGTTTAATGCAGAGAAATAGTTTTTTGTGAAAGTAATAATGTAAAAATGATGTGTTTTGAGGAAGTGGACTTATACCACTTTTAAAAAAAAAATTGTCCGAAATTCCATAAATTTATTAAATTTGTACGAAAAAAGGATGGGAAATTAACAGCATTTAGTGGGGGATTTTGGTATATGTAGGTAAAATTTTCGTAGCTGATTGCTTTCATTTTTTATGAATATTTATGTCAAAAATCACTTTTGCAGAAACGCCCTCATGTTGTCTGGAACCTGATTCAAATTCCATGCCTTGACACTTCATTTCTCACCTGTTTTCAGCATCATGCACATTATTATTGATTACAGTTGTTTATAATATTGTGTTTAATGCAGAGAAATAGTTTTTTGTGGTTATAATGTAAAAAAAGATGTGTTTCTGAAAGTGGACTTTACATTAAAAAAAAATTGTCTGAAATTCCATAAATTTATTAAATTTGTACTGAAAAAGGATGGAAATTAACAGCATTTAGTGGGGGATTTTGGTATATGTAGGTAAAATTTTCGTAGCTGATTGCTTTCATTTTTTATGAATATTTATGTCAAAAATCACTTTTGCAGAAACGCCCTCATGTTGTCTGGAACCTGATTCAAATTCCATGCCTTGACACTTCATTTGCTCACCTGTTTTCAGCATCATGCACATTATTATTGATTACAGTTGTTTATAATATGGTGTTTAATGCAGAGAAATAGTTTTTTGTGAAAGTAATAATGTAAAAAAAGATGTGTTTTGAGGAAGTGGACTTATACCACTTTTAAAAAAAAATTGTCCGAAATTCCATAAATTTATTAAATTTGTACTGAAAAAGGATGGAAAATTAACAGCATTTAGTGGGGGATTTTGGTATATGTAGGTAAAATTTTCGTAGCTGATTGCTTTCATTTTTTATGAATATTTATGTCAAAATCACTTTTGCAGAAACGCCCTCATGTTGTCTGGAACCTGATTCAAATTCCATGCCTTGACACTTCATTTGCTCACCTGTTTTCAGCATCATGCACATTATTATTGATTACAGTTGTTTATAATATGGTGTTTAATGCAGAGAAATAGTTTTTTGTGGTGTTATTAATGAAAAAAAGATGTGTTTTCTAAAAGTGGACTTTAAAAAAAATTTAGTCTGAAATTCCATAAATTTAATGAGTTTGTATTGAAAAAAGATGGAAAATTAACAACATTTAGTGGGGGATTGTGGAATATGTAGGTAAAATTTTCGTAGCTGATTCCTTTAATTTTTTATGAATATTTATGTCAAATCCACTTTTGCAGAAACGCCCTCATGTTGTCTGGAACCTGATTCAAATTCCATGCCTTGACACTTCATTTGCTCACCTGTTTTCAGCATCATGCACATTATTATTGATTACAGTTGTTTATAATATTGTGTTTAATGCAGAGAAATAGTTTTTTGTGAAGTTAATAATGTAAAAAAGATGTGTTTTGAGGAAGTGGACTTATACCACTTTAAAAAAAAATTCGTCCGAAATTCCATAAATTAAATAAATTTGTATTGAAAAAGGAAGGAAAATTAACAGCATTCAGTGGGGGATTTTGGTATATGTAGGTAAAATTTTAGTAGCTGATTCCTTTAATTTTTTATGAATATTTATGTCATATCCACTTTTGCAGAAACGCCCTTAGGTTGTGTGGAACCTGATTCAAATTCCATGCCTTGACACTTCATTTCTCACCTGTTTTCAGCATCATGCACATTATTATTGATTACAGTTGTTTATAATATGGTGTTTAATGCAGAGAAATAGTTTTTTGTGAAAGTAATAATGTAAAAATGATGTGTTTTGAGGAAGTGGACTTATACCACTTTTAAAAAAAAATTTGTCCGAAATTCCATAAATTTATTAAATTTGTACTGAAAAAGAATGGGAAATTAACAGCATTTAGTGGGGGATTTTGGTATATGTAGGTAAAATTTTCGTAGCTGATTGCTTTCATTTTTTATGAATATTTATGTCAAAAATCACTTTTGCAGAAACGCCCTCATGTTGTCTGGAACCTGATTCAAATTCCATGCCTTGACACTTCATTTGCTCACCTGTTTTCAGCATCATGCACATTATTATTGATTACAGTTGTTTATAATATGGTGTTTAATGCAGAGAAATAGTTTTTTGTGAAAGTAATAATGTAAAAGAAGATGTGTTTTGAGAAGTGGACTTATACACTTTAAAAAAAATTCGTCCGAAATTCCATAAATTTATTAAATTTGTACTGAAAAAGGATGGAAAATTAACAGCATTTAGTGGGGGATTTTGGTATATGTAGGTAAAATTTTCGTAGCTGATTGCTTTCATTTTTTATGAATATTTATGTCAAATCCACTTTTGCAGAAACGCCCTCATGTTGTCTGGAACCTGATTCAAATTCCATGCCTTGACACTTCATTTCTCACCTGTTTTCAGCATCATGCACATTATTATTGATTACAGTTGTTTATAATATGGTGTTTAATGCAGAGAAATAGTTTTTTGTGGTGTTATTAATGAAAAAAGATGTGTTTTCTAAAAGTGGACTTTTAAAAAAAATTTAGTCTGAAATTCCATAAATTTAATAAGTTTGTATTGAAAAAAGATGGAAAATTAACAACATTTAGTGGGGGATTGTGGTATATGTAGGTAAAATTTTCGTAGCTGATTCCTTTCATTTTTTATGAATATTTATGTCAAATCACTTTTGCAGAAACGCCCTCATGTTGTCTGGAACCTGATTCAAATTCCATGCCTTGACACTTCATTTCTCACCTGTTTTCAGCATCATGCACATTATTATTGATTACAGTTGTTTATAATATTGTGTTTAATGCAGAGAAATAGTTTTTTGTGAAGTAATAATGTAAAAAAAGATGTGTTTTGAGAAGTGGACTTATACCACTTTAAAAAAAAAATTGTCCGAAATTCCATAAATTTATTAAATTTGTACTGAAAAAGGATGGAAAATTAACAGCATTTAGTGGGGGATTTGGTATATGTAGGTAAAATTTTCGTAGCTGATTGCTTTCATTTTTTATGAATATTTATGTCAAAATCACTTTTGCAGAAACGCCCTCATGTTGTCTGGAACCTGATTCAAATTCCATGCCTTGACACTTCATTTGCTCACCTGTTTTCAGCATCATGCACATTATTATTGATTACAGTTGTTTATAATATGGTGTTTAATGCAGAGAAATAGTTTTTTGTGGTGTTATTAATGAAAAAAAGATGTGTTTTCTAAAAGTGGACTTTAAAAAAAAATTTAGTCTGAAATTCCATAAATTTAATAAGTTTGTATTGAAAAAGGATGGAAAATTAACAACATTTAGTGGGGGATTGTGGTATATGTAGGTAAAATTTTCGTAGCTGATTCCTTTAATTTTTTATGAATATTTATGTCAAAATCCACTTTTGCAGAAACGCCCTCATGTTGTCTGGAACCTGATTCAAATTCCATGCCTTGACACTTCATTTTCTCATCTGTTTTCAGCATCATGCACATTATTATTGATTACAGTTGTTTATAATATTGTGTTTAATGCAGACAAATAGTTTTTTGTGGAATTAATAAAGTAAAAAAGATGTGTTTTGAGAAGTGGACTTATACACTTTAAAAAAAAATTTGTCCGAAATTCCATAAATTTATTAAATTTGTGCTAAAAAAGGATGGGAAATTAACAGCATTTAGTGGGGGATTTTGGTATATGTAGGTAAAATTTTCGTAGCTGATTGCTTTAATTTTTTATGAATATTTATGTCAAAAACCACTTTTGCAGAAACGCCCTCATGTTGTCTGGAACCTGATTCAAATTCCATGCCTTGACACTTCATTTGTTCACCTGTTTTCAGCATCATGCACATTATTATTGATTACAGTTGTTTATAATATTGTGTTTAATGCAGAGAAATAGTTTTTTGTGAAGTAATAATGTAAAAAAAGATGTGTTTTGAGGAAGTGTACTTATTCCACTTTTAAAAAAAATTCGTCCGAAATTCCATAAATTTAATAAATTTGTACTGAAAAAGGATGGAAAATTAACAGCATTTAGTGGGGGATTTTGGTATATGTAGGTAAAATTTTCGTAGCTGATTGCTTTCATTTTTTATGAATATTTATGTGAAAAACCACTTTTGCAGAAACGCCTCATGTTGTCTGGAACCTGATTCAAATTCCATGCCTTGACACTTCATTTTCTCATCTGTTTTCAGCATCATGCACATTATTATTGATTACAGTTGTTTATAATATGTGTTTAATGCAGAGAAATAGTTTTTTGTGGAATTAATAAAGTAAAAAAGATGTGTTTTAGAAGTGGACTTATACACTTTTAAAAAAAAAATTTGTCTGAAATTCCATAAATTTAATAAGTTTGTACTTAAAAAAGGATGGAAAATTAACAACATTTAGTGGGGGATTGTGGTATATGTAGTAAAATTTTCCGTAGCTGATTGCTTTTATTTTTTATGAATATTTATGTCAAAAATCACTTTTGCAGAAACACCCTCATGTCTGGAACCTGATTCAAATTCCATGCCTTGACACTTCATTTGCTGACCTGTTTTCAGCATCATGCACATTATTATTGATTACAGTTGTTTCTAATATTGTGTTTAATGCAGAGAAATAGTTTTTTGTGAAAGTAATATGTAAAAAAGATGTGTTTTGAGGAAGTGGACTTATACCACTTTAAAAAAAAAAATTTCGTCCGAATTCCATAAATTTATTAAATTTGTACTGAAAAAGGATGGAAAATTAACAGCATTTAGTGGGGATTGTGGTATATGTAGGTAAAATTTTCCTAGCGATTGCTTTCATTTTTTATGAATATTTATGTCAAATCCACTTTTGCAGAAACGCCCTCATGTTGTCTGGAACCTGATTCAAATTCCATGCCTTGACACTTCATTTTCTCATCTATTTTCAGCATCATACACATTATTATTGATTACAGTTGTTTATAATATTGTGTTTAATGCAGAGAAATAGTTTTTTGTGAAAGTAATAATGTAAAAGAAGATGTGTTTTGAGGAAGTGGACTTATACACTTTAAAAAAAAATTCGTCCGAAATTCCATAAATTTAATTAAATTTGTACTGAAAAAAGGATGGAAATTAACAGCATTTAGTGGGGGATTTTGGTATATGTAGGTAAAATTTTTCGTAGCTGATTGCTTTAATTTTTTATGAATATTTATGTCAAAATCCACTTTTGCAGAAACGCCCTTAGGTTGTATGGAATCTGATTCAAATTTTATGCCTAGACACTTCACTTTCTCGCCTGTTTTCAGCATCATGCACATTATTATTGATTACAGTTGTTTATAATATGGTGTTTAATGCAGAGAAATAGTTTTTTGTTTGTGTTATTAATGAAAAAAAGATGTGTTTTCTAAAAGTGGACTTTTAAAAAAAAATTTAGTCTGAAATTCCATAAATTAATGAGTTTGTATTGAAAAAAGATGGAAAATTAACAACATTTAGTGGGGGATTGTGGAAATATGTAGGTAAAAATTTTCGTAGCTGATTGCTTTATTTTTTATGAATATTTATGTCAAAATCCACTTTTGCAGAAACGCCCTCATGTTGTCTGGAACCTGATTCAAATTCCATGCCTTGACACTTCATTTCTCACCTGTTTTCAGCATCATGCACATTATTATTGATTACAGTTGTTTATAATATTGGTGTTTAATGCAGAGAAATAGTTTTTTGTGTGTTATTAATATGAAAAAAAGATGTGTTTTCTAAAAGTGGACTTTAAAAAAAAATTTAGTCCGAAATTCCATAAATTTAATAGTTTGTATTAAAAAGATGGAAAATTAACAGCATTTAGTGGGGATTGTGGTAATATGTAGGTAAAATTTTCG
>BMAO01036188.1:0-87703 GCA_019973975.1 Trichonephila clavata
TATATTTCAAAAATTCCGTCTCTATAGATGCAGGTCAAACTAATAAAAGTGTTTTAATAAGAAATATAAGTGTCGATCGTATTATCACCTTTTAAACGTATTGATATAATGTTAATTCGTATCATTACTTCAAAACATATTACTTTATAAAAAAAATATTTAGCAGTTAGAACATAAATTATTTTTTTCACATGCACGAGTCTTTTTTTTTTTTTTTTTTTTTTCCCTTTTCAGGAAAAACTAGACAATTGTTTATATTATGGTAAGAAATAGCTGACGCACCCAACCTACCCTTTCTCACATAAAGAACCCTTTTGGTTGTTTTATTTCTATTAACCACAAGTGTATTCGCTTTTAGGGTTGCACCTTAATCTTTTAGTCGTTAAATCTAGAATGAGTCGCCAAATCCGGAATTAGTCACCAAATCTGGAAATCATTATTCTTGAGGATCCTGATCAGGACAATTGAACAAAATTAGGAAATTATTGTATTGTCATCGGTCCTTGACAAGTGTGCAAAATTTCGAATTAATCTGACCTTTCAAAGTGGGTAAAAATCGAGTTCCACGATTCCGTTACATACAAGTGAAACTTATATAAGCGTGTTAAGAAAAAGAATTTTGCCTGGCAGATTTATCATTATGTCAGTTGTAATCCACATCATAAGATAAACAGTAAGAAAAAATTGACCCGCCCCTAAATGTGTTACTTTTTTGAGAAGCAGTTGTTACGTCTTTACCAGATTTATCACATATCCCATTGGGCAAAATTAGTAAAATCTTAACTAAGGTAGAAAAAAATAAATTAAATCTCTTAAAAATATAACTGACCAAAAGAGCGAATTAGCTAAGACTATTAATCCGTAATAATTTAACCCGGAACTCTATACTCTTTTTAAAAAATAATCCTGGTACTTATAACAGTAATTTCTGGGATATCCATTATCCAACGGAAATTACAAAAAAGAGAATGCAGCAAAAAAATAGCGTCCAATATAAGAATGGTTAAATATTTTTTTAAATAATCGAATTGCTTAAAATTAATAGGGTTACCACAAAAAAAAATAAACCAAAAAGTAAGGATCATGTACTTAAACACTGTAGCAAATATATTACCAAACGATAAAAATCAATGTAACCATATTGTAACGTTATCCCGCAGCTTGGCGAAAATTAGAAAAAATTTGTTAGGTAACGACCTAATATTAAATTAGTACCTTATACGTACACACAATTGAATTGCACTATGTTCTTCCAAGTTTGTTATATTCCTGTAAGAGCTGTCTGTGCACATAATGATCCTACATATAAACTCTTTTCTCTAAATAGTATTCAATATTTAAAAAACAATTTTACATATTAAAAAAATTTGAATCTTTAAAAAAAATTGTTCGATAATTTTTTTCAAAGAAATTATCCAGTGAGTTTCATCAAATAACTCATTAACTATGTTTTGTGCATACTTTTATATATGTGTGTGTAAAATATTTTCTATATTTAAATAATGTCATTTTAAAAAAATGGTATTCAAATGATACATATATAAACAACCATTTCCATGTGTAATTAAAAAGAAAAAACTTTTGAGCTAAAAAAGGTTACTGTTGTAATTGTGAAGAGTAACTAATATCATTATTATAGGCATACAGCTATTCAAAGGTCAATTAGAAATATTAAAAATAGATATCACAAAACAACAAAATTTGATCTAAATTTTATTGGTATCCATTTAAATATTCCATTTCTATTTAATTAGATAAAGAAAGTTAACGCGCGTATACAGCCTTCAATAGCTCAACCACTTTTACTTAAAAATATGCTGGTGAAATTATAGAATATAATACTGAGATACATCAAAAACTGTTTATTCATTTGAAACTGTCTAAAAATAATTAAAAAACAAGTTCAAACTCACTAATACTGTACTATTGCGTACCGAATATATCATTAAAATCTTTCTGGGCAAAAGTGGTGGAATCTGACTTTTTCATTTTATTAACATAATTTTCTTTTTACAAATCGTCTTAGCTAGAGAAGCTCACGTTTTTATTGTATCCAGATACCTTTACCCTATCTTTGGAGGCCGTCTTCACTTAGGATGCTGACACAGAGCCTTACCCTGTCTAAATAAACCGTACTTGCTTAGGATGCTGACGCATAGCTTTAGTCTGTCATAAGAAACCGTCCTTGCTTTGGATGCTGACGCTTGGCTTTACCCTGTTTTAGAAACCGTCCTCACTTGGGATGATGATGCATATCTTTACCCTGTCTTAAAAAATCTTTTTTCCTGAGGATGCTGACGCATAGCTTAATCCTGTCTTAGGAAACCGTCCTTGCTTAGGATGCTGACACTAGTTTTACATTGTCTATAACAACCGTCTTCATTTAGGAAGCTGGCATTTTTATTGTGGCCAAATAGCTTTACCCTGTTTTCGGACACCGTCTTCAATTAGGAAGCCGACGTTTTTAATGTGTGCACATATCATTACCCTGCCTTCGCGGCCACCGTTTTCGCTAAGAATCTGAGAATTTTATTGAATTGACATCGCGTTAGTTTGTGTGTGTGTGTCTGGGATATCGTTTGGAAATAAATACTTGAATTATTTTGGGCGAATTTTATTAATAAAAAATATGCTCATTTTTTTTCTTTCAGTAAATAAAGTGTAAGGATTCGCTGCTGTATAACCAATTCGCTGCTGTTTGTGATAAAAATCTTAATGTTAGTGTCTTCTAATTTAACATCGTTTTTTTTATTTTAAATTTTAAATCACTTTATCATAAATTTTAAATCACTCACCATCTACCCAAAGAATTTTCCAGAGAAGGAATAAATTTTCAGTATCACAGAAATTAAAAGATGTTCCAAAAGAAATTTCTACTGAAATGTGAGTACTTTTTAATTATTCCATTTTCAATAATTTTTTTTACCAAATACGCCGACGATATTTAAAGTTTTAAAGAGATTGGAATATTTTCTGAGCATTTCGAATTCGAAGAATCTTAATTTTGCAAACATACACAGATCAGAGTCAGGGTCGATCTTAGCAGGTGTGCAGCTCGTGCACCGCATGCGAGCGGCCAAACCGAGGGGCGGCTGCAGGCCGTATATGGTTCTGTCAATCAAACAAAACTTTTTACGAATTTCTCAAAATAAAACAGAATAAATCAACTAAATATACTGAATTTTGAATAGTTATTGTAAAAATCAAGTCCCGATTTCCCTAGCAGCATAGTTTAAGAAATGTAGAATGAATGTCCATAAATGTCTATTATTTACAAGCATCCTTCATCTGACAACAAAATTCGTGGTGGGGCTGACAATACCGCGTTAGAAAAGGGGTTTTGCGGTTTAATAGCGGCACTGGCAGCGCACTGTGGATCAATGCTTAATAAAGGCGTCTCGAAAAAGAATTTTGCGAATGTTGCTTTATGAAAGTATCTAATATGGTAATCTATAATAATTTTTAAATTTAATATGAATTTAGGGAAATTAAAAGTATTTAGTTTAATAATTTTCATTGAATTTAGGAAAACAAAATAAGGGAAAGAAGTGATTTTTGCCTATGGTCTTACAATGCTTATAACAATGCTCGTTTTCCTTTTTAGTGAGTTATACCTCTATCAAAGGTAGCTTCTTGTAGTTTTATTTGGTATTAATTTATAAGAGAAAGAAATCTTGTGTGCAGTTTCTTTCACTTTTGAGTAAATGATTTTCATTACAAAGCCTGTTTCAAAAACACTTCAATATTCACATAGTATTATTGAAGTTAACGAAATTCTAAATTTAATTTTATATTGTAGTATTGTACTTCATGTGGTACTTTAATACTATGTTAAAAAAAAGGTAGTTTTATCCATTTTTTTAAGTCCTAATTGTAACCTGATGCCATATAATCAAACAGGCGAATCACACACCCCCAAGTGATTCACAACATAAAAATATATATTAAATATATCTGCCCTGATCTATATATATCTGCCCGCTTACTTGTATACTCTTAGTAGGAGAGTAATATCATGTGATCTAACCCACTTACCGTGTTTACTATAGTCTATATGTTAGCATAGAAGGGGCGGCTCTAAGGCCGGAGAAACTCTACCTATGTCTGAGGCGGCAAATTTTAAGGGTGACCTTTGGATAGAATTTGAAAAATGCTTGTTTTTTGTTATGAAAATATTTTTTGAAATATTATTTATACTTTGGAAACCTGGTACCTTATTTAAATACCTTGAGTTTTATTTTAGACTGAACTAAAATACCGACTACTGTAAGTAAAATTTATTACACACACGTTTTTAAAAAATTACACCGCGTGGCGATTTGTTGTATCAAGTATATGGGCCCTTGAACTCGGGATACAGGTACGAACGATTATCTTTTGTATATGGTATTACTCAGTGGCGTAACGTGCACCCCCGCAACCCCTGCACTGCGGGAGGCCCAAGGCTTCTAGGGGGCCCAAAGCCTGACTGACGCCATGAACGTAGATTTTCTTAAAGTTCACTTCACATTTTTTGAAATCGAATTTTTAAGCGATTTTCCAATCAGCGATCAAACGTCATTCATTCATCCTCAAAATTTTCATACGCTCATTACATACCTTTAATCTCTCTCTCTCTCTCTCTCTCTATATATATATATATATATATATATATATATATAGCCAAATCAAAAAACTTTTTTTTCTCATTTGCTGTAATCCAGGCAACGACAGATACTTTTTCTTTAGTGGGTTTTCTTTTTAAACCTTAATTACTAACAAAACAGTCAAACGGAGAATCGGATAAAACGCTAAGAAGATACAAAAATTTCAACACTGTTATTATTACTGTATGCATTACATTAGCAGTAGGGGGGGGGGAGATATGATATACTCTTTAAGAAGCAGCAGAGAAAATTATTGGCGTCTTTAACCCCCCCCCCATGTGTTTCAATTTCATTTAGCAAAGTCGTAAATAACGTGCATCTGTTAGGTGTTTTTCAAGTAAAATAGTATTACGATCCTTGGAAAAGCATAGAGAGCATTTTAAAAGAGAGCATTTGATGATAGATTTATGAGTATTCAATCAAATGAAGCATAATGAGAAGAAAGCATAATGGAATGTATCAGTTTTTTATTTCATTTTCATGAAATCATTTTTTCTTCATACAAAGAACTCTCCTTATTAAAAGTTGCAGTATTTACGCTAGAATGTAATCGAACTTAGGTCAAGTTCATCCCAGGATTCAGGAATGAAGAATCAGGTAAGTGATACCTTTTTCTTTCGTAAAAATTTTAAATCTAAAATTATTTTACAGTGTTCCTGTCTTTCTTGGTGTTCGTTTTTATTCAAGTTCCCAGGTTATATATCGTTAGACATTTCCAGTTTTAATAAATATTATAAATACTCTCTAATGTTATACATTATTTACTTCGTTTACTCAGACTCCGGTTGATTTTGCATTCAGAAAAAGTTTAATGATAAATATTTTTACGTGATTTATAAAGGTACATTGTGCTATGGTATGGCAATCCTTTGTATATATATATATATATATATATATATATACACTTGCTGGAAAAGAGTGTTATTAGGACGAATGAAAGAATATAAGCTCTGAAGAAAGCACTAGACTTAATAATTCAATACCGAAACGACTTCAGGAAGTTTTCAACACACGGGGACGGCCGCGGTGGCGAGTGGTCTAGGTATCGGATCATGGCTAGCGTGTCATGGGTTCGATCTTAGTACACTAAAGATCCGCGTGTAGGGGGCGATGCACGTTAAATCTGTCGAGAGCTCAACGTCCTCCGTTGGTGTGGCGTGGTAGTTAGGAGAGGGGGTGCAGCTCAGGTGTCGTCCGCGTCACTTGACCATGGTTAAAATTACGCGGACCGTCGCCAAAGCCTCGTGTTGCTAATCAGTGCGACGTTAATATTCTTTCACTCACTCAACACACGGGGTTATCTAACCAGCTGTTAAATAGCTCATTATCCTTAAGTAATTTTTATAGTTACTATTAAAACAAGTGAACGCGCAGACTTTTCTATTTGATATTTGTTGGTATCGCTACAAACCTGTCCTTATTTTCAAAGCTATGAAAGCAAACCGAGTTTTTTTTTTTTTTTTTATTCTCAATACTTGGAATGAATTAAATAAAATATAGTTTTAAAATTCCAGTTTTTAAAATTTTTTTCGTCGTTAATGTAAGCAGTACTAGGTCAAGCAGACTTTTCTAGCAAGTACATATTTCTAAGATCCGGCTTGGGGCCCAAGACCTGACCTTGCGGGGGGGGGCAATTATTTTCCGTTACGCCACGCCACTGGTATTACTACGTTAAGGGGGACAAATGTACTTAAAACAATATTTTGCTTAGAGCAGCGTTCGGTAAATTGCAATTCTTCAAAATTCTGCTTTTAGGTAGCATTAAAAATTGTGTTTGTGTTAAAAAGCTATTGTTCACACTTTTTTAATTTATAAATAACTCTATAAAAAAATTACTTGCATTTACATGCATTTAAATACTTGAATAGCTTTCTGATAGAATTTATTTTTAAATATGTATTTGATTCATCTTTAAAGCAATTTCCAGTTATAAATTTGAATCTAGCAAAATCAATCTGGTATTTCATTTCATGTATCTTATTTTCTTATTCTGTACTGTGTACTGTTTAAATTTAGTTTTCTTATGTGTTGAACCTTGAAGGGTTCGAGGCTGGTGTGTAAGTTAAACCATGAAATTTGATATGTTTTTTCAAATTTTCTTCTGTGACTTTCTCCCCATCCCGAGTGGGTCACAAAGGACATTCTTTCCACCCACAGGATGTTCGGTGTCAGCTCAATAAAATTTTTTGGAAGATAGTGAGACACAGGACATGTTTCATTTTATCCTCGAATGTTGTTATTTGAAGTTCAACTATAAACACTTCTCCACCATCAACCGACTCGCTTTCGAAAAAAGTGACCTGCTAAAATTAGCACAATTCAATTTAGCTCGTTTGAAATAGCAACAGTTAATTTTGTTTTAATTTCGAAATATAATTTGTATTTGTTAAGACTTAAAACAATATACAAATTCATCCTGTAAGGTACACCTCTGAATAAGGCACAATTAATGTTGCTACAGGTCTCTTTGAATATGTATCTTATTGACACTAAAAAAAAGTTTTTTTTTTTGTTTTTTTTGTAAAATTTTAAGATTTTAAAGACAAGTTTGTGTTTCTTTTTAAATAAATTAAATACAGTGCTATCCTAATAAATCAATGTAATTTAACAGAGGAAAGAAACAGAGAAATAAAAAATTGCAACATTGTTTGATCCACTCTTCGGTTTAGAGACAAAACAGAATATGTAATAAAGCGATTGGAACTCGTTGGGGCACGTTTTCTTTGGGTTTACACATAAGAAATAAAAATGGTAGCTTAGGTGGACACAATGCACAGGCTTTCAAAAAGATCCGTACAACGGAATATTTTCAATAAATTTCTCTAAGTACAAGATTTTATTGCTCATTCCAAACATTTATATGGTAATTAAACTTTTTCTATTAAGAATTTTCATTTTTCATGAACTTCAAATTTAAAAAAACATGTGACTAAGGTATTTATTCGTATATCATTTATTTAAAGATTAATGCGAATTGAATTTCTAATTGAACTAATTTGCTTAGCATTAAATGACAAATCACCCAATGTCTGGTCTGATGGGTTTAATTTTCTGACTCTAGGACATATTGCGTCAAACACAAGGTTCCTTATTGGAAGGTACTACTATATTTTTACCGAATTAGGATAAAGTATTAAGGAATATTTTATTGTATTTGCCTTCATGAAAAAGTGAAGGTTTAAAATTTTTTCTATGAGTTTTTAGGAATCTAAAAGCCACCTAAAAGCCTTTCACTAGAAAGGCTTTTAGATGGACACATTCTCTGTTGAATCCGAAATCTCTGACTTTACCAAAATTATTGACAAATTTGCTTCTCGAAAAGCCAGAAAAGTTATTTTATAATTATTTATTAAGTAGTCTTTGTAAGTACTGATTTATACGCTTTTCGTTTCACGAGATTTATGCTTTTGTACTTTTTTTTTATTAGATTACATTTTTTGAGTAAATATTGTTGTTTTGCTTTTCTAATTATAAATTGTCTATTTTTATTTCAAACACAGAGGCGGCGCAAGGCGTGGGCCACTGCCCACGGCCTCGCGATGTATAGGGCCTCGCATCAAAGCTGAAATAAATTAAACGAAAAGTAAGGAAATCCTAAAGTGCACGCTAGAGAATTTTTTATAATTAATAAATTTGAAAATTCTCAACTCTATCTATTTTTCGCCATAAGATATTGAAAAATTGATATATCGACTTTTTTTTTTAAAAAAAAAAGATATTCTATTTATTGGTACTTGAAAACATATGAATAAATTATTCGTGGAAATATTGTTTTCTATTTTCTTTCACTAAAAATTTCTCAACTTTGTCGTTTCGCTCATTCGTTCATATTTAGTCTAGCAACATTAGCATGGGTTAAGCTGCTGTTGCGGGGAGTCCCCAATCAGAGACGGGGCATAGCTCGGGATTCCCATCATTAGAAAGCCATTTAAAGTATCACATGCAGAAGCAGCCTCATGTCATGTTTCTATATCATATTACAAATTTTAAAAGTATATGATGTGAGAATAAATAATAGTGATACTGGGCACTTTTCATAATTTATCAGTCATGTCGGCTTAGGCCTAAGAGAGATAGAGATAAAGGGAGAAAATCAGAATCTGATGCAGCAGAAAGGAAAAGAAAAGCGGAAAGAGTTGTATCCAACCAGGTTTAAATTTAGGTATGATGAAATTTCTCGGTCAGACTGGATCTGGCAGTACGAAATCAAATAAATTGGTTCCTTCAACTTCTCACCAACATTTATCCCTATCCGAGTCTCCATTGAATTTGGAAGTTACTCCAGATGCACCGACCATTGATACCGAACGGCAAAAATCTGAAATAGAAATAGGACCAAAAGCTTGCTAATCATAATCTGACGCTGAGATTTCTGTGTTCACGTTGAGTAACAAAATCAAATCAAGAAGAAGAGATTGATATTAGTTCTTTGCCGGGGAACTCTCCAGATGCCAGTGACATAGTGAAACAAGCATTTTCCAGTTTTGACCCGCGATTGTGTTCGTTTCCCATGACAGATGCTCACCGGCCATGATATAGTTCAAAGCGGTTCCAAACACAGCTGTTCAATAACAGTGATGGATATTATCCTAAAGATGATGACACTTTTCCAATTTCATTTCTGAAGAAAACTAAATAATGGTGAAACTCAACGTCGTCGCTGGTTGTTTATTCAATTACAATTATTACAAGTATCCGCATTATTACAATTTAATGATGTTGTTGAATGCATAGAAACTTAAAAACTAAACGGACAATCCGACACATTCAGAGATTCCGTTTTAAATGAAATACTCAGTTTTGGAATTTATCGTATCATTGCATCTATGGTATGAGTTATTAACTCGTGTCAATACCAAATGCAAATTATGGCAATCAGTACAAGCCCAATTATGAATTACTCTTGAGCATTTGCGTACATTTTGTAGCTGGATCAAAGAATATCGACAAACTGGATTAGGAAAACGCTTATCTGACTCTCGTAAGTTTATTGAGAAAAGTAGTTATCATTTGCCAAAAGATTTTAAAATAAAAGGGTAACCAAAAAGAAAAGAATATTAGATTATGAAGGCTGTGACAACCTATAGAGTCTGTCAAAAGCGGGTATGAAACATGATTGATTCTGTGATAAGCAATATGAATTCAAGGTTTATGTCTTTAAATCAACATTTTGAAAATTTTGGTCTTCTCTATGACTTAAACAAGTTAAAAAATATTCCAAAAGAGTAAATGCTGAAAAACTGTCAAGATTTACACACAGTCCTGCAAGTAGGTGAGAGCAGTGACTTCCAACCTTAAGAATAATATGAAGAATTACAAAATATGATCCCAAATTTACCCAACACCATTACAGACGTAAAACATCTGCTCCAATATCATAGAGAACGATTGGAAAGGAATTTTCCCAAATATTTACATTGTCTTTCGAATTTTGTTAACAATAGATGTAAGTACCGCTTCTGCTGAGTGGAGCTTTTCAAAATCAAAACTCTTAAAAAAATATGTAAGAAATACAATGGGTGAGGAAAGGCTTTCAGCTTTGGCAGTTTTATATATTTTGAAGCAGATATAGCATCTAAGATAAATTATACGAATCAATCATTAAGGATTTTAGCAAAACTAAAACTAAAAAATTTCTGTTTCTTTAATTTTTTCTTATTTTTTCTTTCTTTTTTTTCCATTATTGTTTAATGCGCCAAAGAAATATGGGTAAAAAGTTTGGTTTTTTCTTTATGAATTTATGAATAAAAATTGGTTTTTTTATTTCATAAAACTTCTTCTTACGCCACCAGAGGGCCTCGCGAAATGTATTTTGCCCACATTAAGTTCAGGTCTCGCGCCGCCACTGTTCAAACATAATATATTTGCTTGTTTATTACTTTGTTAAAGTATTTTGCCGTGATAAAAACTCATTAGCTGACCAAAAAATAAAGTTTTGCACTTCAAATTCTATTTACATTTTTATTAATGTCTTACTTTTACTCTGATATACAGTGCCGGTTTAAGCTCATTTTCAGGCCTAGGTTCAGAAGATCTTTAGGGCACCTTGGCACTGGCGCATCGAAGCTTACAACCAGAAATTCTGGTTAAGTCCAGCTTGTCCGGGCCCCTTACGTCCTTTCAGGGCCCTTGGGTGCCCACCCAAAGCGTCCAATGAATAAACCGGCACTGCTTATACAGGTAGATGAGTTTCAAATTGTAAAAAGTAATTAAATATATGTGTTGCAATAAGTAATTAAATATTTAAATGTTATAATAAGTAATTAAATATTTAAATGTTATAATAAGTAGTTAAATATATAAGTATTGCAATACGTAATGAAATATTTAAGCATTATAATACGTAAGTATAAATATATCAGTATTATAATAAGTAATTAAAAATATATAAATTTGAAATATAAGTAGCCAAATATTTTTTTTGTTCATATAGTCAAAATATGAAAAACTCTCTAGAAGGGCGGCTTATTACGTCTTCGCATACGGGTGACAGACACCCGAGGATCGGCCCTGATCAGGGTACCACTTATGTGATCCATTCTGAATGCTCTGTAAAGCCGCATTCACACCAAGGCAGTCAGCGTCGAGCGTGTCGCCAATCAGAGACTTCATCTCGGGCATTTGAAGAAATTCTGATCCCAACTTCCCACTTTAAGATTTCATCCTTGTCTGTTTTTTGAGCTCTTAAAAGAGTTTTTCCTTTTTTATTTTTAATGTTAATTTTAATTTCTGTATTCGCTAGCACTACTAATTTTTAAATGGCAATAAGATTTTTACAATGGGCATTCGTAGAAATTCTTTACAGTCGTCTTGAAATCCCTGAAAGGAGGTTAGAGTCCGACAGGACTAGGTACTCCAGTCAACACACCCCCAAGACTTGAGACTTGTTTCCGGAGACTGGGACTTATTCAAGTCCCTCAGCTCCGTATCTTGAGTTCAGTGTCAAATTGCGCTGTTCTCATGGTTTGGATGGGAGGAGGTGTGGCTTCGAAAGGTGGGAGCCAATGGCGGAGTAGCGGTGTCTGGAATAGCGAGCACTATTGGTCAGTGAGCTGCTGGTGTTAGGATACGACTGCCCGACTCAGATGAAAGAAAAAAGGGGTAAGCTATGGAAATTAAGGAGAAATAGATTAAATAGAGGGTAGTGGAATTAAATTAATTTTAGAAAATTAATCGTCTAAAAGAGATTCTAGAAGTAAAAATGCTTGTTGCTTATGGACTTTGGTTTCTTTAAGTTTTGGAATTACTTTAAGGAGCTTTGGATATTGTTTAAGTAAGTTGGCTATTATTTTAAATAAGTCTATTATATTTTGGAAATCACTTGCATTAAAATCACTATTGCTTAGTTGAATATTCGGGGGGATGCTTTGTCTTTCAGTGTTTTTGGTTCTGTTATTAGTTGGGGGGGGGGGCTTATTGCTTTCGGAATTACCAGCAACTTTGCTGGCGAAGGATAAACCCTCAACAACATTGTTACTGGTAAAATTTCTGCTATTTTTATTGTTTACATGAGAGCCTTTCTTAGGTTTGGGGAAGCTAGGGCATTTAGTGTAGCAGGCAGTATGCCCGTACACATTACAGTTGATACAATAGGGGTTTTCCTGCCTTTCTTTGATGGAGCAGTCTTTTGTTAAGTGTTCCTCACCGCATTTGAGGCATCTAATTTTCATGTAACAATTGGCTGCAGTGTGGAAGAAGTTGTTACACTTGTAGCATTGAACTGTACCCTTAATGGAGTACCCCTCGATTTTGACTTGTATGTACCCAACATGTGTTAGGTCAAAAACTGTGGAGTTGACCTCGTTTCTTGGGAGAGTTACAAGAAAGAATGGCAGTGGGAGCTTTGTTCTCTTGGATATAAGTTGGTTACACGTGGTGACTGTGTATCCTTCCTCTTCGAGGTCAAGGATGATGTTTTCTGGGATAGTATTGTAGGGTAAGCCTTTGATAATAATTTTAATGGGTTTTTGTTCTTTTGGGGTTAGAACTGAGAATTCAAAATTTTTGTCTTGTTCTAAGGTGTGGATGATGTCACGATATTCTTCAGCATTGTCTGAGTAGATTCTCAGACAATCTCTAGCGGTTTTTATGTTAACATTTGGGTATTTGGATTTAATGAAATTAACTTGTTCTCTGAAGTTGATCTGAATTTTAAGGTTAATGGGAAGTGGGAGCTTGGAAGTAGGGGGTGTAATTGGCTGAGAAGCTTCAATTTGCATCTCCTCACTGCTGAGTGTATCAAAGTTATTCTGGGTTGCTAAGGGTTCAAGTACTTTCGTTGGGGTGGTCGGCCTAGCGTGTTTAGTAGGAAAGACAAAGCCTTCCGAATCAACTTCCTTTACCTTTCTTTTCTGGGGTGGTTTCTTAGTTATTTCATTATCTTCTGCGTTATTTTTACTTTTTAGAGTGGTATGGTAGGGGCAGTCAGTATCCAAACATGGAGGAGTGATAGCAAGCTCACTTACCAACATCTCCTTCTCTTTCAGGGTGTCCTCAAGTTCCTTCTGGTCATTTCCTGGAGTCCAATATTCGCTGGGATTTTCGGTAGCAATAAGATCTTATGGTAATCTTCAATGACGGTATCCATCCTTTTGATGCTGGTTATCATCCATGCTCTTTTTTTGGCAATCCGTGGTCAATTGATTGGTCTTTTTGGGTCTGAATCTGAATCGTAGTCGCTGGAAAAATGGGTCTGAACTGGTCGAGACATCCGACTTTACAGATAGCGAATCCATCTCAGGTTCCGAATCGTCCGACATCTTACTCTCTCGATTCGAATCTCTGTATCTGGTCTGGTCTTGGTCTGTTCTGTTCTCTCTCCTGGGATCCCAGACTTTGTCTGGTCAACACACCCCCAAGGATGATCCCAACTTTTTAACTTAAAAATAAATTACCTTCAGACATCTGAGCGTGTATAGCTTAGTCACATGCCGCACTCTCAACCAATTACAGATGAAAATGCTTTTGTTACAGAATTGGAATTTTTAGGATCGCCATTCGCGTAATATTTGTTTGATATATTTTTGATCATTCTTTTTTGGCGAACACTTTTAGTACAAATTCTCTATAAATATGTCCAATAATGACGAGAGATTAATTATAGAAGTACAAAAATACTCTCATTTGTACGGTTTGTCAAATAAAAACCACAAAAATAAAATTATGAGAGAAAATGCCTGGAAGGAAATTGGAGTATCCTTATGACTTTCTGGTAAGTTAATTTTTTACATTATATTTATCTTTTACTCTCTCTTGGAAAAAGTTGGCGATTGGTTGTATATTAAGCAATTGTGTTGTTAAATACAAACTGAACACATTGAACATAAAATATTCTTATTTGAATATCACAAACAAACATTTTCAAGGGGATTTGGCACCTTTTGAACAATGTTTTTTTTTATTTATGTATTTAAATTATGTTTTAGAATTTCATTTAATGTTTCTATTCAAGAAAATGATACCATATAAAACTTTGCACATATTATTCACACAATTTTAAAAATTCTAAGTTTTTTAAAGAAAATTAGGAAAATTTTATAATTATTTTTTGACCTGGAATTTTTTTTGTAATATTCTTAAGGATTTTCTAAGCAATTTTAGGGATCTATTTTATTATAATTTAATTAGTTTTGGAGAAAAAAATAAAATGTTGATATGTATGCTAAAATTCAACGAAAACGCCAAAATCTCCTACATAAGTTTTGAAGTTGACTTAACAAATAAGAACATCACAAATTTCAGAACTAATTCACATTTGAAGAAACTTTTACATACCTCAGAGCTAAAGCCAATCTATCCTTTGGCTGAATACTATCTCTATATTTAATATCCTTTTCTGCAATTAATGGCCAAACTATTGATAGTAATTTATCGAAAAGTAGCGGAGACATTAAAAAAAATTGAAATAACTTTCTGTGTCTGACAAACGCATCTCTTCTATTAACACTGACGCTCCTTTTGATCGCTGTTTTTGAAAAATGGGTCGAACCCACCATCGTTTCCTTTCCTCCCTTTTTCATGCTAATAAAATTGCAAAAAAGGTCTTTTCTCTTGTGATCCATACTTTACAATTTAGAATCAACAACTTTGCATGATTTTCAACTATTTTCAGAGTCACCTAATGAGCAGAAATCCACTGCGCTTATACGAAAAAGCTTTGGTGTGAATTGATCAACAAAAATATCTCTGATTGCTACTTTGATGGTGATGCGTGAATGCCTTGGTATGAATGAGACTTAACTGTTAAGTAATCCTACTATTAGTTCACACTCTCTCGATATTTATTTATCTTGTTTAAATTTTCCATCGTTAGTAAAATACATTTTAAAGCGCTTGATTGAGCTGAAATTTTATATACATGATTTTTTTGGATGACAAATACAGTAGTTTAATTATAATTAATAAAAATTAATTGATTAAAACTATTTATTCTAAGAATTATAAATACATCCATGTTGGCATCATTTTTCAAGCGACGTGTGTCCAAAATTGATAAGGTTTTTTCTCACTTTTAAAACATTCAGTTGAACTGAAATTTTATGTACATGATTGTTTTGGATTGCAATGCAATACTTAAAAGATAATGAATAAAAATTTGCCACTTAATGGGCATTCACATATTTATATTAATTGTAACTATTAACAAAAAGTAATTAAAATAAAAAATTTCTTTGTTGACTTAAGAAGAAATTGACTTAATTTTTTTATATTACTTGTTTTTGTTACTTTGAGATTATTTTCGACAATTTTACAAGCACTGTAGACAAAAATTTGAAACTGAACTGTCTTAGTAAAGAAATTTGTTCTGTTACATTTTATTGGAATAAAATCTCAATCTTAAATTTTGCCATCCATTTAGTAGCAATATAAAACAAATTTTAATTTATAGAAATATATAAAAATATTATCATAACTTTGTGCATTTCATTTCCCAACTGTGTGTATAATGTGAATATATATTTATAATGTTTTCTATGCTGCCTTCATTTGAATTTTTATTGTAGAAATTGGAGAAGTATCTTTCTATATTCTTAAAATACTGATTTCATTAACTTTTTCCTATATTAAAAAAGCATTTATGATAAAAAAAAAAAATTTCTAATTATCAATTGTATTATTTTACAACTGACGTTTTAAATTTCATGTAATTTTTATTTTACATCTTTATAAGTTTAAAATTCATGATTAGTTACATATTCATGCATAATTATGTAATTTTTTTTTAAATTTAAAACAGGAATGGCGAATGTTACGTTCTGATTAAGGCAAGCACTTTCCATTCTTTCCTGGATGAGCTTGCTTTTTACAAAACAGAATTAAAGAAGAAGGCTATTGTAAAGAAAAAATGATTCATTGCAAATAACATTACAAACAATTTGCATATGAAAACCTTAACAGGGTTTAATTGCCAGAGATTTTTAGTGCATTCAATGTTTTATTGAAAATTCCTTAATGTCCAGCCAAAATAATATTTTGCAACCCATAGATATCTTTTTTGTTTTTGGTCAAATTAAGGACAGGTATGTCCAATAAATTATTAAAAATTTTATTTGAAATTTCCATTGCAGCAGTATTTTGAATCTTGTTACAATAGTTCTTCATGAAAAATTTAAATATAATTAGACACTTTCCCTACAAAGAAGACTGTTTTGGAAACAATGCCGAAACCTTTTTTGTTAGAGAATAAAGATTGTAGAGTGATCATTGACTGCACAGAATTTCCAATTCAAAAACCCAGCAGTCCTTTACAGCAACAAATGACATTTACTTATTATAAAAATTGTAATACCTTGAAAGGCATGATAGGTATTATGCCTTCAGTGGCGATTTGCTTCATATCATTTACATTGGAGCAGCATTTTGGACAAGGAACTTTTCCTCTGAAGTAAACTGATGGATCATCTTGAACCAAATGATGTTGTAATGGCTGATAAAGATTTCTTAAATTGAAGCAAAGTTAGATAAAATAGGTCGTAAATTAAAATGCCCTCTTTTTTTAAGAGACAAAATTCAATTTCATGCTTCTGAAACTGTTAGTAACAGTAAATTATCTAACAAGCGAGTTACTATGTAAAGAGCTATTTCAAGAATAAAACAATATAAATATCTTGAAGTGTCTCTTCCATTTGAAAATTTACACAATGTTGACAGTATTTTTTATAACACATATGTTATGTTACTTTCATGGCCCTTTAACAAATGTAGTGTAAGAAAGCACTTAAAATAATATTTCACTTTAACTATATACTTATTCTATATACATATACAAACACATTCATAAAAATTTTCAATACTTAAATTTTAACATTTCCAAATAGAAGCATTAAAATAATTCTTAGTAAGATATTTAGAAGCTACATTTTGTTTTTTATTCTTTCACAAATTATATTAATACTATCACCAACTAAAACCAAGCTCCATTCCCACTATTTTTGTCTCTTCTAAAAGGATTTTCGATAGATGTAGACTTCTACAAGAATGTAAATACTTCAAAGCATATTTGTGTTTGTTTTAACTTAAGTTATATGGAGAACATATAATGTTTAGTTAACTTAAATTTCACTCATCTTCAAAGTAGTTAACAGAGGTACTTCAGTTTTTCATTATCTAAAGTTAAAATACAAGAATCTGATAAGTAATCATACACACGCCATATCAAAAACAAATATATATATTTTTATATATGTAACTTATTTTACTTAATAATTTTAGAATATTACAAGGGGAAAAAAATATTTTCGATTCACTACAGAAATGGAAAAATAATTTACTACAGCTTCATTAATGTTTATATATGATGATGAATCAAGTACCACTGTCAAACATTAGAAATCAAAATTATCATTTACCATTTGTAAAATTACATGGAAAAAAAATTGTGCGACATTTTGAAAGTCTTTATTTGCTGCACTATTTTAAGGCTAAGATATAATTTATTGAGAATTGAATTTCAAATATGGTAATAAATTAAAGCATTAAAATTTTTTCATTAAAATGTGTGTATAATAGAATATAAATTGGTGTCCATATATTGAATATAAGAGTCCTGCTCACTCTTACATGATCAAAATAAGTCATTTTACAAAAAAATAAAAATTGTAGTATATTTGTGTGGTATCTAATAACATCAATTTTTCAGAGTTTGACTGTTGTATAAACTTATCAAACAGATGTACAAATTTTTTTTACTATGTGTAACAAATATGTATTTATTGGTGTTTGCAAAATTTGTAGAAGATTTATCATTAAAGATTAGATTTGTTTTATATATCATTAGATTTATTTTTATTAATTATAAAAATCTAAAAGACTCATGTATTTTGACATTATCCTGCTTATAAATCCTGAATAAATTTGTTCCATTGAGTTAGTTACAAATATTGACCCACGAAGAATACTTGGATCAATTGTGTGGTATTTTTCTAGAATTAGGATCATGAAACCATGACAAGATGTATAGACATTTGATTCTGTGGGATGTTGTTGCGATATACAGCCAATAGTGGGAACTGTTCCTGCTCATGTTTGAATTCAATAACAATAATATAATTTTTTAAAGTTCTTGAAGTCTTTTTGTTGGCAAAATTATTTGGCAGTTTAATACATAAGCTCCAAATTTTGGAATGGTACGAGTACTGATTTAGCATTTCTTTGACAAACTTTAAAGTAATTTAATATTTTGCTCAAGTATGATTTGGCGAACTGAAAAGTTTATTGAAATTTAGAATTATCTTGGCAAAATAATGCTATAATTAGTTAATTAACTTGCTCATAAGCAGTAGAAACTGGATTTTTTTATTAGAATGGAACTTAATTTATTCATGATAAACTTTGGTAACTTGATGCAATAATGATTTTAATTATCTATAATATATTTTTACATCTTAAACTTCAGAGTGAGAATTCTGTACATTTTTTCCTGATGTTGCTTTATCTTTCATTTTTTTATGTATGAATATATTTATATATGAAAGGATATACTCTCTCTAGATACATATTAGTGAAAACAAAATAACATGTCAATACAGTTCTCCAAATAAGTTTTAAGTTTGCATGAAATGGAACTGGAGTGTTTAACACTAAACATACAATACCTGGTCAAGAGACAACCAGTAGAAATTGTGAATGGAAATTTTGCAATCCATTGTGTTGTAAAAATAAAATTCATTTTCATCAGTGGATAAATATTTATTATTAATCAAAAACTTTCATATTAACTCAATCTAATATGAGATAAACAATAACTTAAAGTGTATACTTTTTAAAAAATTTTCAAGTTTAACTTGTATTTTGGTGCCATCTATTGTTTATAGATAAAGCATACTATTATTTTAAGAAATTATACTTAATTCAATAATAAGAGACATATATTTAAAACTAAGGACAAATAAATTGAATTTTTGAAAATTATTGCACCTTTTCTGAAACATTTCCTTAATATTGTATAATAATTTTTAAAAAATATATCAACATGTTGTAGGCACTTTATACAAAGACAATTTAAAAAAGTATTGAATTTGTTGTTAAAAATTGTAGATGTCCTGCACTCAGAGCCCGAAATGTGCTTAAACGGGCACTGCTTGAAACAAAGCATTTATGTACAAAATAATAAGGATACTAACTTTAGCTAAAAATCACCAGTTTTGTACAAAAAATTTAACTTTTTTAAGTTTCAAATTGGGGCAGTTTAGCAAGTTGAGTAAAATTTAGTACAATATATTATCTTGAAGTTTGGCACATCATGGAAACATTCAGTTTTATCTGCAACACTTAAATTCATAAGTCTAATTGCAGTGTTAGCTAAGGGCAATTTTTGGATACATCATTTTCAGTAGTATTCCATCTCTTCCTAATATTATTTCTCACAGCAATCTTAGAACATTTTGGCGATGGTATTTTCTCAAAAAAAAAAAAAATTAATGATAAATCTAAGTTATATAAACTATTTTTTAAACAAAAATTGGCTTTGAAATCAATTTTAAATAACTATGAGAATTCAAAACAATCGAGCAGAAATGTTTTTAGTAATGAAAACTGAAATAATTGACCATTTTACACTAAGTTGATTTTGTTCCAAAATATTGTGGAAAACAGTTTTATATAAAATGAAATTGTGTGTGAAAACAAAACCTAAGCTCATCAAATATCTTTAAAACTAATTTCGTTATGTATTCGCGAAGAGTATTTTTTCTAATATATATACCAAAAGATTTTTTTTTGTCAGTTTTAATCTTTATTTGCATTAAAATGGATACATAATGTTGAAAAATTGTTATTGTATACTAATTCTTGAAACAACTGATCTATAAAAATTCCCAAGACATAGTAAGATCTTTCCACATATATGCTGAATCTGTAATGAAATAACATTTGCCAGCATTGATTGTCTGACCAGAGCCGATCCTTAGGCTGCCCGCGTGCGAAGACCTAATATGCCGCCCCTCTGGTGAATTTTTTTCATATTTTGATTACTTACATATTTACTTATATATTTAATTACTTATTGCAATACTTATATATTTAATTGCTCATTATAATACTTATACATATAATTACTGTATTTCATACTTATATATTGAGGTTATATATAAACTCATCTACCTGTATAAGAATAAAAAGTAAAACATTAATAAAAATACAAATAAAATTTAAAGAGCAAAACTTTATTTTTTGGTCCACTATTGGGTTATGATCGCTACAAAATAATAAACAAGCAAAAATATTACCTTTAAAATAAAGGTAGACATTTTATAATTAGAAAAGCAAAACATGCACAACAGTATTTACTCAGAAAAAATAATTTAATTAAAAAAAAGTACTAAAGCATAAATCTCATGAAATGAAAAGTATATAAATCAATCCTTCTACAAAGAATACTCAATAATTTAAAAAAAAATTTTTGAGAAGCAAATTTGTCAATAATTTTGGTGAAATAAATTTTTTCAGAGATTTCGGATTCAATAGAGAATGTATCGTTATATGAAAGCTTTCTCGTTTGTGTAGTGTTCCTAAAAACTCCCAGAAAATTCTAAAATATATACCTTGCCATCAGTAGTGCTCGCACCCTTAATAACAAACTTTATTTGTTCTGTGTGACTAATATCTGGTGTAGAGTTAGAGTGTAATATTTTGCTTTTTTGACAATGCGTTTTATCTCATTACGAATGGATTCAGCTAAAATAGTAATTATTTCATTTTGAAAATGCTGCCCTAAGTGGTAAGGAATACTTGTTTTATTATTTTTGCATTTTCTGACATTACTAAGGTGTTCTGAAATAACTGGGTCAAATTCGGCTAATATCTTAACTGTCTGTAAAAAATTACCATTATCTCAATTTCGTACTAGTTCCTATAAATGCCAAATTTTGACTGGCTAAAAATTGTATTTCAGGAATCATTCTTTCAGTGATGGCGCGCCATCATTTTTTTTCTCTCGTTTGTATACATTTTGTTGTTCTGCGTGAATAGTACAATTTTTTTCTAGCCTTGTCTGTAACTCACACCACGACCTTATCCAGTTTACGTGTTTCAGAGTATTTTCATGATTAATATAATAATAATAAAATTTCAATTCAAATCAGTTCAGTTTCCAATCAAACTCAGTTTTACTGTTACTATTAACAAAACGCAAGGACAAACATTGCGTTTGGAAAAGCCATGCTTTTCCCATGGCCAACTAACTATATGTAGCCTGTTCGTGTGTGTCCAATGCCCGAAATCTTCTCATATTTACACTTGACGGAAGAACATATAATATAGTATACAGTAATATCCTAGAATAATATTCTGTTTTGAGCTCTTTTAAAAAGGAATTACTTATTAAACGTAGACTATTTCAACTTTATAGTTTAAGTTTTGAATTTCTGTTTTTAGTTATTATAATAAAGTATATTTTAACACAATTTTTTTAACCCTTAATTTTAGAATTTTTAAATTTTAATGGTCTCACAGTGTGAAACAATAAAAAAATTGTCATAATATTTTATTTACTTTTTAATGTTTATGACTTTGACATTTATTTAAAGATATCAACGCGAACGAAGTCGCGGGTAAAAACTAGTTATTTAATAAAAATGGACATAAGTTATTTGTTAAAAAACTAAAGCAATATTGTTTTTATTATCCATTACAAAATTAATTATTTAATCATAAAGTCGTACATTGTCTGTGTCTAGATTAGCTTTGTAAAATAGAAATTTAAATTAAGATTAATCACTGGGGGGAAAAAAGAAGGGAAAAGCCTGTGCAACGCTGGGCTAAGCTGAGGGAAAATAAACCTATATGTAAAGGAGAAGATATTTTGGAAAAGATAAATTTTTAATGACTTAAGTATAGAAATCTCTCATATCGCGCATACACCCTCTCCCAGAAATGCTGACATCTGGGTGACGGTTAATTATTTATTTAATAATAAATTCGTACATTTTAAATTATTAATAGAAAATAAAAATTAGAAAGGAAAAAAAAGTTTTATACTTGGAACGGAGGGAAAAGAAACCTGCCTGACAAAGAAAAGAAGTGTAAGAAATTTCTGAAAAGGGAATTTAAATGGCATAAATATAGAAATCCCTCACTACGCGCATACATACCCAGAAGTGCTGCCGTCCAAGAAAGAGAAAATTTGCATAGGGATAAAGATCACTTTATCCCCATGAAAAAGCCCATTCAAAACCGGGCTAAGCGGAAAGGATATAGACCCATTCAACGAGACAAAGAAGTGGAAGAAACTTTAAAAATAAAATAATTTTAAGGACATGGTATAGAAATCACACACACCCCATGAAGTGCTGACACTAAAAGGGGAAATTTCAAAGGCAAAAAGCTACACACTTGAAGAAGCCCGTACAACGCCGGGCCATGAAGCTAGTATAAATATATACAGGGAGAGTATGAACAAATAATTAGTTCAAAGGCTAAAATGAAAATTATGAATGAGAGCTGTTTGTGTACAAAAAATACCCGGTAAGTTATATGAAAAACTGGTAATGTCTATTGTTCTAAGGAAAAATTAATTTTAAGTAATAATCAAAAAAAAGTTTTTTAATTTTTTCAAAGCAATTTTTCCAAAACTTTTGGATTGAAGGTTATGGTTTCTAAAAAAAAAAAAATTTCATCTGTGTTACATTTTTCATTGTGATAACACTACCAGAATGCACTTGTCGAGATTAGAAACTGACACTGTATTTGATAATAAAATTTATGGTTTTTATTCGAACTTAGAACATTATCAGAGTGTCTGTTAAACAGAAATCAGCTCTGGATTTGCACAGTTCTGGCAGTGTTTCATTTTTGGGATTGAAAATACTTTTAATTTCTAAAAGTATAAAATATCTTCCCCTGCTCTTATTAATCTGAAGCGTGAATAAATCTATTGCTTACAAATATGCTTTTTTGCAGTGTTATTAATTGATTAAGAAGGAACTTATCAGCAAGTTATAATGTACTCAGTATTTGTTTACTTTGTTTGTGCAAATCGAAACTTTTACACTATTGCCATTCCGATGAATATGATATTCCCAATATTTTCAGTTTGTGTGTGACCAACCAATAAAAGATACAACCGCTACAAATCCATCAGGGGAAGCAGCTATAAACTGATAAATTGGATGTGAGTTACTAAGCCAGTTTTACTTACAACATATTGCGAATATTTTTGTGCAAACCAATTTCTTACATAATTTTCATTTTCAATACCATACGCAACTGCAGGTATAGCTAACAAATCGTTGTTTTTATTTACGTATGTATTAGAAGCTAATGCCGGAATATCGTTTTTGAGAAACTATTTGTTTCACATCACTTGCTGTCAATCTGATTTTTCCTATGATTTCGCCATACTGAGCAATTTTGTACAATGGTTTGCCTTTCAATGTTCAACAACTTTGATATATCATTACAGTAATGTTTATGGAAAAACACAATCTCGTCCAAGTTGAGCAATTGTGGCATATCAATCGGTATTTTTTTGCTGCACACTGCAACTGGTAACCCTATGATAAGTTTTATCTCATCTCTGCTGGCCAGTGCAAGTGTGCAAGGCAAATTATAATTATCTAGATATTGCCATTTGAATTCTTCATCAATTTATATTTTTTTCTCTGATTTTGTAACTTTTCAAAAGCTTCATTAGAACTTGAGGGCAAGGTTTGGCATAGCTTAGGCTGATACCATGTCTGCAGCCTTTCTGTTGGGGCAGCATACAACTCTTTAGAGCTGTAATCTTGAATAGCTATTGACAAGTTCTACTTTGTGAACAACAACATTGAGTGGAACCCTCACTTACTTCCGGTGTAATATTAATCTATGGGAAAACATCGAAATTCAACTGAGTTTTTCAAACTTTTAATGCAAGTTTTTGAAACTTTTTTTGCACTATATCGATAGAAGATGATCTGTAGATTTCAGATTCAAGATTTTATAGTATTTATTTCAGTATCCTTTCTAAAATACCTCGTTAATTTTTTAGCTCAAAGCAATGGAGATTTTGCATTAACCGGAAGAAGAAAAGGGTACTAATGACTGTAGCGTCCCCATAGTAAGCTTAACGGTAGAACTTGTCCATAATATTGCAAACACATGTTTGCAAAAAGCGGGAGCCCCTCCAGCAGGACATGTACATTTTGCATTATTAACCTGAAATCAAAAGGTTATGATATCAAATTTTTAAAGAATTGGAAAAGTTTTTCAAAGAAATACAAAACATGTGTAAAAAAAAAATTACAAAATGAGCAGAAAAAAATTTTCTCATGCAAATTATTACTGCATCATTATAGAACATCAAAAATCAGAAAATTTGTCATGATTGTCAAGTCAGCGCATATGACTCATACGAAATCGAGGTTGCTAACTTGACGAGTTATCTTGAGCGTTAGCGATTGTTGCGATAATACGTAAGTATCAATATGGGCACATAAAAAGAGCGACTTCTTCAAAATTTAAATAAAGGTTTAAAAATTTCATATAAAATACGTTTTCATATATAGTTAAACATGAAAAGAGAAGATTAAAATATATTTACAGTAGCAAGACTAAGTATATATTGAAACCTATTAATAATAAAGAACTAACAAAATTTCAAATTTCTTTCGACATGAAAATGTTACATTTTTATTTACAAATTAGGGTAGTTATAATTATGTACTCATATTAGTACACTATAAAAATTATAACTAATACATCCAGAATGAACAATAGTGAAAATGATTATAGGAATACTTTTTGAAAAATATCAGTTTCTTCCTTCAGAAGTTAAAATAATTGCACAAACATAGATTAAAACTTCATGTAAATACATGAAAAAAAATTAAAGTACACTTACGTATAAAATACCATAGTTTTAAACTTATTGAAATTTAAAATTTTTTTTTAATTAAACGCACAGGTACTTGCATATTAGCCTCATCGCAGCCAAATTGGCACCATGAGAATCGTGCAATTTTTCACTAAAATCTGACTGATTGGTATTTTTTCATAAAAAATATGTTCGAATTTTTTATATCAAGGTGGGATTCGCACATGGCGCCAACTTGGCTACAATGACGCTAATACGTTTGTACCAAAACACATCTTAAAGCTTTCTGATTAGAATATTTCCAAATGAAAATAAGACAAAATGTATAATTACTTACCCTGCAATCTGTAGTTATCACAACAGATGGATTATAACAATTTTTTTCTTCATTTCGGCTTTTACTTTAGCCGAAATTACAAATGTCCCTGTAGTTGTCCCGTAAATGCAAAGTTGCTGACAAATTTGTTTATGGAATAACCTTAAGCCTTTTTTCATTCGAAAAACGACACTGTTATTCAAGACAGAATTTTTGTATCCTTCGCTATAACTTAAAATATTGGCTAAGCTAAACTTTTTTAAGTACAAAGGATTTTGTTCAATAGAGTATTGCATAATTATTAATCACAATGTGGCTGGCACTAATTAAAAATAATTACTAAATCTAAAATATACAAAAACACAAAGCTAAGAGAGCAGAAGAATAAACTAAACTTACTAATACTATAAACTAAAACTATATGTATTTTTTATATTTAGTCACTATACTAAAACTAAGACTACAAAATATGTTAAAAATATTTAAAGTACTAAAAAGAATTTTATGAAAAAATAATAATAAAGAAAGCAAATTCGAAAGTTAGCGCGCATCCAGAAGTGTAATGCGATCAACTGTTATTTGCTTACATAAAGGCACGTTGATAATCACGTGATGGTAGTCAAGCTATTGCAGCAGCTCTAGTGATGAATCGACCCCATTACATACACTGGTGTCCAAAAGTTAAGCATAATTGATAATTATGTGAATGAAAAAGGAACTATAAATCAGAATGGCGGGAAACGTGATATGCGAGTGTAAAATGGTTATAAAATAAGGAAGCAAATCAAAAGAATGATAATTAATTTTATTATCCAAAGTAGCAGTTTGAAAGAAAACTGAGCATAGCAAGGATTCACACTTTAAAGAAAACATTAAATAAAATACTGATGCTGCAGTTTAATAAGGCGTGTGGTCACCTCTGACAGCCAGGCACGCTGCACAGCGATTTACCATACTTGCTATGAGATGATGAATGAGTTGTGGGCTCAAACGGTTCCAAGCTTCTTGGAGAGCTCTCTTCAGTTCTGTAACTGAGCTTGGTGGGTGCGAAAGGGCTGCAATTTGTCTCCGGAGTATATCCCATACATACTTGATAGGATTTAAATCAGTGGAGTTCGCAGGCCACGACATGTGCTGGATGTTTTCCGTTTCAAGGAAGTCATCAATCAGCACCGCTCGGTGACATGGCGCATTATCATCCATGAATATGAAGTCAGGACCGACAGCACCTCGAAACAAGCAAACATAAGGCTCAAGAACTTCGTCTCTGTATCTTTGAGCAGTCACAGACCCCGTGTCAAAGAAATGGAGGTCTGTGCGGCCGTCCATCATGATGCCTGCCCATACCATTACTCCCCTTGATGGAACATGATGTCTTTCCGTTATGTTTCTTGGTTCAAAACGTGTTTCACGTTCTCTCCATACCGTTACCCGCCGAGATTAACTACTCATACTAAACCGGGACTCGTCACTGAACATCACATTGGCCCACTCTCCAATGTTGATGTTTCAAACTCTAGTTCAAACGAGCGCGTTTATGCGCAGACGTGAGGGGAATGCAAACTGCTGGTCTTCTGGCATACAGGCCAGCATGATTGAGTCTCCTGTAAACAGTTTGTCTCGAAATTCGTATTCCTGTGGCGACTGTGAGCGCCGAACCCAGTGCTCTGGCAGTACTGCCCCTCTGACGTCGCGCACTTATTACCAGATATCGGTCTTGGGAAGGGTTGTGGCTCTTGGTCGACCTGATACTGGTTGTCGGTAACATCTCCCGTTCTTTGAAACCTCTGCCACAGTCTTGAGATCACAGACTGGTCCACATTCAGAATTCGAGACACTTCGGTTTGTGATCGTGAGGATTCCAGCATTCCAACGATTCTTCCTTTCGTAAACATGTCCATTTGGCGTCTTTGTGCCATCATTCACCTTGCTTGATGGTTAACAACGTTCCTTCGCACAGCAGTTGCACGAAACTTGTCTGAACTGCTTATGCTGCGTGAATCGGTTTCTCCGCGTTCCGACATGCGCCGGTGTTTTGAGCAGGACGTAGTCGACTGAAAAGGTTTGCATAAACCCAATATTTCTTCTTCACCCAATTAATATCTGAAGAAATTTGGAATAATTTTACGAATATTTACTCCATGTTTTTCGCATTTTACAATTTATGCTTAACTTTTGGACACTAGTGTACATTTAAGGTATCCGAACACGTTGAAAATTGCCAAATTCAGTCAAGCCAGATATTTTTGTTTTTTACTTTATTGAATAGAGCTATCTTTTGACTTTCCGAAACATACTTAGTTTTGTTTCTACGCTACCTAGAGGTCAAGTTACAATCAATTTTATAAAGTTAGAAAAACCGGAAGTGGGTTTTTGATCTACCAGAAGTGGGCATTTAAATTGCAGAAAATCTGTCATGGCGAGTCTGATAACTCAAAATATTAAGGATGTATTTCTATAACACGTTGTGAACCTGATATTTATGTTATTTCTAGAGGATGTACTAAAATATTTCTTATTGTATGAATACTTTTTGAGTTATGGCTTGTTATTAAAATAACGGTCTCATAAAGAATGTAACATTTTTTATAATGTTTACTCATTCAGCTCTAAGATTTTCAAATTTTAGTACAACATTAAAATTTTAGTACATTTTCTAGATATGCATCTACTTTGTTTCAGTAATACTTTTTAATATATGTTTATTACTTTTTTCTCTAACTGCTTTGAAGTTTTTCAAAAATATTGCTAAATTTTCACTTATAATTATGATTTTTGTAAAAATCAGGTAATTTATTTTAAATATTTATAGTTAAATAGTAATATTTATTGGTATTGAGTCCTAAAAAAAGCACTTATAGTGTTTTAGTATGCTATTTTGTTAAAAAATGCTCCAAACCTTAATACAGCATATTTTTGTACATCAAAAATTATTCACGCTCATTATTAGTATCGAGAACAAAAGTCAGTTTAAAACTGCGTGATAGAAAAAGAAAAAAACATGTTATATACAAAATGCTTGAAATTATACACATATGGGGCTCCTAGAATATATCGGATATTTCAGAAATTTATAAAAAAAAAAAAACCCTGTAGCTGAATTTCAAAGAAAAATTTTAAGGAGAAAAATTCAGTATTTTCCTTTATAAACCACACTTAAATATATAAATAATAAAACCATTTTTTCCTAAGTTCGTTACAAATAAAAGTACCTATACACAGTGGCTCACAAAAATGTTCGTACACCTGAAATTTACTAAAAAAAATTAATATAATTTCGACTAATAAAAATTACTTTACCGGAATTAAGTTTCAGAAAATTCAACATTGACAAAAAATCGTTTGAGATGACAGCAACATTTTTGCTTCAGACAGGAGTATAATATATTAATATATAGTTCGGAGAAAGAAAAACCAAGAATTAAATCCCAAGAATTTAGTTGGAAAAGTGAAGTATGGTGGTGAAGGTATTCTTGAGAGGTCATCTTCAAGATTAGATATTTTGGTATTTTTTGACGATATATTGTGATCATTGGGTTTATTTAAGTATTTTAAAAAACAATTTGAAATTACCCACCCAAACTTTGGATACTGGAGGGAATTAACTTTTTATGAGATAATGACCCCCCCATCGTTCTACTCTCAACCTACGCCTCCGTGATCTGTATAACTATTCCCAAATTCTGAAAACACCTCCTCAATCACCTGATTAACCCTTTTTCTACCGCATTATGATGTACTGCAATATTTTCGTGTAATGTTTTTTTTTTCGATTCATACGTTGAAAATTAAGGGATATACTTAAATAAAATACTCAACTTTGGGAAATTTAATCCGTTACAACTAATTAATTGAATTGGTACTTCAAAGTACCGTCTGTACACGGAGAGCTAACATACTTTCATAATACGAAAAGTCCTTATAACTTTTTTTAACGCTTGAAAATGCTATAAAATAACCAAAAAACACAAATATTTTGCGGCAAAAAAAAAAAAAAAAAATTACTTTTGAAAATTAAAAAAAATTTAGAAGTTACTTTCTTTTTTTCACATAAATAACAAGTTTTACACATAAACTTTAATATATGATGTTTAAAGAAACAGTTTTTCTTTTCATTCATTCACAAAAATACATTACACGATGTGCATTTTGAGTGAAATTTCCACTGAATGTTTTTAAAGCAATGCATTCTGGGGTAGGAAATACAATATTTTCTGAAGAACTGTTTCTCCCTGGATCTTGTCTAATTTCTTTATCTTTTTCTTCAGAATCTGAAGAAAATTCCAGCAAATTATTTCCTACGTCTTCTTTATCTGAAGAATCCGCTGTTATAGTGCATCACTACTTTCAGATCGTAGTTTACGTTATTAATCAAAAGCCTCTTGAAGACTGAGCTTTTTTTCCCAGACATTCTAAAAAAAAGGGAGGGTAATAATAGCACTTTAAAAACCTCCTATTATTGTTAAATATCAGTTTCACACAAAGAAATTAAAATGGTGTTAATATTTGAATAAAGAATGGATATTTCATTTACAAGTGTAGTAAAAAAAACAAGCTTGATTTAAAGTTTAAAATTTTTTAGAAAACGTCCAAATAAAACAACAAACAAGTAGTATAAAAAAATTTTAAGTCAATTCATACTTAGTTCAACAAAAAAGAAATTTAATTTAGTTACCTTTTATTAAATAGTTTCAATTAATATAAATATGTATATACATATGACAGAATCACAACATTAGGTGATAATTAATTTTTTTTAATTATCATTAAAGTATCGCATTGTCATCCAAAATAATCGTGTATATAAAATTTCAGTTCAACTGTTGAGCTTTGAAACGTTAGGGGGGGGGGAATCTTTTAAAATCTTGACCCAAATCGCTAAAAAATGAAGTTAACGTGGCTGTATCTGTAATTCTTTAAATAATTAATTTCAGTCAATAATTTTAATTAATTATAATTATCATATTGTTACCCAAAACAATAGTGCATAGAAAATTTCACCTCAAATAAGCGCTTTAAAATGTGAGAAAAAAACCTTTTCAAGTTTTGACACGCCAAAATGGTCGTTGTAATTCTTTGAATAATTAGTTTTAATCAATTAATTTTTATTGATTATAGTTAAATTACTGTATTTTCATCCAAAATAAGTGTGTAGATAAAATTTCAGCTCAATTGAGTGCTTTAAAATGCATTTTACTAACGATTGAAAATTTGGACAAGATAAATATAGAGAGAGAGTGAGCTAATTATATATATATATATATATATATATAGGAATTGAAAAAAATTTGATCTCAATTTGTATTAACTCTGTTACACTACAGTGTTTAACTGTCCTTCCATTGTTGGTGCCCTTTTTAAAATAGACAATGACTACAGCATGGACATCCTATATTCGGATCGTGCCATGGATGTTGCCACGGCAGTGATTCACGCCTTTGGCAATATTTGACTCATTTTTCTTTATCTTTATTTTGTTATATACAATACCTTTGCACTTTGTCATACACGACAACAACAACACTACAGTGTAATAATGCTACAGCTCAATGAAAAATAATAATTAGCTACTCGGACTAGGGGGGGGGGGACTAGAAGTTCTAACTCTAACATCCAGTGTACTGTCGGTATTTTAAATACCACAATGATAAGTAATATTTATATCGTTTTCAGATGTTAACTAACAAGTAAAAAATAAGACACTTACCTTTTGATATTAACTACTTTTTCGGAGCAAAAGTGACAATCTTTGCAATCCGATCAAAATGGTAGCTTAAAACGCTACTTCTGTATTAAAGTAATCCACCTTTCCCGCTAAAATACTCATCATAGAATCCGTGCTGCCATCTATTCTGGAAGAATAGAATTAAAAGAATGTTCCTACTAAGCACCATCAAAATATTCGTAAAAATGGTTCTTCTATGTAATTTTAAAGTGTGTGGTATTTATCAGTACCATGGGTAGATACAGAGTTAAGCCCAGTAGAAGATATTTGGTGAGAATTTGAAGTTAGACTAAGGAGATGTCAAAAATAAAAACAAAATGTGAACTAAAAATAATAATCATAGAAGAATGGAGGAACATCAATGCAGATATTACAAAAAACGTATCAAATCTATACCTAGAAGTTTAAAAGTTGCTGTGGATGGAAAAAGATATCTATTAACATCCACAGTAATTAAAAACTAAGTTTAGATTTTTTTTTTTTTAGGTACGAAGAATTTTGTGGCGTAATTTTTTATTAGTTTTCGATTATTAGTTTTTCAAAATAATAGTTGCACTGTGTTTTAAAAATTGATAACGCATTTCCAACAAGAACAAATAACAGATATTATTTTTAAAATTACAATTCCGATATATTAATTTTTTATTAGTGAAAAACATTGCATTACTTAGAAAATTACAAGTGTACGAACACTTTTGAGAGACTGCAGAAGAAGGGAAAAGAGTGCCACTTGAAGATAATCGAACGCCAAATTTTCGAATTTTGATCTCATACTTTTAAAAACATTTATCAAAATATATATATATTTGGTAACTTTTTTCCTTGTGTTCAGTTGACGTTCTAAGTATCGTTTGAGCTAATTTTGTTTGCTTACGCAGCAAAAATATTCTGTTTAATAAAGTAAGAAAACAATAAATGTAATTCGATTTTTTATTTTTATTATAAAAGGGGGATAACACCTGCTAAATTAGTAATTTTATCCAGTTGAATTGCTTCCTGTTTGTTTATGAAACACTTTTGAGAAAGGAAAATAGAATTTATAACAAGAATAACATTGACCGTCCGATAATGCTAAGTGGCCGCGGTGGCCAAGTGGTCTAGGCATCCGATCATGGCTAGCATGTCATCAGTTCGATCCCAGTACCACTAAAGATCCGCCGTGTAGGGGAGGGATGCACGTTAAATATGTCGAGAGCTCAAACGTCCTCCCGTTGGTGTTGTGTGGTAGTTAGGAGAGGGGGTGCCAGCTCAGGTGTCGTCCACGTCACTTGACCATGGCTCAAAATTACGCGGACCGTCGCCAAAAGCCCTCGTGTTGCTGATCAGTGCGACGTTAGTATTCTCTCACTCACCCCGTTAATGCTAATTCGAAAAAAAAAGAAAAGATTTATAGTTGAAAGAAATGTGAAGAATCTACGTTTGAGCTCTGTAAAGATTTCTATAAAATTCAATCAATAGTTTTCCTTATTAATTTTGCCTGGAACTACTGTAGAAACACTCAGATCAGCTATTTTAAAAGGCCGTTCTGCGAAAAGTAATTTTATGTGAAACCAAGGAATAGAAAACTGAGACAGAGTCCCCCAAGTCAATGATAATGCGGCTAATATTTTATTGGAATCGTTTGTTCTTCGTACATGTGAGCCAATTTCCCATTCTAATCAGCATACAAAAGAATAAAGAAAGAAAAAAAATGAAGTTTAATCATATTATCTAATTTGGAATAGTGTGTCATGGTAGTAAAATGAATAAAGATAGCATTAAAAAACGTTTCAAATGATTCCGTGAAAATGATAAATTTTATAAAAGAAAGATAATTAAATTCCAGATTATTTGTTTTATTATGAGCAGAATTATTCAGAAAATATCGAACCCTGCTTTTACATTTGGAATTCAGACTAATTTTAAATGAATCAAGTCATAACAACGCGCTATAATTATGTGATGAAATACGGATGCGAAGTTTATCTTATTTAGCAGACATGATTGCTATTTTAAATGAAGTAAATATATTGAATACATATATTATAAAAAAAAAATAAAGAAAAAATAAATTTAATGGTTTTCAGGATTAACAGCAATTTGTATCTCTAACAGGATGAGGGGCAATATTTGAAAAACTAACAATTTTTCAATGAATGAATGTAAAGGACAATGTTCAAATGTATATTATGGATCAAAATTTTTCAGTTAAAAAATGTAAGAGAATATGTTCCAAACTAAGAAAGAAAACTAAGTATGGATGAATAAAAAATTCTTTCGAGCACTATAATAAACCAGAAAACTTGTTTCAAACAGTTATAAACATTTAAATTTTTTCTCTTTCAAATGGGGCTGCGGATTGGTAATTACCATTTCAGAACTAATACATTGCCGAGAGCTGGTATCACTTTTTAGTGTGGCACCATATAGGTGGATACCAATTGCCACAATGTCATTTTGACACCCAGTTTCCTTCCTATAGGGGCACCTGAGCTCTGACGATGTGAAATTGTACTGGGAATTTAACTTTGCCAAAGCACCCAAGACAAACAGGTATTCTAGGAATCTTTAACAGGCCCCATAATCATACAACATAGACGCTGTCGGCTTTTTGCATCCTGAGAATACAACGACTTAGGCCGGGGTGGAACCCGCAAATTTGAAAGCAGGCCAGCGTCTAACCAACTGCGCCACCCCGCTGGAGCATTTAAATGTCTTTCGAAACAAATATTTACGTGAAATATCTTTTAACGTCTGTGGCAACAAAAACGAAATACAGAATTAAATTAAACACAGAATATGAAATGTGGTTGCGAACAGCTTCAACGCAAACTTTGCCATTTTTAGAAAAATAATGCAAGCATATATATATAAACCAGTGTTTCTCAAACTATGGGGCACGCCCCCCTAGGGGGCGTCGTAACCCTACAAGGGGGGCGCGAGTATATCGAAAAGTCGAAAACAAAAGATTATTTAAAAAATAATTTTTAATTTACTGAAAGGAAGCAAAACAAAATACATTCTGACATAATAAAAAAATAAAATATACATTTACACTGATATAATACTATTATCGATGTATTTATCAGTACTGCACAATGTCTTTCATAATTAAACAATTCTAAGTTAAGAACAAGTTTAATAATTACCAGTGACCCTATGAGCATGTCATAAAATTTTATACAAAATTTAATACTTATCTTGATGATTTGTATGGTTTATAATTAAAGTGGCATTGTAACTTTACGTCAAAGTATATTATTATTTGAATTCAATACATTGTTATTGTATGAAGGGGGGCGCGATAAAAATTATGATTGAAAATTGGGTCGCAAGTACAGCAAGTTTGATAAGCAGTGATATAAACATAAATATATGTAATGTATGCAAATATGTCAGAAAATATGCGACGGAAGCTGACACATGAAGCACGTGAAATAATATTATTAGTGACTAAATTACATAAATTTTAAGCTAAAACTCTTAAGCAAGAAATACTATAATTTTCTTTTATATATAAATTGCATATAACATGCTGATCTACTGTCTGTGTTTCTTAAGATATATTCTTCTAAGTGTATACACACGATAGGTTTCCCTCAAAACTCCTAATAAGTCTAAGGATGCAAAAGTTTGAAGATCACTGTGCCAAGGTATTTAAATACATCAACCTTTTCGAAGATGTAACCATTAATACTCAAAGAATTAGAATAGTTTGCTATACAGGATGAGATTTTCATAAATATCGTTTTATTCTCATTCGCAGTGAGACCCATATTTGTAAAAGAAGATTCAAGAGCTGAAAAGTTCTGTTTGACTGCCCTTTCTGTGACTTTTGAGTAATTTCTATATCATCTTCGTAAGGCCAATAATTTCAGCGACCTATTCCACAAGTTGCCTCTTGAATAAAATCTTCTGCACTTTTCTTACGCTATATTGAATAGCACGCTAGTCAAGGAATCTGACTACATACAGATGATTATAGATTTTGATCCTACTTCTCACATTACTAAGTGTGGGTTTGGTTAAGTTAATAAGCTTAGTGCGGATTTTAAACTCTGCCATTGCTTCAAACATCTTATATATCTCTGTGCTGTCATACGCCACTTTAAAAACTAAGTTTGGTATTTTACGGTGGTGGAAGGAATACGGTATTAAAACTAACAGGTGGTAAGTTTTAATACCGGTTCCCTTAGTTTTTTTCAAGGATTTGTTTTAAAGCATGAATTTCGTTTATGGTAGATCTTTGAGATCTTAATCCACAATGGTAACTTCTAATCACTTTGTTAACAAATGGTAGCAGTCTTGCGGATATAAAGTTAGAGAATATTTCATATGCCGTATTAAAAAGAGTAATGTCCCTATAATTACGACAATCAAGTTGGTCTTCTTTTTTGAAAATTGGGCAGATGGAGCCGTCTTTCCGTTCAATGGGTACTTTCTCCTCAACCAAATTTTAATCACAATATAGAATTTATAAAACTAGATAAATCTATCTTCAGTAGTTCACATGGTATGCAGGGAAACGCCAGTATTCACTCACTTATTCACTAAACAAATTCTGTTATTTAAACAAGTCATAAGATATAAACCTACACTTTTTTCCAAAAGTTAAGCCCGGAGAGGAAAATGCTACTTTCCGGAAGCCAATCAGAATTGAAGAGGATGCAATTCGCTGCAGAGGTATATGGAAGTATGCAAACATGTTAGGTAACAGTCAAACGTGCTTTCATGTCAAGAAATATGCAAAAAGGGCAATCTTATGCGAAGTCAGCTTTATGAAGGGTTACAGAAGTTGATTGTAAGTGCTGAAAGAAGGGGTTTAAAACTTTCGTACAATTTGTTTTCAAGACATACGTGTTTCTATGACTTCCAGAAAACGAAGGGAAGATTCTAAGCGCAGGCGTGCTGTGGGGCGCATTGAAGCAGGACAGTCGATCACAGATGTTGCTCTTTTCTTCGGCGTTCATCATTCTGTAATTTCACGTTTATGGAAACAATCCCAAACCACACAGACAGTTGTCCGAAGACTCGTAGGTGGTCGCCCAAGGGTTACAACCCCCGCGGAAGATCGATATAATACTATCGTAGCCAAGCGGAATTGCAGAGCAACCTCCACACGTGTGACATCTATGGTTACAGCGTCCATTGGTAAGGCTATATCTGCAGCTACTGTACGGCGAAGATTACATATGAATGGACTGTATGCCCGGGTACCTCGAGTTTGTGTTACTCTACCTGTTCAATCAAGAGGGGCACGATTAAAGTGGTGCTAGGAATATGGCAATTGAACTGTGTCTGACTGTGGCAATGTCATGTTTACTGATGAGTCAAGATTTGCTCTGGAGCCAGATGACAAGCGTATAAGGATATGGTGTAAACAAGGAACACGCAATCAGCCCAAAAACATCACCGAACATCACGCATTCCGAGGTGGAAACATTATGGTGTGGGCAGGGATTTCATTAGGATACCGCACCGACCTGCACATCTTTAAATGGGGTCCTGTGACGGCTGTCCGGTATCGAGGTGAAGTCCTAGAATCCATTGTGAGATTGTACGCTGCAGCAGTTGGCCCTACTTTTGTTTTAATGGACGATAACGCACGTCCCCATAGAGCTGACATCGTCGATGACTACCTGGAGAATGAAGGGATTGCACGTATGGCGTGGCCAGCATATTCGCCCGACCTGAATCCCACTGTGAAAATCTTTGGGATTCTCTCGGCCGTGCTGTATCTTCACGTTTTCCACCTCCAGCCACTCTTATTGAGCTGGAAACTGCTCTACAAGAAGAATGGCGATTGCATAATTCTGCGGTGGTTGACCACCTAATTGAAATCATGGTCGGAAGGTGTAAACTTTGCATACAGATGAGGTGGGGTTACATACCCTATTAATGTCCTTTTTTTATTTTATACTGTTTATTTTCACTTTATCCATAATTCTGTTTAAGTCTCCAGTATGACATTATCTGATAATTTTCAAAAATTTAATATTGTTTTCATTTCTGTATATAATTATTGATTTTGTTTTATGTATAAATATATATGCTACTTTACTGCCAAATTTTGTGTCAATGAAAGCAGTATTTGTTGATTTTTTTGCATTTTACATCTTCGTGCTTAACTTTGGGAAGTGAGTGTATTTGATCTCATGTAGATAAATCTCTGTAATGAAAAAATTCGAACACAACAAAAATAATTTTTTTAATAATAATTACAATTGCTTCATGGTTTATCAAAGATTCAATTCTGCATAAAAATCTCAAAATACTACTAATGAAAACCCATTTAGCTGACCTCTCAAGAAAGTTTTATTACAGTCTATCTGACTATGGAAACTTCATCAATAACCTAACGAATGTTTTGACATAATAACCCCCTCCACACTTAACAATATAAAGTTTTCAATAATTATTTCCATTTCTATTCTCCTCAATATTTTCTTTTTCATCTCATTTCTAGAAAATTCCAACAAAGTACCCTCCAAAGTCAAATGAACAAAATCACAACAAACAGATGCATTCAGACCCTTCATAAAAAAGTTATCGTATCCACAAACAACACTCTTGTGGTTTGTTTCTTTAATTTTCTCCCCCCCCCCCGAAGGTCTTCAGACGCAGAATGATTGAAATTCATATTCGGCCTCATGAATGTTCAGATTCACCAGTTTCTCGCGTTCTCTCCTCTCTTTTCTAAAGAAAAAAAGCGTTCGGTGGAATGTAAGTCATTAACTTACCTCCCCGCATTCATAGGAGTATATATTTACATCTCCTCCCTTTCTTTTCTTTAAAACCTGTGTTTGATCTTTTTCTCTGAAAATTCAGACACTTATATTTAGATAAAATACACTGAATGACACATTAAAAATACACTGATAACGTACGAAAAATAAATACTAGTACAAATATAATTTCTAATTCTTAGAATATTTTCTGCGCATCATTTAACTATCACGGTGGCAGAAATTAGAATGATTAGCAAAATAAAATTATATATATTACGTCACACTTACTCTGAGCCATTTTAGCCATAATTGTTACTCATTTAGCACCACCCAGGAGGCACGTGTGAATAAAGGATATCACTGACGCGAGTAACATTGTCATATGTAACAACAACAACAATATTGCGTGGCATTGAAAGCGCATCATAGAAGAATACCAAGCATTCTGAGCATTCCTTCTTAAAATACTTAGAAAATTATGCACATTTCGGGATAGGGACACGTCGTCGGGAAATGTACAAGGTGTGAAATACGCTGCTCTTCGTCACACATTCTGTAGAATATGAGAGAATGAACCTGTGTACAATTAGCAGTTGTGTAGCGATATCATCTATATAAGCCAGTAGCAACCTCCGCACCATGGTGACCATTTTAGTGTAGTGGTTAAGTTTCTCGGTTTCGGATCTAAAGGATCCGGGTTCTGTCCTCAGGATAGAACGCGCCACTTCAGTTGTATAGGTGTTGCCAGGAAATTATCGTGGGATTCCCCCTTGTCTCAGAGGATATGTGTTAATAGCAAAAAAATACCAGGCCACCTCAAATGATGGCAATTTCAGCAAATTGACGATTTTACGAAAGGAATGGTAATCGATTATCCATGGTGCAATCTTGTGAAAGATGGTTGGGACATGGAAATGTGGCACGTTTTTGAAGGATGATATTACAGCCAGAGTGAATTCCTCTTGCCTGCTTGGATCGACGTATCCATCAACAAGTGGTGGGGGTTTGTGAAGCTCTTGTCCTCATTTTGAAGCATATGCAGAACATTCTTGATGTTTCCATATAGACCTGAGCCAGTACTCGATAAATAGGGAGCTAGCGAACTACACTCATGGGATTCGTGAAGAAGACTGCCCAGAGGGCTCAGTTTACAACATTGTCACGCTAGTGCGACATGGATGACAGAAATCTATTGGTTCGTATTCTCAAACGAGTCACGCTTCTGTTTGAAAATGGAACCTACTCCGTACGAATATGGTTTTGACGTGGTGATAGGCCCAATTCAACCCATTTGTAAAATGCTCCATCACTGAACATCATACAGTGATGGATATGATGAGATATCACCTCTGATTCGTATTCAGGGTAATGTGAAGGCCAAAATATATGTGGAAGATGGGCTAAGTCTGTTTTTCGGGAAGGAAAAATACACAACAGGTTAACGCCTCACCGCACACTCTACACATCCTCCAACATACTTTGAAAGATGAGCTGATACTTCATTGGCTACCGTAATTCTCTGATTTATCATTCATCAAATGCGTCTGTGACGTGATTGGATGCTGCTTGCCTGGCCTACTAACCTTTGTTCTGAATATGAATGAATATGAACAAATGGTGGCCAGAGAGAAATTTGAGAAATGGTTGATCGTTCCCTAGGATGTCATCGAAGTTGTTTTTAATTATCTACCTACATGTTACAATCTTGGTGATCATGGTAGCGAGCTTATGACCGAGGTTGTCGATTTCTGGGTTCGAGTCCTGCAGCCACTGATGACTTATTATGTTGAGAAGCTAATTCACGTTAAAATTGTCGATGCTCAAATTCTTCACGTCGGTGTTAAAGTTTAGATAGTCACTTACGAGGTCCCTCACCAAACACAACTTCACAATGTGATTTAAAAAACTTTAAATAAATCAAATCAAAATCAGATATGTTGTTTCGTGTATTGTTCCCATGTTGTGCTTCAGCCTTTTACCTGGCACTCAAATAAAATTTGATTGATGATTTGGGAAGTTTGAAGGGAGATATAGCCATTAATAGTTTATTTTATGGAGTTGATAATACTTTTCAGAGAAAGTACAGAAAGGACTTAGGAATGGTTATCATATCTGAAGTATTTCATATTTTTTTTGTTTCTTGATTATAAGCTTATTTGCTGACAGTGTGTGACATTCTGGCACTGGATAGTTCTTCAATGATCTAAATTAAGTAAAAAAATAATCGTTGAATAGATTATGTAATTGAAACCAAAAGGCTTCTATAATACCACAGAAACAAGAATTTTCTGACATCCCAAAAGAAATAGAAACTGTGTGTGTGCTGCAACCTAATTGGATGACATAACTCTGCTCATTCCAATCTCCTTCACAATTCAATAACATTTTTATAACATCCACTAAAATTAAACGGAACTGTAATGATTTCTTTTAACAAATTAAATTCCTTTTCATCTTATTTTCTCGACAAGTTTAAAAATATGTCACATTAGCTCTTTAAAATTGTTCAAACATAAAATGCAAGCCTGTTAGCGCTCAGTGCTCCAACACTCTCACTCATTTAACAACTTCTCTCTTCGCATAGGTCATTTGCCGAGTTTGTAACTGCAATCCTCATTATACTCCTTCGAAGGAGTTAAATGAAATCATTGTTCCGATTCTTATCAAACATGGGAGATAAGTCTGTCAGCAGAAAGCTGTTTATCATGCGGCATGCTGAAAGAGTTGACTTTACTTTCGGAGCATGGATACCGACTAGTTTTGATGAAGAAGGTATATTGTTACAAGAATATGTAAAAACAAATACTGGAAAAAAAGTATCATTTCTGCCATGTTCACCTGTAATGTTATTCCTTCACCTGCATATTGTCATTTCTGCCTTTTTTCATCTGTAAAATGTCATTTCCTTTTCTGTTAAAAAAAATAGAGTGAGATTAAATAATTTTCTTGATATGATTTCTTTCAAACTGTTACTAAGCTGTTTAAAATTGCTTTGAAACGAACATCATTTCAAATGAATATGTTGGTATTTTTTATTAAAAAAAGTTTGTGCAGTCAATGAAATAAATTGCTTAGTTCTATGAATTTAATTTTAATTTCGCTTTACTGCATTTTCTAAAATAATCTTGCCTTCATTTGTTTATTTGACTATATTATTCAAATTTCTTTGGAACTATTTTATAATGCTGTGTTAAAATATGAAATGATCAAAATTAAATATTGTTTTTATCTTTTAGGAAATTTTATTAGAAAAAATTTGAATATGCCTTTATCTGTCCCAAAGCGCAAAGGTGGTCCTATGGATTTTTTTAAAGATTGCCCTCTTACTCGAGTTGGATTGCTTCAAGCAACACTTACTGGTATGAAATTATAAAAATTCACTCAATTTTCTTTGAAATTTTTTTTCAAGTATTTATATTTTAAACTTTTTTTGCATTTGCAATGAATGCATACTGATTTATATCACCCTGAGGAATGAAATTCTTTTTAAAAAAATCTTTATGTATTGTTATCATAAGAAACGTGTTAATTAAGAATTTCTGTACAATTTTTTTGTGTGCTATTTAATGAGAAATTGGATAGAAAGTTAAACTTCACCAATAGAAGGAAAATCAATCAGTAGGTGATTCAGATATTTCACACAGTATATTTTTTATTTGGAAAAGATGGTTTTCTAACTTGATTTGCCATTACTTATATCAAGACTGAAAACTAGTATTATCATTCTTAAAAAATGTCAAATGATTTATAGAAGTGAATTACATTTGCTAGAATAGATACTTCATTGATTGTGGGAGGAAAATTAATGTCTAATCCTAATCTGTAGCTTTAAACTTATAAGTATTTTATCACTTATCTTTTTAATCGAAAGTAATATTTAACAAGCCAGCTCAAAATAAGTCAATGAACATAAAGTTGTGAAAGAAAACTCAAATATTTTGTTATGATTTAAGTAAAACATTGTTATGTTAATTCTAGTACAGTAGAGTCCTGAAAACTGTGGCCATAGTAGCCTAGTGGCCAAGGTAAATGGACTCGTGGCCGGCGTGTCATGAGTTTGAGGCCAGTTCCACTGAAGACCCGCTGTGCGAGGGGGCAATACATGTTTTATCTGAAGTTCAAACGTCCTTTTGTTAGTGTTGTGGGGAAGTTAGGTGAAAGGAGTGTCAGCTTAGGTGTCGTCCTCGTCTCTTGACCTTGGTTCAAAATTTTTAGGTCCATCACCAAAAGCCCTCAAGTAGCTGAATAAAGCCACATTAATATTCGTTATCTCACCCCAAAACTCGGCAGTCTGGGTAACTCAGCCACACACTTGCAGGTCAAAAATACAGGGTATTGCACAATTCTTAAAAATAGCCAGTTTTTGCCAAGTTGGCTACATAATTTTCATTATAGACAGCTTTATGCTTTCATAAAGTGTTTTTGTAAGGTTTGACTGATGAAATAAATTACTTTATGCTATGTGTTCATTAATTTTTATTTTCATGTGGTAAATACTCTGCCTTTATCAATTATGTACTTTATCTTGTTTAAGGGTATTTGGACAGTTTATTTTCTGTTGTATTATCTAGCTAACAATACATACAAGTGCAGTACAATGTTTTTCGAAGAAACACTTATATTTATTTATTTTTAATCTCATTCTCGATAACCCGACATTTTCATAAACTTGGGCAATCTTTGGTCCAATCTAGTCTGAGTTTTCGTGACTCTACCGATAATTATTAGAAGTTTAATGCATATTTTTGTGTGATGTAAGCACCATCCAATAAACTATTGGTTTGTTTATTACAAATTTATCAGCAGCAAACTAGGGAAAGCAAATCACTTGTAAAATAGGAATTGCTTAAAATTTCTTATCATTGAAAAATATCTTGCCAACAACTTGATTTAATGCATTACAATAAAAATTTAATATTATTTAAAAATAGAAAATACAATAATACAAATATAAAAGAATCGGGGGGATATTTATATATAACTTACATACTGATTTAAATAGTTTTTAGTGGCTTAGTTCATATTAGAGGTTTTACGAGTTCATTTTTTCAAATAAACATTTTGTGAAGATGTTCCATGAATTTTATTTTAGTTTCATAACTGAGTGGATTTTTTTTAATTTTTTAAAAATGAGAAATGTTATGTTATTGTGATTAGTTTTTGAAAAATTTTATTGTTTTGCATTAAAAATTCTTTTAATATATTTTTATATTGTTAAAAGTAACTATTTTACTATCCATTGTTGCAGAAATTCAATTTTAAGTCCATTTTGGTTTTTCTTTTTACTATTTCCCTCCCAATTAATGCATCTAATTTAATATTTACTGAAAAATATAATGAAAATTTTATTTTTTTATAAGATGAATTTATTATATAAGTGATTATGTTGGTATTTTTTCTTCTACATAGAAATAACTCATGAAAGATATTTCCTAATGCTCCAAAAAAAATTACAATTGCTTAAAAAAAATTCTCCATTTGTGGAAAGAACTATGAAACACAATTGTTTAACTAGCTTTCATGGCCCGGCATTGCACGGGCTTATACCGATGGTATAACTTAATCCCCATGTTAATTTCCTCCTTTTATTCTAACGCCAACACTTTTGTGGGGTTTGACGCGTACGATGTGAGTGCATGACCCGTGAGTGTGTGTCATGGCTTTGTTGCTTTAAATTTTCCCTTCTCTTCACAAATTCTCGATCCTAGTACCACTGAAGACCCACCGTGTAGGGAAGGAATGCACATAAAATAAATCGAGAGCTCAAACGTCCTCCCGTTGGTGTGGTGTGGTAGTTAGGAGAGGGGAGTGGCAGCTCAGGTGTCGTCCACATCACTTGACCATGGTTCAAAATTACGCGGACCGTCCTTAAAAGGCCTCATGTTGCTGAACAGTGGGACGTTAATATTCACTCAACTTCACAAATTCAGCACTTCCAATATTATTTTCCGAAATTACTTTGATTTCTTTGTTTCTTTCCTCTCCGCTTAGCCCGGCGTTGCACGGGCTTTTACCGAGTGAATAACTTCACCCTCATGGAAATTTCGTGTTTCCCTCAGGCCGATAGCACTTGTGTGTGTGTGCGTGCGATGTGAGTGATTTCTTTAACAATGTCATAAAAACTCCCTTTTTCGAAATTTGTTCTTGCGTTGGTGTGGTGTGGTAATTATTAAAGACGGGTGAAAGCTCATGTGTCGTCCTCGTCACTTGAGCATGTTGAAAATTTCGAGGTCCGTCACCAAAAACCCTCGAAAGGCAAACAGTGCGAATTTAAAATCACCCACTCACTTTCCAATTCTTTCGTTTTACCAGTGAATAACTTCATCCCATGGAAATTTCGTATTTCCTCAGGCCGATAGCACTGTGTGTGTGTATGGCGCGATGTGATTTTTTAACTGTCATAAAAACTCCTTTTTCGAATTTGTTCTTGCATTGGTGTGGTGTGTAATTCTTAAAGATGGGTGAATGCTCAGGTGTCGTCCTCGTCACTTGAGCATGGTTGAAAATTTCGAGGTCCGTCACCAAAAACCCTTGAATAGGCAAACAGTGCGAATTTAAAAATCACCCACTCACTTTCCAATTCTTTCGTTTTACCGAGTGAATAACTTCATCCCCATGGAAATTTCGTGTTTCCCTCAGGCCGATAGCACTTGTGTGTGTATGCGCGCGATGCGAGTGATTTATTTAACTATGTCATAAAAACTCCCTTTTTCGAAATTTGTTCTTGCGTTGGTGTGGTGTGGTAATTCTTAAAGATGGGTGAAAGCTCAGGTGTCGTCCTCGTCACTTGAAAATGGTTGAAAATTTCGAGGTCCGTCACAAAAAATTTTCGAATAGGCAAACAGGGTGAATTTTAAAATCACCCACTCACTTTCCAATTCTTTCGTTGCAATTTTTTATTTCCCGGAAACGAAAATGCAGTTTTTTTTAAAAATAGTTGTATGCTGAAAAAAAGACAGAAAGTATAAATTTTTAAAATTACAAAATTTCACTACTATTTTAATTCTTGGAGTAAAATTGTGAGGATTTTTTGAAATATTCGACTCGGGGGGGGGAAGTTTCATGCAATTACCTTTATAAAAGAAGAAATTATTAAATGATTGATTTAAGTATTTTGAGTGTTTTATTAAAATTTGTTCAAAAAGGTTTTTGGCTTTTTTTTAAAATCACTGATTCTAAAAGTTTTAAATTGAAAATTTCGAAGTCCGTCGCCAAAAAACTCTGGAGTAGGTGAACAGTGCGACTTTTTAAAAATCCCTCACATTTCAATTCTTTCGTTGCAATTTTTTAGGCCCCAGAAACGAAATGTAGCTTTTTTAAAAATAGTTGTATGTTGAAAAAAGACAAGAAGTAGAAATTTTTAAAATTACAAAATTTCACTACTATTTTAAATCTTGAAGTAAAATTGTGAGGAGTTTTTGAAATGTTCGACACACGGAAAAATAGTTTCATGCAATTATCTTTACGAATGAAGAATTTATTAAATGATTGATTTAAGTATTTTGAGTGTTTTATTAAAATTCGTTCAAATAAGTTTTTGGCTTTTTATTTTTTAAATCACTGCTTCTGAAAGTTTTAAAAATCATTTTTATATAAACGCAACGATATTGATTCATATGAGAAAAAATCATAAAATATGCAAAACAGCATTGTTTTGTAAAAAAAAAAAAAGTTGTTTTTTTTTCTATAAAATTCTTTAAAGAAAGATAGTTTTTTCCCGGAAACGAAACTGTAGCATTTTTAAAAATAGTTGTATGCTGAAAAAAGAACAGAAAGTATAAATTTTTCAAATAAAATTTCACTACTATTTTAATTCTTGAAGTAAAATTGTGAGAATTTTTTGAAATATTCGACACGGGGAAAAAAGTTTCATGCAATTATGCATTATTTTAAAGTAAACTATAATTTTTATGAAAGAGAACAAAAATTTCGATACTGATAAATATTTTAAATGAATCTCAGAAATGCATTGAATGCATTTTAATTTTAAAAAAATATATTAATTTAAATCCATTATCAATAAATACTAATAAAAAAAATTCTACAGATAGCTCTTGAAACGTTTGGATGTTTGATTAAACATATATAAGTGTTAAAAATCCACTTTTGGGGGAAAACCTAGTTATATGCTTACATTTTCACTGAAAAAAACATTCAAAAAGAAAAAAATACTATTTGATAAAAACATTTAATTTTTTTAATTTTAATTTTATAGTTTTTCATTCCACTCTGTGTTAAAATTATTTAAACACGTATCTGCGAAAAAAATTATATTATACAAAACGAACTTATTAATTATTTTTAATAAAATTGATTAAAAATGCTCATTTAGCAATTAATTGTGATATACCATTTGCTTACATAATGGCAGCACTGAAAATGAAGTAAATTTCAGATCAGTGGGGATGCAGCAAGTGAATTCAATCATTGAAGAAGAGAGAATTAATTTACGGGTGGGAAAAATAAGCAGAAATGAACAAATTACTTTGAATGATTAAAAATCAGAAAAAAAACCTTTTAGAAGGCAAAAAAAAAAAAGAAAAAAAAAGTACATTAAAATAACAGAGGATCATGTTAAAATAAGTATTTATCAGTAAAATTAATTTACGTGGAAAAAATTAGCAGAAATGAAAAAAAAAAGAGAACAGCGGTTTCGAACTCGCAGAGACACAATCTGCTTTACGGTGTAAATGAAGCGAAGCGCTATCCGACTGTGCTACCGGGACCCGTAGCGAAAAATGAAAATAGGCAACAATAATGAATGGGAGGACGAAAAAGTAATTTTTTCACTCGCATTTTTTTTTTTTACTCGCCAAAGTTACTGATTTCCCCCTGTTTAAGGCAGAATTTTTTTAGTGTAACCCTTGAGTTAGATGCGGTCGAAGGCGAAACAGATCAACTGTCTTTGGCGCAAAGCTAATTTTCGACGCCAATGTTTGGCTAAATGTAAAATCGCGTATTTTAAATTATTTTAAAAATCATTACCTTCATTTTAAGGGCATAATTTTTACGTTAATGCTCTCAAACATCACCAACTATTTGCAAAAATAACATACTTTGAAATAAAAAATGTACAAATTACTACTTTTTAATTTATTTCTCAGAAAAACATAAGTTTACGAAAATCACAATTTTTTTTTTTAAATCCGTAATTTTGAAGCAATTTTTTCAATCTTCGTATATGTTACAGATAATATTACTGTACACATGGAAAAAAGGTTTTGTGAGATTATCTTCATAAATGACGAAGTTATTCAATGTGAAGTAAAAATTAAGACTACTTTTTAAAAATTCTTAAAAAAAAAAGTTTTGGGAATTTTATTTTTTAAATGAATGGATCTAAAAGAGAAAGGCTTGAAGTTAATTAGTGTAGAATATCGATTTAATAACACGAAAAGTAATTCATACCCAACAATTTAGAAATAATTTTCATAAAAACGCATCAGTTTTAACACTATTTTAAAAAATTCGAAAAAAAATAGAAAATATCGTTATTTTACAAAAAAAAATTATACCGTGTCGTGGCAAAATAAATCATCTTTCCGATTCTGTAATTATTTTTTGTCTAATTTGGACACCAAAAATTAGATGACAATTTTAATATGGTGGAAAACGTAAAATTACCGCTCGGCCGAAACGGAAGGGAAGTTCCGCCAAGTAAACAACCGGCAGGAGTAAAACAATTAGGCGTTTTAAGGTTTTTAATTAATATCTTTTTAACTAATTACAATATCGGAATGTAAATGGGCAATACGGCTTCCCCGGAAAATTCCCTATCTTTTGTTACCTTCCGCGACTTTCTGCGTGGTGCGGTTCGTGAGAAGATAGACGCACATAGATATACGTTTGTTTACCTTCGAATTTTAATAGTGTAGATTTTAAAGTCTATAAATAATGCTAAATTATTCGTCTGTTTAGATAAATTACAATGTTTTAATATTATGTGCTTAACCAGCAAATGAAAAGTTAAGTCTTTGTATAAATATTCTAAATTTTTTTTCAAAAGGACAGTACAAGAATTCAAAGGACTGCATTTTATTTTTAGTGAAAAGTCACAATTTTGTTGAACTGTAGAGGGTACACTTAAGGGAAAAAGTAATTTAGCTAGTAATTAGGATTTTTTATTAAAAGAAACATTTTCTGTATTTGCAAACTATGGTAAATATTTAAAATATTTTGTTTTTAAAGGTTAATTAATAATTAGATGAAAATGCATAAAGGACACTAGTGGTCTTTCAAAAGTTATGTCGAGGGTAGTGTAATTCACAAAATTTTTCCAGAATGAACATTAAAATACTTATATATGTATTTTTCTTTGGTTAATTTATATGGATTTGTTAAAGCAATAACATTTTTTAAATAACGTTTTTTCAAAGATTAAAAATTTTAGTCTTAATTTCTTTATGATTTTATCTATTAAACTTTGACAGTGTCATACTAAATTTAAAAATGATTTTGTGTGAATGTTACCCTGGGTAGCAGTGTAATGAATAATACTGTGTATTATTTCTACTAACTTGTGATGGATTCTATACAAAAATAATGATTACTATTTCTCTTTCAATTTAACTCTTATGCAAATTCATAATTTGTTTTAATTGCATTTTAATGTATAGGAACAATTTTTAAAAAAAATTCAAAATCAAACTTATTGGTATTTAAATATCCTCATGGGGGGGGGGGGGCACACCTATACAGATCTGGTTTGATAAGTTCCCCAATTTTCTTTTATGTAATGCTAATTTTGATTCTTGTTCTGGACTTGATGATGCAATAGGAGCTATTGCTTTAAAAAATCTTTGTAATTTTTATTGTATTTTGAAATTGTATTAGGCTGCCAATCTAGACCAATGCCTAAGTCTAGTTCAAGGTAAAAAGAAAAAAAATTGAAGTGATTTTAATGAGGCATTTGAATATTCAGTTTTTATGTATTCATATTTTTCTTATAAATCTTCTAAATCAAACCTTAATTTTCAATATTTAATAATTATTTTGTACTTCAGTTTTATTTTTTCAAAATTTATGGGGATCTTATTCAATATTTCTTTTTAAAATCTCATTGTTTTTATCTAAAGGGCTTTTAAAGGGTATTTTTAATGTATATGTGTGAGTAAATTTTTTAATCAATTTCATAAATCATTTTTATTTGTAGGTGAAGCTATGAAAATAGCTGGAGTTAAATTTGATCACGTTTTCTGCTCTCCATCTCTTAGGTGTGTGGAAACATGTACAAATGCATTGAAAGGTAAAATAAATTGAATAACATATCATTAAAAGTTTTTAAAATGTGCCTTATTTTTACAGTAAAAAATGGAATTTTTATTTTAAAATAGTTTTTTAAATGTCTTATAAAAATCAGTTATATACTATTTTCACTATTATTTCTGCTATATTTTATAAAATGTATCATTCAAAGCTGTTAATAAATTTGATTTATTGATACTTGCAAGAAATTTCATGGTGAGAATATATGGTAACTTATCTGAGCTAAAACAATATCATAGAGGCTTGGTATTAGAAATCAGGGCAGGAAAATTATAATACATTATAAAATAAATTTCATTTGGTCTTTATTTAGAATCTTTAAAAAATTTTTCTTATAAAAGACAGAATTAGTGTTATTTAGCTCATAAAATTAAAATTTAATATTTGAAAATTGAAGTTTGTTCATAATTCAATAAATTGAGTGAATCGTTTTACTGTTACTATTTATATATACACACATTGTTTTTTTCTCAAATCAACAGAATTCTTAAATTAAAAAATATTGCAACTTTTGTTTTAATTCACCATGAATAAAGTCCTCATGCTTCATTATTATATTCAGTATGATATTTGGAATGTGTAGTATTCATTTCGTGAAGAATTTGCTATTAAGAATTAATGTTAAAAACAATCCAGTTAGTGAAATTAAACAACAAATCATTACACAAAAGTGATTTCTAGCTTTATCTCAACTTAATATTGGTCTGATTTTCTGTACTGTTAAGGAATATATGAATCCTTTTCTTTGTTTGTATAGGTATTGCGTTTTTCATATTGAGATTTTTTTATTTTAATAAGTATCTATTAATGGTAATTTCGAGTAATTATATGTATAATACATGTGTAATCAATACTTAAGATACATGATAGAGCTATTTCTTTACAAAGATTATTGTAATGTACAAATACAGTCAACCCTCCATGTTGCGAACCTCTACATAGCAAACTTTTTCTTGGAACCAAGTGCATTTCATGATTTTCTTCGAAAAATAACCTCCCAATGGCATTTTCTATGTAACAAACTTTTTCTCTTGTGATTCAATTTTTTTCTCTCTATTTTTGAAGTATTTCTGGGCATTTCTTCAAGTTTTGTCTCTTTTAACAAATTTTATGGTGGTCACAAATATTGATCTTGTTTTATCAGGTGCCCAACTTGCAGAGAGCAATAGAATTCTGTGTGTTTCATCCGAAGAAGTGCAATCTTGAACCCCCATTGTCCAATTCACTAGAAACATGTTCCATATCTCCTTTCACCCTCAGTGGAGTTGTCTTGTGTCCTTTAACTAGTCTCCAGTCATTTGAAGTGTTAGTCAGTTGTACTGGTAACTTCATTTCTTATAGCTCAAAAATGTCAAAATTTTAAGTGTTGGAGCATCAAAGAAAAAAATTAATTCTTCAGGAAGTGGATAAATGCATTAAAAAAAGGATATTGCTTTAAAATTTGGTATTTCTCCAAACAGCTTATCAACTATTATAAAAAATCGAGATAAGCTACAAAGTTATGGTTAATCGAATTCTAGTTCAAAACTTTAAAAAGCATGCATTTATAAAGATGCCAACAAGGCAGTTTTGAAGTGGAAAAATTTTTTAAGGAAAGACAAGGAAAAATATGCCTGAAGGGATTTTTGGTGCATTAGAAGGATGTGAGGCGTATCATGAAACGAAGCACCTTTTCAAACAAAAAAATTCAATCAAAATTAACAAATTTTATGAGTAAATAAATTTAAGGATGCATGTGTGGTAATGTATGTTTAGAATTCCTTGTGATAAAATAATGCTTGCTTAAAATTACTTAAATGCTTTAAACTAGAAAATGTCCTTAAAATTCATTATTTTTAATAGAAAGTTATCTTTTTAATGATGAAAATACAGTGTATTCTTTAATCTTGAGCTACACTCTTTATTCTTGTTTTCCTTATAGTTTTTCTTCCTTTCCTTTTTTTTTTTGATGGGTAAGATATATAAAATAAATAGATATTTACTTACAAAAAGTTTTGATTAATTATTTTTTTACTATTTAGTGTTTATGAATTTAAAAATTAGTTTTATGTGGTTTATAAAGTGTATTGAAAGATAAACCTCTATATAACAAACTTTTTTGGGATTTCGTGAGTTCATTATATAAAGGCCCGACTGTATTTGTTTTTATTTATGAATAAGTTAGCTTATGTATATATCTACACACACTTGTATAATTAAATTATAACTTAACCAAATTTCTAATTCTCATTTAATATTTTTTTTTCTGCTTTACATTTTGCATTAAAAAGTTCAACAGATAATATTTTCTCAGCAAGGATCACCTTTTCTTGAAATTCCAACCCTATTTCATTTCCTCTTATGATCAGACTGCACTTTCTCTCATTTTACCCTTCATTTGAAATTTAAGATGAAAGAGGGTGATTATGAAAAAACAAATAACTATACTATTCAATTCCACATTCTCAGTTGACATTGGTTTGCATTGCTTTATAGACTCACTATTGTAGGTTCTCTGTATGTTCTTGAATGGAGTAAAAAAATTAGGTGTCCGAAAAGTCTTGATATAATTTTTTAAGCTTTACACACACGTCCATTTATATATTGTTAGTTTTTTGGTAGCAACTATTGCTTTTTGCTATGTTGTTAGACTTAAAATGCCTTTCTGGGGGTCACAAGCAGGAGTTTGTGTAGCCATTACTGAGGCTCCTGAAACAATATTGACACTAACTTTACATCCCCCAACTTATCTCTTTTACTCAAATAACTCATTTAATAAAAATACTACATGGTTAAGATGTTTTGTTTACTGTTATGTAATTAGTTTTTTCACATAAATAATAATCAATACAAATTTAATTATTTTTGTTCAGCTGGCAGTTTTCTGTCACACCTTCAGTTGTGATAGGTTAATATTTACTGCTTTGAGCTACACTGTGTCCAATCATTTTGGTTGCATCTGTTGCACTCCTCTTTCATTGTTGTATGACTTTGACAGCTTAATTTAAAACACTGACAAATTCTTTTAAAAGGTGTTTTATTATGCTCATATTATATTACATATTTTGCACTGCATTATTTTGTTTACTCTATTGTATTTGAATCATAAAATGAATTATTAGCTAAAATCTGGACCTACACTGAAACAGTAGAAAGATGAAATTGAGTCATATGAGGGATCATTAACCTTGCAGTTTATCAATGAATAAAAATTAAAAAATACAACCTCTGACAGTAAAGTTTGATGAATAGTCCTGTAACATTAACACAGATGAAATATTAACAAAAGTTACCTTACTGTCCTTCAAAATAGTCGCCTCTCATAACTACACCTCTAAGATCTGCTATACATGTCCTGGAAAGCTTTGCAGGAAGTCTTCTTTTGGGATGAAGTTCAAAAGCCTCATCACATTTCGTTGAATGTCAGGAATAGCATCAAATCTTTCCTTTCAAAGCAAGTTTGAATGGATGGAAATAGGAAGAAGTCTGGAGTATTGAGATCCGGCGAGTATAGTGGATGTTCAGTTTGTATTACCTCCTTTTTTGAGGATATTGGTTGTGTGAAGGTGAGCATTATCCTGAATAAAAAAAACCATAAACCTATCTGTGCATACTGGGGTTGTATCCTGCATAGACATTTCATGAAACAGGTCAAAGCATTGGTCGCCATTCTTGCATCATTCATCGTCACTCTCTCTGATAGAAATTCCTTGTGGATAATACCTTGACTATAAAAAAAGGTGATAAACATCATTTTGATGCATGATTTTTCTGCTCTGACCCTTTTTTTTTACAAGGTGTTCTGGGAGAACACTGTTCCTTGCTTTGCCTTTTTTTTTCAGGGTCCTACTTAAGACACCATGACTCATCTTCAGTGACAAAACAGTTAAAGATTCTTACTTGATCTTCGTAAACATGTACCAGCATTGCATAAGTTTCTTTTGGTGTTTTGCGAAGCTTAAAACAAACTTTAAATGCATCTTATGTTGTTAATTTTCCTGTTCTCAGTTTAGTACCAATGCACTAAACAAGTACTTTGTAAAACAAGTCTTACATGGAACACAAACAACACTCAACTGAACAACAGTTGGGGAAGATGGTCAACACCTGTTGCTACGCGTGTGTAGCATTTTGTTTCGCCAGGGTTGCCAGATCAGCTGTTCTGACATGATTTGCCAAACTTTATTGCCAGAGTTTGTATATTGTGATGAATATTTATCATTTTGATTCACTTATTTATGTAATAAAGATGTGGAAAGATCTGTCTTTGCTCTATGTGACAAACTTTATCAAATGTAATTATGAAAATCACCGGATTCTGATATTATTTGCAATCAAAACACAACAAACAGATTAATAATATTGATTTTTTTAAATAAAAAAAACAAGAACTTGCTTCAATTTAAAATATGATGCAAAAGCCCACACCTTGTAGTATCAATAAAAAGTAGTAAAAGTGTTATGTAGTATTCATGCTAATTGAAAAAGCTAGAGACACTATAATAGAGCAGAATAATTAATTGTTCTGGCAACAAAAGAAATAATGAATACCAAATTGAGGGTTAAAGCAACAAAATATATGTTTTATACACAAAATTTACATATTTTGTAATGTACCTACCCTAATTTTAATATGGTCAAAATTAGGGTAGGAGGTATTTGTCTTGTAATATCAAGGAGCACTTAATTTCAAGAACACTTAAAAGTCAATAATACACCTATTGAATAAGAATACTGATTCCTCTTACAATGCTAGTGTCAGCATTTATTAGATATGATTTTGAATTTAAAATACAAGAGGATTCAATATTTTGTAATTTACTACCTTGGCGCATTACAACTTTTGAATAGTTTGGATCAATTTAAATAGTTTGGTCGTTTTAAATAGTTTGGATCAATTTATAATCAAAAATGAAATCAAGATAACCAAATCAGAGTTAGAATTTGTTATTACAGAAACAAGAACTAGATTGATTGGATTTACTAAAGGTGTAGCAAGTCATTTGGAACTATTAATTACAGATAATCATTAATATTTTTAAAAAATGTATGTTTTCCCATTTGAGAAAAATTAAAGAAATTGTCAGTAATTGTCAATTTCATTTAGGCTTGTTGACTTGATTTGTGAGCTTTTAATGTTCTAAGCAAGGAGGTGGGAAGTGACAACTTGTTACATTAAATCTGTTATTCAAATAGACAGTGATGCATTTTTTCTAATGTATATCAAAATGTACATTAGAGATGAGGATGTACATTACATTCCTCATTACCCTATGAGATTGAGCCAAAAATTCAGCCTATAGAACCTTTTAAAATTTATGAATTTTAGGAATAGATTCTTAAAAGAATTTTTTTTTTCATTAAAAAGGGGATTAATTGTGTAAAAATAATATTTTTCTGCCAATTAAAAGCTAAACTTTTCATTCTATGTTAAGTAAGTTCAATTTACTTTGGAAATGACCTTTGTATGTTCCTTTCTATTGAGGAAAGTTGTTGCTAACCCTCCAGGGTCTGACAAAATCAATTAAATCGTTGACTCTCAAAAAGTCCAGCACAAGAAAGGGATCCGTGTAGATATCTTTGCTTGTGAGATCCATACAATGCGTTGTGCTCCAGAAAGCCTGGTGATCTTGACACCTTGCACAGATGGAGAAGATCTTATTCGCTGAGAATGAAAGGCACTTGATGTGACCAGTGGCAGTGTTAGGCGTCAGCGACCGCCGACGGCCTCACGCTTGAGGGGGCCTCGTAAAATTTTTAATCATTTAAATTAAATTAAAATTTTTAATTATAAAAAATTCTATTTGTGTAATTTTTGTCATCATTTGATTAGCAATAAATCTCGTTTACTCATACATTAGTTTAACTATAATTCGGCTTATGTAATTTAACGTTTTCCTGACTGGAAAAAAGGAGGCCTCGTGAACCCTAATTTCGCCGACGTCCACACGTGGTCTAGTGCCGCCACTGGAAGTGACCACTAGCATGACAAGAAAGTGTAGTCTGGGAGCATCTGTCACTCTTGAGAGCTAGGGCCAGTCCGGGTCTATTACCCGCATACCAATGATGAGTGGGAAGCACCCTCCACTCTACCAAATTTTGGGATTTTTTTTAACAAGTATAATTCCAGATAGGTAAGGGCAGATGTAGAAGAAGTTGGAAGATTACAGCCCTCCTTTGCTAGTTTGCTATAAAGTTTGATTGCCATAAAGTTTGATATGAGATGGGATCCACTGAAAATGAATATCATGGTGTAAGCAATATACGTTTCAGTTTGTGTAAGATGGAGACACTGGTTTTTGTTGCCTACAGTAAACCATTTGTAAAGGTGTTGAAGTGAACTACGGCTATCAGAGAGAATCCAAAGATCACTGTAATTCTTCTTAGATGGAATGGCCTTGAGTCCTGCATCAATGGCTATTAGTTCACTTCTAAAAACTGAGCAGAAATCTGGATTGCGATTTTTCAGGGACAATTTTCCTTAAGGTGTTTCGATATAGATACCACTACCCACCTGGTTAGATACAAGGAAAGTTATTGTTCATGGGAAAAAAATTTTACCATCAGAAGTCATTTGCATCTGAATATCTCTTATTTATTTTCAAATAATGTGATAAAATATACTTTCTACTTTTGCATATATTTTTTTTTATTGACTTTTGGTTTAATGAAACAGTCCTTCATAAAAAGCATAACATGCTTGCCATTCCCATCTCTAATTAAATTTCTTTCCAAATGGCACATTTTTAATTAAAAAATGTTGATAGTTATTTATTACTCTATTTTTTCAGCCTCTGAGCAAACTCACTTACCTATCAATATTGAACCTGGGTTGTTTGAATGGTTATCATGGTATAGAGATGGAATGCCAAAATGGATGAGTTTGGAAGAATTAAAAAATTGTGGTTTCAACATTGTAATGGATTATGAACCAGTAATTAAAGCAACAGATGTTACTAATGTAAAGGAGACTAGTGAAGAATACTACATGCGAAACTATCTTGTTTCTTCGAAATTGGTGGAAAAATATTCTGGTAAGGTTTTTTAACTCTTTGAAGGTGGATAAATGTTTTTTATTTTTGTATTTTGCTTGTTATTTGTTTTGAAATGTTTTTCTTGTCATTTGTAAAATTTCTATATGGTGTTTTGTTGAAAAAGTTTTGGTGAACGAATTGCTTGAATGCTTTTGTCATGTTCAAGAAAATGGAGGTTATGGGGGTGGGGGGGGTGAAGAAAGATAATTTACAAATTTACTAATGCAATAAATAAGGAGGGAATCAATCCAAAAAGGAAGATGTGAACCACTTCTACATATCTGAGTTTCTAAGATTAGCAAAATGGGTCGCAAAAGTATTATTAGGTGGTAAGAACACTTCACTTTATAGAAAAACATAAAATCTAACTAGAGAGCAGAGTATAAAATCATAAAACTAAAACACACATAAAATGATTCAAAATCAGAATTTACAAGTTTGAGGCTTCTTCTGCTGCTTGCAGAGGAGAAAAACCATCAGAGTTGTTCATGTATTGTTTCTTACAAGTGAGGTGCTGTGTATAAATGTCAACCACCATAGAGAATCTAAAATGTAGTGTTCGTAGCAATTGGTGTCAGAAATTTGCGCATTCACATTGCAAAAGAAGTTTTTAAAATTTTTTTTATTCCGGGAATTTTACAACTTTTTTTAGCCAGAGTTCAATATAATTTATAAATCATATTTCTAAAATTTCAATTAATCATGTTTAAAATTTTATGTAATCATTTAAAAATCGAATTTCTCCATTAAGTTTAAATTAAGGGTAAAAACTGAATTTTTTTATTAATAAATTTTCAGATATACTTCATAATTAATTATAGCCGTGGTCAACATGTATCAAAACGAGTCAAATTTAAGCTGTCTCAAAGAATAATTCCTTAATGTTTTAGTCATAATTAACTGTCTGATAGCATATCAATTAAAATTTTTTAACTCTTTGGTATTTAAAAATGCGCATGTTGGTGTAGAATAATCAAACCTGAATGTATTAAAAATAGACTTATTTTATACAGAATGTAGTTCGTTCAGTATTCTGTTCTTAATGATTTAGAAAAAGATGTTTTTTGCTTTATACAGCTTACTTTATAATTTGTTGTGTATTTTCCAACCAAAATTACTTCATTAGAGATATTTAAGATTTGACAAAATTTAGAAGAAAAAACAAGTAATTTATATATATAAAAAATTTTTTAAGTCTATTCCTACTTTGAATGGATGAATAGAAAGTATTTTATTAACGATTGAAAATTTGATCAATATATGTATATATATATCCCTACATATATGTATATATACTAGCTGACCCGGCAAACGTTGTTTTGCCAAATAACCGCCCATAAAGTAAATTTGTAAAAATTTATGAGGTTGGTTTGGCATTGACAGCAATGAGCCACTTTGTGATAAACTTGGCCTTTGATTTTGAATGTTGAATTAAATTGTTGACCATTTGCAGCATTATTTTTAACCATTTCTGTTGCTCCGAATGATGTCATTTGGATAACACCAATTGTCACATTCGAATGAGCTTAATATTTAACATTGGGCTCATACTCGAATGCTAGACGATGGAATGAATAGGATGTAAATGCTCGATGTACTTGTTGATCACTTGCTCTGAGTGGGTAAAATAGAAATCGACGCACTTGTCTTTGTTGATTTTGTTGAACTTGTACCTCTTGTGATGGTGATTTACGCAACTGCGCCATATTCACACGCACATCTTCATTATCATGATGGATTTGTTCGTCTGTTCTTTGAGCTCTTCTATTTCACATTGCTGTAGATTTACTAATTCAATGGCCTAAATCAGACCCTTTGCGTCTTGTTGGCATTATTTACTGTACAAAACACACAAATATATCAAATTGAAATACTTAATGCTAGAAAACAGTATACTGATAACGTATCTGTTCTTTTATTATTTTGCCTCTACCTTTCACAATTATAAAATAAGAATATATTTCTCTTTACATTGAAATTATTCTCAAAAATTTTGGGTGCACTGAGTATTACAGTTTTATTAATTGGCGTTTAATAATAAATAAACTAATAAATAATAAATAAGAACTCAAAATGTTTCAATCATCTGTGCTTTTCGAAATATCATAAAACTCTTTCACATGGATTAAAGCTCAACAGAAATATATTATTTACAACTTCCCTAAATAACAGTGATGTATTTATCTTCCTATAATTTTTCTTTGGGTCTGGGTTTTCTCTGACAGAGTAGTATTTTCACATCTGGCGCGAAACCAATTTTCGACGCCAAGCGAAACAACAGACATGGGTTTTAAGGTTTTAAATTAATATCTTCTCAACTAATTGCAATATCAGAATGAAAAATAGTTTACGTCCTATTCTCAGACCTCCTGAATTTACGCACAAAATTTCATAAGAATCGGCCCAGCCGTTTCGGAGGAGTTTGGTTACAAACACTGTGACACGAGAATTTTATATATTAGATATATATATATGGAGAGAGTGAACTAAAATTAGGAATTGAAAAAAGAGCATGATTTGTCTGCATTGTTGTAACAATGCACACCCGGTTTGACTAATTTGGCTGAAAAACCGTTTTTTGACACCAACTTTTGTCATTGTTTTAACTGTTATATTGTTACAGCAATGGAGACAAATCTAATTTGGCATCGAAAACCAGTAATTAATTAAATTAAATTAATGAATTAATGTTTGAAAAAAAACTGTATTAACATCAAGTGTCATCCACTACAGGTTTAAAAAAATTTATTTGAACTTGATTGGATGAATAGAAAGAGCTTGATTGAAAATTTAAACAAGATAAGTATGTATAGAGAGAGTGAGCTCATAGTAGGAATTGAATAATTTAAAAATCAAACAATTAAGGGGGTTCACCCATGTAACTGCCTGTTTTTTAAGCATTTTTAGATAATTTTTTTTGAAGACCAGTAAAAAGATAGAACTTTAAGCTTTTTATCATTTATTTACATGTATTTTAATGTATATAAATGTTTAGCCAAAAATACCCAATAGAATGTGAGTTATAGCGCTTTGAACACAATTGCCTCGAAAAAATGGATGCTCACTTCCTCCACAATTCCAGCTGCTTGACTTATCTGAAATAAAAATTAGTGGTGTTTTAATCTTTAAGCTTAAATGCAGAGAATGGACTATACTCAATTGAAAATTATCAAAAATTGGATTTTTGGTAGACCTCTGAATAGAAAGTTTCAAATTTCATGGTTTTTTTGTTATAAAAAATGGGAATATTTTGAATTTCATAATAATCATAGTCCATTTGGTGCGGATATATGTGCTGAGTCTACTCTATAAATTTGAAGTCATTCAGTCTAACCGTTCTTGATATATGATGGAGGAAAGTTTGAAAAACACTGTTTTGAGAAAAACTCATTTAAAGCTCAATCATTTCAAGTCCGATTAAAACAATGAAAATCTTATCTTACCCTCAATCGGCGATGCCTGGCAGCGAAGACCAAAACAAGTTTTACAAAATTTTTAATAACTATTGGTATTTCCTTTTAAATGTCCACAAACTTGTCTACTTGTACGAACGTATATTTGCATGGAAGGGTCAATGGTATCAAGCTGACTGTACACAGTAGGCCCAGCCTTTGATTGTCAACTCAGCACTGCAAACAGCTGCTCTTCTTACACTTGCTTCTTTATAATGACTTTGAATTTTAAAAAATTACTTTACCACTGTTTTCTCGACATGTTAAAAAAGCAATTAATGGGAATTTTTTTTGATTTTTTGAACCCATTACCTGGGTTTACCCCCTTAATGCTTTAAATTTTGCAAAATTTTATATATTTCTCTTAAAAATTTTCAAGATAAAACCTTCATAATAATTGTGATGAATTGACAAAAAAAAATTATGTTATAGTTCTTTTACTTAAACAATTTTCTTATTTATAGTTTTTCTTCTTATACTGATTTTTACAGTTTTAACATGACTACTGTAGCCAAGTGGCTAAGTTCTAAATCTTATGACCAGTATTTTCTTAAAACATGAGTCATGGGTTGAAGTCTTAATACCATTGAAGTATTACTTTGTGGCAGGGTTGATGCATGCTAAATATGTCGGGAGACTCGAAGACCTCGCAAGGTGTACCATGGAAACTAGTAGAGGGAGCAAGTTTAGTTGTCATTTGATTACAATTCAAAATTATACCCCTCAGGGGGCTCACCTTCTTTAGGTGAGTACGGGTGTCACAATCCCGAGGTGCCCTAGTGATCTTTTCCTTTTCCCACGGGGTTTACTGTCTTTTTTAAACACAGGCTTCACGAACCCGGGGTACCCTAGTGATCCTTCTCTATTTTCGACCCTCTTTCTTGTCATTCAATTCATTCTTTCTTTCTCTTCTCGTATAGACCACAGATATTAAAACAAATGTTTGGTGCAGTATAGCCGAAATCGGCTCTTGCGCCAATAAACCCCAAAATCACTCACTCAATTCAAAATTATAAAGTCCATCACCAAAAGCCGTCATCTTACTTCAAAGTGTGACATTAATAAATAACCAAGCAGTTCATTTTTTTCCCTTGACAATTTAAAAATATTTCTATAAACATTGAATTTTTCTTATTTGGGAAATTTAAAATGTTGTAACTGAGAATCTTAATATTGCTTATCATATTGAATAGATATGTAATAATATTTTCAAGATTTTTAAATTTAATTTCTTCATAAAGTATAATGGACAACCTTATCTAAATTACTCCATAAGCCTTTATTTTTATCAGTGAATTACTGTTTATTGCAGAAAAGATTGAAGTTTTTATACAGAATATATAAGAAGAAAAAGAGCTCACATAGGTAATTGTGGAACCTTAGAGAAAGCTCTATTATCCACTCAATTAGATTAATTGAGAAAAGAGAAGAATTTGTTGAAATTACGTAAGAATAGCAGTCCACATTCAGAGCAGCACAGCTACACTGGTGGAGAGGGGAGTGGGAGACCACAGTTTGGGTTTCGCCATCAAAGGAGAGCAAAGAGAAAAGGATGTCACATCTCTGACAATTAAGCCATTTTTACGACTGGCTGCAGCATTTCAACGAAACGAGGAGATAAGGGATGAGTTTCTTTAATAGAAAGGATTAAAGAGAATATTTTTACATCTGTTACTTATTACCTTTTAAATAACTGTGTGTGGTTATTGGAGGGAAATTTTAAATTATTTTTTTTTGCTTGGAAGAAAGTGAGGAAAGGTAGAGAAGTTTAAAATAAGACCATGAGGGTTTAAGTTACCATTCCAAACACATTTAAAAGTTTGTATGGTGGGTGAGGGAAATAGTTGAGTCAATGAAGTCTTGCAAAAGAAAACAACTAGTGATAAGATTTTAACGTAAAAGTAAAAATTTTGAAAAAAGAATTTCCTAATTTGCATTAAGACATTCCCATCTTTCTCAAAGCTGGGAAGTGTTGATATGAGTGGTTAATATTTGCTCTAGGTCTTTTAGCAGAGCTAGGGACAGCATTGTCATAAGCCAAGATTTCCCTGATAGATTCATTTGGAATATGTGGGAGCTGGTTGAAAAAAATTTCTGATTGTTTTTTAATGAAATCAAGTGGCAGAATATTAAGATCTTTATGCAAGACTTCCTTCCTGATAAACCAAGGTGCATTGGCTGCTCTACACAGTTGAATGTTTTGAAAAGTGTGCAATCTTTTCAGTGAGTAATTGCTGCACCTGCCCAAAAGGGAGATTTGTACAGCTTGATGGGCAATAAATGGCTTGATGTAACAGAACCTTGTGCCTTAATGCAAGATTACTCTTGGGTAAAATCAAGGATTTAGGGTGCTTTCATTCCAGTTGCCTTTTGGTGGACGGAATGGATGTCTTGGGCAAAGTTTAATTTAGTGTCAAGTAGTAACCCTAGGTACTTATACTCAGAAACCTAGAGGATGGGCTGATAAATGTTGACATGTGGGAGGTTTCTGATGACCACTGTCTTGCAAAGAAGAGGCATACACTTTTAGATGCATTTCCCCTTGATTTAAAAAAAAAAAAAGCTCACATAAGCATTTTTTTACTTTGGCTTTCATTTCTTACCAAACAAAATTGTTTTTATGATTATAAATACTCTATATAACTATAGTAATCATTTTTTCAAATTTAAAATATCCTGAATTTGTTTTAGTAATATGAAAAGAGCAAAACATTAATATGTTAAAAATTTTACATGAATAATTGTTTGATGTTTTCTCTAATAAAATATTCTTTTAATAATTATACTCAATTTTAGCAATATCTTTGCAATGCATAATTAATTCTATTTTTTTGTCTAAAAAAAACTACATTATATCATAAGTATATATAAATTTTTATCTTTTAGGTAATCTTCTGTTTGTTGCACATGCTGCATCTTTAGACACATGCAGTCGTCAGTTAACTGGTAAACCACCTAGAAATGAGCAAGATTTGTTAACTATTGTACCCAAAGCAACTTATGCAAGTGTTGCTGTGGTAGAACAGCTTTCTAATGGGTTGTGGCAGTTGACAGAACCACCATTTCCTCCCTTAATGCACACAAATAATGTCAATTTTGAGTGGAAAATTTTGTTAGATTGATGTAGGATTTATTAACAATAGTTCTAATTGCATATGCTTTAAGGCTTTATAAAGTATTGGAAATTGTTTGCAAAAATAGATTTGTGGATTAGGACAATATGAAACATTTTTGTATAACTGTTTCTAATTGCAAAATTATTTAAATTTATTTTATATTGTTTCTAAACTTAATTGCTTTGAAATTTTTACTGTAGAAAGTTAAAATATCTTGCTCTACAAAATCTTTTGATTATGAATGTAAAGTATGGATTTTTTTTTATATATTATTGAAAAAAAGGTACTTGTTAATTCTTTAAAGTTTGAAAGACTGCGATATATTTTATGACAACTTTCTATTTTTATGTAGATAAAAATGTTAAAATTGTCTTAATATAGAACTCTCTCCAGCATAAGTGTTCAAAATTTATTTTTTCTGGTATGTGAATATATTTGAGTTAAAAGCCTTGATATTAACATCTGTATAATAATATTGATTAGATTTTCTCTTTGAATTTTGTCATTATTTGACCTAATCATTTTTTTCTTCATTGAATCCTAATTTTCTTTTTTAATATAAACAATTAAAGATGATCTTTGTGTTTAAATTTAATAGTTGATTTATTTATCTTTAATGGTAAGATAGTTTGCAAGAGGGAAGATAATTGGATGATTCAAAATACTACTTATTCTTTTCTAAATGAAAATTTTTTTTAATGTAATCTCATATTTTTTCGTTGTTATATGTATATACTTATTTTATCCCCCCCTCTCCCATAAAGTTTTAGGAAAATTTATTGAATATTCTATTAATGAAAAACAAGTATTTTCGTAACAGTATTTCGTGTTAGGTTTCGAGGGTTAACTCTTATGTGTTTAACACTTTCATCGTGGCAATGGCGCACCTTTGCCCCACTAAAATTGAAACATAACACAATTTCCTTTAAAACTTGTTTATTTTACTTTGAAGAATATAATCAATAACAATTCTCACTATGATTTATTTGTAGATCTTGGAAGACAAATTATCTCGTCCTTCGCAATGAAAGTGTTAAAAAAAAAAACCTAGCTATTATATAGATATTTCAAAGAATACCTTTATGCAAGGTCCTAAAAATGAGTAAAGCTTTAAAAGGATGGTGTGTAATAAGATATATATTTTAATAAGAATGCAGGCATATTGCATTCAAGATATCAATTTAAATTTTGTAATTTAAATATGGAATTGACAATCCTATATGAAAATATATCTAAAGAAAACTATGATGTAAATCCAGCTTTAAAATATTTAAATGTATTAAGTAGAATTTTTGCAAGTGGGTATTTATCAGAGAGAGTTGAAGGAAAGTGTACTTGTCCTTTAATGAAGTTTATTAAGCATTTTGTAACTCCAATATTAGTTAAAAATTCTATTATTTAGTAAAAGTACTAATCGAAGTAATGTTGCACAATTAACACAGTAATGATTTTATAATTTTTTTATGATTAAAATATGAATCATATTTCTAATAAAAAAAACCTATACTGTGATGCTGAACAAGTGAGTGGATATTTCATCAAGCTGATCAATAATTGTTTTTTTATTAAATAATCATCATTATTAATATTGGAAGTTTTCTTAGATCTGCATTTATTTACAGTAATGAATCTCATTTTTTTCAATTTACTGATGTATTTATTTTGTCAACCTGTGATATCAAATTTCATTGATAGATTTTTTTTTTGCTCCTTTAGTGAGTAAAATGTGATGTTTTTTTTCACTATATTATTTACTTAGCAATGTTTAAGGTTTGTTCTCTTTTGTTAGTATTATGTATTTCTTAAAAAATATGCTTATTTTGAAATTATATTAAAAGTATTTTAAGTATATTTAAAAGTCTTTTGATTTCAAATTGTTCATTGCTATTTCTCTGTACATATTTTCACATGTTAATTTTTAAAGCATATCATTTCTATAGATCTTTAAATATTAAGAGTTTGTAATACACCAGACATTGTTTAAGAAATGGTAAATGAAAGCTAATATCAGACAAAGGATTTCAATGGCATTTATTTGAAACAATAAAATCAGAAAAAACGTCTAACAATTTGCACGTATTAACCATTAATTACTTAATATTTCTTACATGCATTAAGAACAATTCCAGAAGCATTCAACTCAAAATGACAAACACATGATTTTTAAAAAAAATCAAATATCTTAAAGCACTGATTTTCAAACCTTGTATCTGCGGTAGCCAGGTGGTCAAGGTAACAGACTCACGACTGGGATGTCACGAGTTTGAGGCTCCAATGTCTTCCTGTTGGTAAAACGTGCAAGTTAGGAGAGGGGATTGCCAGCTCAGGTGTCATCCTCTTCATTTGACCATAGTTCAAAATTACCAAGTCCAACGCCGGAAGCTGAATAATGCGACATTGATATTCACTCACTCCGCCTCCCTTTAAAAAACTTTAATACCATGTTTCCATCACAGAGTGACCTGCAGATAGTTTATAATATATGCTTACTTGGCTATGATGTGAAAATTGGTTCTTTTCATTGTAAAATCTATGCTTCTAAGTTTGGAAACCACTGCTTTAAGGAAGATTTTCATATTTGCTTTGAACAGCTATATACAGAGGTATAATTAATACACATAATTATTTCTATATAGGAAAGATTTTTTCTTTTTCATTCTCTGTATTTAATCAACATATACTTGTTTAATCTATCCTACAAGCAATTGAATTAGATTTTCTAAATTATCACAGATAAAACAATTGTATAATATGTTAAACTATCTCAAATTAAAATATATTTTTATACATTCAACAATATTTTATAAGAGAAAACATAATAAAATTGAAATTACTCTCTTGATAGTTTTAAAATTATAATCACAAAACAGTGAGTTATCATTAAATGAATATTTCATTTTCAAGTGTTTACAAAAAATAAAAGTTAAAAGTACAAATAATACAATGAAAGAAAAACATCTTATGAATTATATTAACAAATATTGTGTACTATACTCATAAAAATTCAATTTTACAACACTTATCAATGCCTTTTTGCGAGTAATGAACTTTTACTTGATCCGAATAATCCACAAATGATGTATAGAAATAAGTATGCATGATTATGAAAGATTTTCTTTGGATTTTATATCATACTGGTAAAATATAGAATATACATTCTGAAAAGATAAAAAAAAATTGAGCAAATAACACAAAATATACACTGTTGATATGTGTTCTACCCCTTAACCATAAGCAATAACTAAAAATCACAATTGTATATCACAATAAATAGTTTGTAATATTTATAGCAATCACTTTACTCTTTCTATTGCAGATTATCACTATACTTTGATAGCATCTTGTTTCCTCTCTCCTTTACATAAACTTCTAAATTCATATTTTTAGGTGTACTGAACTAAAAATTAGTACACTGGTAATTCAGTTTTAATTAATGTTAATGCATTTTCTCAAAAAGAAAATTTAAATTACACTTCTTAGAATTTAAAAACAAAATTATGGAAATTTTCACAATTATACATAAACATTACTAATTTCTAATCATGGACAACCTTGTGAGGTTATATCATTCAATCAATCTATTTGGTATCAGACCCAGTCCAGTGAATAAGGATAACACAAAACTGTTCACAGTTGCTTACCATGCTAACATGAGGGCTTTAAGCCTGAAGACATTTAACTGTAGCTTTGGCTGAAACATCTTAGGCACAAATTCACGATTACAACTTGATAGTATATTACAGTAGTGACAATATATGTGAAAATGATCAAAAATACTCATTTATTCAGATATAGAACATAGTGTTAAAACAAATTATGAGTAAAACCTGATGTATTTAATATTTCTAACAAAAATTTGACTAGAGAGGAAAAAAAATAATTATGAATTTCAATGCCCATTTCATAAATTTCTGGTAAAAAAAAAATCACAACTTGTTAAAATTTTTTTAACTTTTATTATAAAGCAAAATAATGAGAAAATTAGTTTACTTTTTAAAATTATATTTATAAAAGGTTTAGAAAAATGCGTGTAAAATAATAAATTTAATGAGTTAAATAGACAAAAATTTGAAATCATTATTTTAATTTTATTACGAAAGTTTGTAATAAATTATTAAGAACTGAAGTTTAGTCTGGAAAACACAAAATATTTGTTTCATACTACTTAAAAATGTTATTGATACTTATTGGAAGAAATTAAATTTCCCTATTAATCAATTATGAAATAAATTTATAAAAATCTTAGATTGAAAGAATTTTTAAAAGGGGGAAAAAGCACTTATTTATATCAAGACTGTTATAAATTAAAGATAGGTTAACTAAAACAGTCAAATTAAAAAGCATCATTTAAAATGTAAATAAAACATGTGCAATTGTGATTTTTTAATGAATTCAGAAAGTAAAACATAAGCAAATTATACGATTAGTTTAATATTGAAATACATTGTAAATGTTATTAGAAAAAGCATAAAAATATGTACAAGATTATAACAATACAAATTATACACACACATGGTCATAAATTTCTGTACATGATAAATGCAGTCTTAATTTTGCTAATATGCATTATATTCTCTACTTTATTCAAAATAATAAAATTCCAAATCTATATTTAACAATATAGATCTATATAAATCTATATTTAACAATATTCCCTTACATTTAACAATAAATTTAAAAGTAAGGTATAGTTAAGATACCACTTAATTTTAATTACATAATTAAAAAAAGAACATTTTTCATTTTGATCCCTGAATATTAAGCATTAATATACTACAGAAATAATATTAAACTTTTTATCAAACTTTTAAAAATCAAATTTTTTAAACTTTACATAAGAAAAATTCAATTATCCGAACACCATAGTTTTTTTTTTATGAAATTTAGTGTCTTATTGAAATATTTATTATAAAACATTGCATCATACATTTAAAAACATTAAATATATTCAATGACAGTAAAACTATTTTATTGTAGTTGATTCCAGAATCAAAATGTTTATTGCACAGTTTCAAAATAAAACCAAACTATTCCTAATACAATGGATTTTTTAAAACATTATTAAGAGTTTTTTTTTTAGACTTTTTTCTATGATACAAAAAAGCCAAGAATATTAATTGTGCAGACAAGGATATTTATCATTTAATATAATTAAATGCAGATTTAATTTGAGATCATTGTCATTGACCCTCTGTGAATATGGATTTTAAAAGGGCATTTTAGGGAATGTGTCTAAAATATAATTGAAAGACAATGTTCAGAAGGATGAAATAAGAAATAAAATCGATAGGAACATATATATTCAATTCATACATATATACATTTAAAAGACAAACATGTTTTGTTTTACAATTGGACAATGTGAAAAAATGCAGTGCAGACAAATGTATTAAACAAAACATGTAATGTAAAATAAAGCAACTAAAATTTTCTATGTTACAAAATTCATTTAACAATTTATAACTAAATGCAAAATATAACAAGGCAGTTTTCTTTAACTGATCAAACACTTCACATATTTTCTTAATTATAAATGCAATTAATTTTGTCAGAAATGACATTTAGAAATCCTTGTTTGTCAAATTCTCTTATAAAAAAAATTAAAAGCTATCATTATTTTGAATATTGCTTCTTATATATTTCCTTATTTACTCTATAAAACTTAGCAATATTTTTAATTGCACATATATTTCTCTTTTCCAGCCATTTGGCACTATTTGTTTCAAAAACATCCATTCCTGAACAGTTATATTATACACAAATAACTTTGGAATCAAGTAATGTATTATAATGACGTTTGCGATTTATATTAATTTGTAGATACTGAGAAACATATTTATTTGTATTAAAAAATTGCCATATTATTATTTACAATTTTGTACAGAATGATAAATTTGACTTATTTCTTAATGTACACAGCAGGCTGATTAGAGCATGTTTTACAATAACAAGTTGTTTGTCATTTTCTACTTAGTGTTTTCCTGCTGAAATAAACAATACAGTCCTATCACCTTTCTCCCACATTGGGGGCACATGTAATTTATTTTTCTACTGAAGACGTGAATGATAATGCTCATCCCTGAAAATCCCCACTCAACTAAACTGTAATAGTTTTGACAAACTAGAAAAATGTTCAATTTCTTTTCCTCCTGAAGTTCAAAAATTATACACAAGAGTTAATACTATCTGATTTAAAATAGATTTTATACATATCTTAGTAATTATACCATACTTTGATTCTCATGCCAGTCCAACAGAAAACTTCAAAGCAAGCATTTTTCAAAAAGTTGCCTTGGAATAAGTTGATTCTCCATAAACACTGATAAACTTTGAATCCCCTCAGAGAAATAGCACTCATGTAGCTTTTCAGGGCAATACTATTCACTCAGTGTCAGAGAGGACATTTGAATATTATACATGAATACTGATATAGCCTCTCGGGGGAGATTGATGTACAAAGGGTTTTTGTAGAAATTAAACCATATTTTTTAATATTTTATTAGAATCATTTAAAATTTTGATCTGCACATATATCATTCAATAGTCATTAAGTTTCTTTTATTGAATTGTTGAAGGTAAGATTAGTTAAAGAAAACTGTTTTATTTTGTGAATTGTCTAAACAATAAAATAGAACACATCTTAAAAGATAATCATATATTAACACAGCAATGGACAATTCAAATAGTAAATTAAAATATAACATCCTAATATTGTATATACATAATAAATGTATATATACATATATATCAGTCTGTTTTTATTAACAATTTAAATACTTGCATGAAATAATTCAACCAAATATCATATATATATATTCTTGCAATCAGTTTTAACACAATTTATGCCTTAAGTTACAAGTTAAGAATTTCAAGTTTTTCAACAAACACTAAAAAAAATGTCTATAAAAACAATCATGAGTGCACATGAAGCATTATAGAAAAGAAATAATGTGGAGATTCTAAAATGATAAAAATATAAAAATTAAGTATATAAAATAGTGCTAGTGCATTTGCATGAACACATGTTGCTCCTACTAGCTGCCAGAAAATATATGAAGCATATGAAAATATGCTTTAAAATTCATTTAAAAACCAATTAAAGCTCTTATAGATACAATAGCAAAAATTCTAAATAGGATCACTCTCCTCAGAAGGTAAAATGACAGACATTTGGACAGGTTTGAGTTCATTTTCTGAATTTTTCACAGCCAGCTGTAGAAGTTGTTCAATGGCAATATTTCGAGCATCACTTTCTTGCTGAAGAGCATCATTTTCTAATAGCAACTGCACAAGCTCACCAGACACTGCTGTTAAAGATCAAATAACATTCTGATTGTAAAAGAAATGTAGGCAGATTATTTAGAAAATGTCATAAGTTATTATTTTTGCATAAAGTGAAATAACATACATGGAAAGAAGCTGCATTAGCTTTAGAACATAAAATTTTACAATATGAACTTACAAATACACTGTACACATATCCATGAATCCTGAACCAGTTTTTTAAAGCGTGCAATTTATAAACGTAACTGTGAAAATTATAGTAATTTTTTTAAAACATTTAATTTCTTTTAAGAAACATTGGATTAATTAACTATTTCCAAAAAAGGAATGTGTTGAAATTTTTGGATTTACTACATTATAAATTCAGACCCATTTATTAGTATACTTCTGGTTAAGAATAATTATTTGTGTAACAAATCTGGTATTTATTGTCTACTAGCTAATAAGTTTTCAATATATATGCTTGTGCATCAACAATAACTTAGATATAAGAAATTCTGGAAGCAATTTAAAAAACCAGCAATTAAATTTAAGAATTTCCAGTATTTATGTATTAATGTCATTGAAGCCAAAATTGTGCGAACCAAACACCACTTTCCACTAATATCTGATAGGTTGGTTTTCCCCCAAAGAAAAGACATACAAATCTGTTTATGTTGTGGTTATCTTTTGCTGTTATGATATTATGGTGCAAATTTGGCTGTGGTGATGTTAATATGTAAATACCAGATATCTCAAATTTAAAACTAAATTTAGTAATAAACTAAAAAAAAAAATCTGTGCATTTCAAATTAGAAAATAAATTATGTAAGAATAAGACAAAAAGGAATGGTGAAAATTTTCAGAGAAATAAAGTTAATTAGATAGACAAGGCTCTTTTTTCCTTTTCCAAAATAATCGTTGTCACTCTGAAATCTTGTTTGAATTGAATTTCAAATGTACAAATACTTAAAACCCAATAACTTAAAAGAGGCAGCTTCAATATTTGAAATGAGGTGCACCACTGGAAAATGGAACTGAAAAATAAACTAATTGAAAAAATTACCATATACATTTAGCATAGCTTAAAAAGAGTTAACATTCTTAAGAAATGAAGACACCCTAGCTAATTCAATAAACACTTGACTATCCAAATATCAATATAACATCTGATAAAACATTCACAATGAATTTCCTCCTTTTAAAAAACTATTCAATAAACTAAGCAACTTCAGTATTAAAAATAAACAAAAATAAACCCCTATATATGTGTGTGTGTTCTTTTATTTCTTTAACCATTATGGAACACAATTTAGTAATCACTAAACCTGAAATAGAATGTTTTGAATAGTGGAATCAGTTTCATATGTTCATGCACAAATAAAATAAAATTAAATTAAAAAAATAATAAGCTTGGAGGTTATGACATATTTTGTATATTTTATTCCAAGAGTATTTATGAATTATTAAAATAATTAGAAATGGTAATGTAATGGTAACAATCTCAGCACAAAATGATGAATGTGTGTGCGCAATATTAAATACAAAAAAAAAAAATAAATAAATAAAAAAATAAACCATCTATAATTGTTCACAATCTTGGAGAGAAAAGGCTTTCTATAAAAAAATGTTTTTTAAAAATGTAAGGTATGATTATTCCTTGTATTTCTCATATATTTAATTATGAATGGTTTCATATTTAATAAAAATATAACTTTAAAATGAATATTAAAAAAATGATCAAATTAAACAAAGAAAAATAACTAACTCCTTTAAGATTTATTAGAACACAAATAACCAGTTAAAAAGTAGTATTAAGTCAAGTTTTCCATATACACAAGCATTTTGAAAACATATTTTAACAGTAGTTGCATACTATTACAACTATAGAGAATTTTTAAGATAACTCACCAAATTGGCAACTCTGATTTTGTATGTGTCGTATGTTAGGGTGGATGGAATTTAACCATCACGATTTCACGACTTTCAGATCGCACTAGAGCTATTTTATTTGAAATTGTGTGACGCTGCATTAGTAACCATATGCTTAATTTCATATTTTTCTGCTTGCACCCATTCTAAGCCTATCTGTTCGTTGATATGGCAAGCACGAGTACTAAAAGACAAATCTGGGATTTACTGAATTCTTAAATAATAAAAAAAAGTACTTTTGTTTTATTGATTACTACTTATTAAAAATTACTTATTTTTTAATATTGCATTTTTTTGACTACATACTCAATATTTTAAAATTTATGTGATTTCATTCAGGTTGTGATAGTTCATATGTTCCATTTTAACATACATTTCAAACGAAAAATATTGTAGTGTTTCCTCCCCTCACCAGGAGGCACACTGTGTCTCCCTACCATAAGAATGTGTTCTTTGTTTTTGAAAGAGATAGCTTCTCGGCACCAGCGCATTAGGGCGGTAGCCAGAATAGAGAAATTGCTCGCATGGGTAGTTACAATTTGCTTTTACTATTTCTTTTTATATGTTAACTGTAAATAAAAGTGCTGTCCCCAAAGAAGACGCCTGTTGGATGAAACTTCAACAACATCATACACTACACAACAACGCATCACAAATATATTGCAAAATTTTGTTTTAAAGTTTAACAAATTCACTTACCTTCAACAGCACGAGATAAATCTTCTAAAAGAATTTGTAATTCCTTTATTGAATATGAATCAACTAAAAAGAGGGAAACAAAATATAATAATTTACAAGAATATTGTTAAGAAGAATTTAAAACAAAATAATTCCTAGAAGAGTGAACATAAATTTCACTTAAAAAGAAAAAAATATATATATAATGTTAAGAAATTGCCAATATCTATCACATACATATTTTTTTTACAAATCAAGTTCTTTTATTACCAATTGTTCTTAAAGCATAATAATATGCAATACTAGAAATAACTATATTTTTAAATTTAGCTATCCATATTTTTTTTCTAGTATTTAATCTGCTTACAATTTTTTAAATATTACTCAAATTTGCTATTTTTCCATTTAGTATATATATTGTTTAAAAGCAGATTATACCAGAAACTTCAACACTGCACTTAAAAATTCACATTTGATGCACTTATAGAAGAGTAAAATATAATTTGGTTGCTTTAAATTGAGTCATGTTAACAGCTTAAAATGTTCATTTTTCACTTTGTGTAATCTTTTCATATTAGATAGAGAAAAGATTAATTTAGAGAATACATTCATTTTAATCTCGCAATTTTCATAGACAATGAGTAAAAAATTGGGTAAATAAATTTAATTTACTGTATTTTTCTGTATATATTCTGCAGCGGCATATTATCTGCAAAGCTGCTTTTTGAGTGCCAAAATAAAAAACGTAGTATAATCCACAATGCTGTATAATCCGCAGATATTTTTACAATGAATAATCCAAAATATATACTGCCAAACATGTAGTACCAGATAAAAAAACAACACAATATGATTGTTGTTGTTGTTGTGTCCTTCCCGCAGGGGAAGGAATGAAAATTGCCATTGCCTGTGAGACAGGTTGGACTTCTTAACGATAGATGGCGACACCACCTATCTCCACCTCCACAATTTTGGAATGAAGCTGAAGGGGAGGCAAATATTCTCCAGCCTCCTGCACTCGTGGTTTCTGCTCCGACCGCCCACAAGACTTTAGGACCCACTGATTTAACGAGCACGTACTCCGTCTATACTCGGTGGTATTTAGTGGCATCGAACCCAGGCCATCGGGTCTGGAGTCTAATGCTCTAACCACTAGGCTACCCACGGCCCACACAATATGATTAAAAAAATTATAAATAATAAATTGCGCAGAAAAAAACTTTTTTTTGAAAAAAATTCTTTTTTCCACACGACATTCATTGTTACCATAATTTCTAAGCTTTCGATTTTAATATCAGTTAATTCAAATGTATCTAAATGCTGTAATTTTTTTTGTCAGTTTCTGCAAGTATTAGTTGCTGATGCGGACTTCAGGGCATTTTTAACATTCTCACTGGGATGTGCTTCTTCGAGTTCATAATTAAAAAGCTTTTGGTCACATTTTTCAAAATTAGCCTTATTTTTTCCCCCTCCACAACTGAATATTTAATTGGTCAACATTAAACAAGCTAGCAATCTCTCGATTTCCTACTTTGGTAGCCTTTTCCATAACGTATAGTTCATAATCAGCTGTGTAATTTACACCCTTCCGCTTCAACATGACAATATATGAATTTGAATATTTTCAAGACTAAACAGCTCAGATCAAGACAGAATGTGATATGACAGTTGATCTTTCCAATTAATCGAATTCGTTCTTGAACGTAACTGAACAAAATTAATTGCAGCTGAAATAGGTCGGCCGAGTCGAAAAAGCTTTCAGCGCCATTTGTTATTTATTTTATAAAACATAAATGGTATTTCTTTCAAAACATTTATAAGTCAAAATGCTACGTGTTTATGATGGAGAATGTTTTATATCATATTATCTGTGGTAGCGCATGATACACAAAAGAAAATTTGAAACTTTTTAACACATAATCTGCGGATTATATACAGAAAAATACGGTAAGTAACAAATCAAATAAAACATACAAGTAATGCTTCACATACTTTGATTTTATGTTTTTCTATTTCCTTATCAACTTGTTTCAGTTACAATACATAGAACAGTTCATTGCAATATGCTACTGTGAATCTGAGAGTTACACAGATGAAGAGAATGCCATTTCTCTCTCAATGTTGCAAACATCAATAAAGGAAAATGAAAGTTTTAGTGGGTCTTCAAACCACCAAAATCCCCCCCCCCAAATTAAGGACACAATATATATAATGATCAAAACCTATAGAAATATAGATCTTATAAAAATGAACTGGAAATTTTATTGGGTACAATATATGAAATTCTGACTGATGATTCTTACATGTACTGTAGTAGAGAGAGAGAGAAAGAGTTTTCTTTGATTACCAAAATGTAACTCATTGTGTGTATGCTGAATAAGGATATAACACTAACAAGAAGCAATACGAATTTCTTCTTTGCAGTCTAGCAGGAAATATTAAACACAAGAAACACCAACTTTAGCAGAATGGTGATTGGTTGATTCCCATGATAATGTTTCAACCCCTACATAATTCATTTAGAACTTTCTAAAGAAACATTTGTGGAGTACTGATCCACACAAGCTCAGTAAACTGAGCTGGCTAAACTAAGCAATTTTATTTGGAATGAATATATATACAATACTAGATGAATAAAAATAGTAGTAACTATTTACAGATTATATACAATATGCAAATTGATTTGTTATAAAAGTGGTAAATGAATGGTGGAGTTATACACTTGACACAAATTTTTTACTTCCCAGATTCAAGATACTAAAAATGAAAAGATTTGAAGAGAAAGGCAACTAAATAGCCTGAAAGGAAACTTTGAAACATATTTCTAAGAAGGATAAAACTACTGGGACTGAATGATTGATTGTTAATGTATTCAAAATCTGACACTCCATTCGTCAAACTTCCACACTACAGCAACATCTCAACAGTTTGGGGCCAGAGAGATTTTAAATCAAAATAGCTGCGAGAAGCATGTGAACTCAATAACGTTCTATTTTGAAAGAAATGATTAGATTTTGTCATGCAAATTGCAGTCAAAGAAAAAAAAATGGGAGTTTTCTTCTAATAAAGCTTTTATTACAAGTTTTAAAAATAACATGAAAAGATCCTAGCTAGAGAAAATCATTAGAATATTAGCCTGCCAAGATAGAAGAAAAATAAAAAGTAAAAAAATTTTAGTTACATAATGAGGTTTTGCCAATTCAGGAACAGTAAATAAGCTTGTCTGCATAAATTATCAAATAAATTATTTTTATATTCCTAATAAAAAATACCAGAATAGTTTGTGTCTTTATGCTGTCTTTGAAATGAAGCTGAACATCAATAGTAAATCACTTTATTTACATAAATTTATAAGTATATTCCTCACTTGCCTATTAGCCTGACTACAGCAAAATTAACGCCACACAAATCATGCCTTTAAATCAAAATAAAAAGATTCTATACTCTGTTTCACCTTAAGTTGGCAGTATTAGGAAGGGTAGGAAAATGTAACAATACACTTGAAAAATAGTTCTAACTTGTTTTGGAATTTAAATGAAAGCAAATGCATAGAAAATTGTTAAAAAGTATCGTGTATTATCGAAATTGTGATTTTAAGGATATATTTTAAGTTAATCACATCTTAAAAGCGTTTATTCCTTAATACCTGTGAACGAATACAGTTGAAAAACAACAATTTGATGAAACTTCACTTGGCTAAAAACCAGTTTTCAAGATTACATCCTTGGCAGAGTTACCTAAGCATTCCCGCCAAATAAACGCCATTCCCTTGCGTCTTTGCTATCGTTCATACGTACTATTTTGATATCTCATGCTACTATCATTGTTCTTGTTGTTTTTTTTGACATTTTAAACATGTCTGTGATAGAAATGTCACCAAACTCGCTGTATACACCATCGAAGCGAGGAAAATCTATCCGAAGCGGAGCTCGGAAAAAGATATTGAATGTTTATTCTCGACTTCGAGAAGAAAACCCGCAAGAATCCATCAGAGAAATCGTGAAAAAGGTTTCTGAACGGATTGGCGTTTCGAAAAGAACTGTTTTCCGTATGAAGAAAGAAAAGAAGGTATTAAGTGCTGTAAGTTCTCCTGGTAAAAAACGACACAGTGCCGTAGGCAAGCGTAATAAACTGGTGAAATATGACGACTTCACATTGCGTGCCTTCGGCGAAAAATTCATGGCTTTCTTCGAAAAAATGAGATTCCTACATTAACCAAAGTTCTGAAGGAAGTAAATGATGATGCTGAAATTTGTGCTTCTGTATATCTTAAGTTAACATACTTAAACGGCATTTATACATGCAATGTAAATAATTATTACAAACGGATTTAAAATAGTAATAACCGAGAAAAGGCGATTAATTCTTAAAAAACAAGATAGAAATTTGGTATTTTATAAACGGATGTAATAAATAAAAATTTTAAATAAATGAGTCGTTTAGTTTGAAAGTGGACTAAGTCACTTAAAAAATCAAGTTAATGAAAGCATGAATTACAATTTAACGGTATTTTTTCATTTAAAAAACATTGCTATCAATATGTTGAGAACTATTGAGATTTTGTTCGAGAAAAGTTTTGCTAGTTTATTCATCAATATTTCTAAGCATATTGAAACGTAAGCCCTTAAATATCTCCATTAAAAAAGTGGCATATACTATTTTCCAAAAAAAAAAAAAAGCTTCTACCATTTTAATGAAAAAAATTTTCACAAGAATTTTTTATCCCATTCGCAAAATATGGTGATATTTAATCGTTTAAGTCACACACTTCTCCTACAGTAACCCGGCAGCGGCTGTGATTCGGTCATCGTACCCTTCCTAATGCTGCCAACTTGAGGTGAAACAGAGTATAATGTGTTTTACATGAAAAAACCCCAAAAAACAATGAGTCAAATTTTGGTGGAAAATAACACTATTAGTGTGATGCCAATTTGACTGGAGTGATGCTAATACTTATATATATAAGTACCTTATAATTTTAAATTTATCATAAAAGATAAAGAATAACTTCTATCTTCACACCAGCTTTGAAGAGAAATGAATACACTGTTGCTGTTTGTTTACCCCATTTTGGTGTATAAGATAAATAGAATTTGTGAGATAATCTTTATTACAGTTTTTTCCCAACAGATTTTAATACATTACTTAAAGGTTTTTTTACTTAGCTCAAAATTGGATACTTTTTTAATAGATCCATGTAATACATGCTATGCAATACATGTAAATAGAAGGAAAGATTAAAAATATACTGCTCTTTAAAATAGAAGTAACATGCTATTTAAAATAATTTATTATTAATACATAATTTCCTTAGTTTAAACCAAAACTCATACAACACACAGCTAACTAATTTTTTTAAAGTTATAAATATACCTTATGAGAACTACTTTTTAGCACGGAAATAATTGTTTAAAACAAAGTTTCTATGAAACCGATAAAACACATTACATGAGGAACTACTGAATTAAACTTTTTAACATCATTGATGCATCATAAATCTACTTTAAACTCTTGAGTTTTAATATATAACAATATTGGTATTAATAAGAAAATTACATTAAGATGTTCCTAAATCACTATCCATTATATTTAAGGTATTTATGTATCACACTGTTGAACAATTTTGTCAAATCAAACAATGTCACCAAATGATGCGATAAGCAGCCAACATAGAAACCTTTCCAAACATTTAATACAATAATACGAGTGAAGACAGCATTTGGCAATATTTTTTTAATAGGCAACATCTTTTCTTTTGACAAAATTGATCAATGGAATAATATGCAAGTACCATATTTATTCACGTAGTATGAAGAAAACACAAACATTAAGAATTATAAAAATGAAAATAATATTATCATAAAACTTACATTCTGAAATGGTTTTCTTTGAATATTTCCTAAATTGAGCAGATTGATTACATTTTAAAGACTTTGTAAGTGAATCAGATATTTTCAAGCTTATGATATTACTAGAAATATCAGAATTGTCTTTACAGCATTTGCTAAAATTTGTGAATTGGGCAACAGGAACATCATCATTGTCCTGCTTTAGTACTTCCATTTCACCTACATTTCTGTCAATATCACAAGTGTTATTGCTTGAAACTCCTTTCAATACAGATGAACTGTTAAGAGCATCAACAATATCAGAAATGTTCCTTATTTCTGAACCTTTTGAGTCTAAAGTCAAAATTTCCTTCATATCTAAGAGATATACTTCTGTAGGCTGAGTAGATTCTGTGTTATTGTGTGCTGGCATCATAACTGTGTGATAACAGTAATCTGTAAGGTGACAAGAAGAGAATTACTAAATGTACACGTCTTTACTAATAGTGAAATCAATATCATAGATAATTATTTACAGCTTTATATTAAATGGTTTTTTTTAACAGAAAAAAGAAAATTACATTTCAAAACATCTGGGTTGTACACAGATTCACTAATGCAAAATGATTTAATCCTTTTTTAATAAATTTTATTTTTTGATGTACAAAATTAATTTGTTTTTAAAGACAAATGGATGAAAATAATTATTCAGCAAATAAAGAAATAAAAACTGGTTAATTAAGAAACAGAGAATTCCTTAAATCTATTTAAGATTTCAATTAACATACTAAGAGCTGTCTATCGAAGCATAGTGAAAATCTATCAAACAACAATATTTTGCTAATGTGCAATTCTCAATTACTTTATAACAGCAAAATAGATCATTTTAAGCTATTATTCAACAATTATTTTGATTAAGGTATAAATTTCAAACATACAAATTTTTACAAGTATAATCATATCTCCTCCAAAATAAATTACAGTTCCTTGCAATGGAAATGATTAATGTAATTTTTAAAAAAATTTAGTTATTTCTCAAAATTAAATACATAAGGATGAGTAATCAATATTTCAAAAATAAATAGTTTAATTTTGGTCAAAGCTACTATAATGTATTATCCCAGTGAACATTTGATAGCCCAACGAACCCTTTGTTTCAGACTTTGACTGTTTCCCAGTCTAATAAAAAAATTTAGGATTTTTTTTTCAGAATAATGTTAAGGTTCAATATAGAAGCAACATTAATGTGCTACTAACATACACAATATACATAAATTTAAAAATAATTCTTAAAAATCTACCTTCATATTTATGAGATACATAAAAAAAAAACTACCTTATTTCAATATATTAAAAAAATGTGATAAAAATCATTCCACATATAACTTAAAAAAGACAGAAAATATTAATATAAAATATTACAAACATGAAAATACAAATCTATCTTACTATTCTCAGGATATATTTGATAAATTTTTGGAATACACAGAAAAAATAAACTAGTTTACATTTATGGAATAGTTCAAAGTCAAATCTTCCTACAAAAATAAGAACAATATAAAAAAGTTGCATAAACATACCTTTAATTAAAATTTTATTTCTATAGCCTTTTTTTAATTCTTTAACAGCAACTAATTTTACTTTAAATAGCAAGCAAAATGTCAAGAAATCAGTTTTGATAAAGTTCTCACCAGTTTTTCCTAAAATCTATAAGAATTGTGTACAAAGCGTTGAAATTAACTGCAATTATGATGGTTATAAATTTGATTACTTACACAAGTTTAATGTTACAGGAAAGTTAAAAAGTTTAGCAGACAGCTGTTGAATATAAAATTTGAGAAAGATATACGAAATGTTTGGTCATCCCTTACGATTTTTCTTTGTGTCAAAGAATTCGAGTGTGAGTGTATTTACCTTTATTATATTCTGGCAAACCATGTCGTCATTCAGAAACGTAAATAATAAAATATTTCTTCGAAAGCACACCAATCGGATAGTTTTACAACATCTGTTTTCCACTTGATGGAGTTTCGGGAACACTCGTTCGATTCCAATTAATACAAAATTAATCGATGTAGATATCATTAATATTATCTATTAAACATTAAAGTCACAATTTATTTTAGCATATTTATGAATTTTAAATTTTTCTGAATGTTGTAAATAAAATTAAATGAAGGTTAAAAAAATTAAAAGTTTAAGAATTTAAACTGAAGCTAAAGCGCCGCCTCGTGTTGAAAATTTAAGCCTGTGTTAAGTAGGGTTAACGACATACTGTATAGTAGTACAAAAGCACTTTTGCAAGTTGCGAACTGTCTTTCATATCCGTGTCAGTTTTCTTTCTTAGCATACGGAGTTATTGAAGTTGATTATTGAATTTGTTAAAGTTTAATTAATCTTTCCTATCATGCCGAAGAATAAGGGTAACATTTTATTTATATACTTTCTGAATTTTCATACGTTTGTATTAAGTTTTACTGTTAACTGCGCATTCTCTTAAATATGAAATTGAGGGTGAAACGTGTAAATCACTTTTAATATAATTTGAATGAAAATTATTATAAAAGTGAAAAGCTTTTTCTAGTTAAAATTGTTTGTCATATTTTTATCTAAAGTCTCTTTTCAATTGCATGTGTGTCAATGTACTTCAGAACATTTTAAATGTCAACTGCAAAAATAAAATGCATAATATAATGTGCCATCTGTTTTGTAAAAAGCTATAAATTCTGTTCAAACAACATAAAGTGAAGTTTTATTTTCGTATGGTGTCCATGTGACGGGAACATTGTTGATATTTACTACATCCTACTCCAGTACATGTAACTGGACTATTCTGACTAATCAGTAAATTGTTGTACATGTTTTAAAATTAAAATTTTGTTAATTGTTTATGTATAATTTGAGTGAGATTCTCCTATGTAGGAAGTGATACTTGTATTTTAAACAGTTGGTTAGTACCTACTGTGAATTAAAAATTTTACACATATTCTGAACTCAATGTTCTCAACTCTTTATTAAATTTGGCCTTTTTATTAATATATTTAACGTATTTTTTGTGTCCCTGTAAAATCTGCAACTTTTTTGTAGGAATTATGCAATTCATTTGAAATGGCTCTCGCATGTGGGGACTTGCTGTGTCTTCAAAGGCTTAGTTGCCAGTATAGAACCACTTAAGGGAAGGGGGGGGGAATCAAAGGATTAATATGTCAAATATTATTTTCTCATTTCTATGACTATCTACAATTATGTGTTCAAGTGAAATATTAAAAAAGCCTGTTTGCAAAAATGGTTATATTCTGGCTACCTCTAAAATAAACTGATAGTTTTCCGAAATTGACAATTTGTCATAACGAAGTGCATTTTCATGTTGAAAGATAAATTTTAACATTTTTATTATTGAATTATTTGTTAACATGAAATAAGAATTATACCGTATCTAAAATACAAATTTTTACTTTGTTGGAAGTCTATTTTTTCCAAATAGAATACAATTAAAAATGTCCTGAAGAAAATATAAAATTACTCATTCATATAATTTTTGTGCATTTTTTGTGATACGAGCTCTGGAAAGTTTTAATAAATCATCAAATGATATTTAATTTTCTTTTTAATCCAGGAAAGGATCCTTTCTAACACTTCTCTTTAGAACATAAATTTCAAAATAAATAAAATTGCAATTGTATTTTGGAAACTTATTTTAACAATTAGAACTTTGACCTTATTTGTTTTCTTCAAACTCGCACTTTTTTAAAATGATTTATTTTGCTATGGAATCTGAAAAACCATTGCTAAATCTGAGACATCCTATTATTGTCTTTAACTGATAAAATTTTATAACAAAAAATTACTGTATAATCCAGCATGTAACACAAACTTTTAACTCAAATACGATTGAAATTTACATGTACGTTTTATACACTGGGTATAAAAAATGGTAATTTTAAAAATAATGAAGAAAAGATGTTAAAAAAAATTAAGACTTCTACATATATAAAAACATACTGTTTTAAGAAATGATATTTTAGTACTTATATATTAGTGTCACTGCAGCCAAATTGGTGCCTTGCCAATTGCACCATCTTTCAACCAAATTTTCCCCCCATTTAAAACAAGTTACAATCTTTGTTTTGATATTAAGGTCTGTTTTGCGGGTGACGCTATGTGTCAATACTGACATACCTTATGAACATAGTGTTGTGCTTCTAAAAGTACACTTTTTTCGCAAGCCTGGGATAACACCTTGAATAAATGACTTCAAAACATAAGAGCATTACATGCATCACATTTTTCTTAATGAACGAGGTGTGTCTTACATAACAAATATACCTAAATATTTTTAAAAAATGCATATGAAAATATAGGTGCAAATTATATGTGTCGGATTTTACGGCGTGTTTATTAATAATTTGTTTTGATGGCTTAAATATTTCCCGTAATTAGCATCAATTACTTTGTGTAGGTATTGAATTTTTAATTAATCCTTGATGTTTTTTTAACATTATAGATAAAATTATTTGTGTATCTCTTATTAAATATTAGAATGATGTTTAATCTGTGTAAATCTATTTTATTTTGCAGGAAAGGGAGGTAAGAACAGGAGACGAGGTAAGAATGAGAATGAAGCAGAGAAAAGAGAGTTGGTATTTAAGGAAGATGGACAAGGTAATTTTATCCACTAGTTTTGTTGAATCTACAATGAATCTTCAAACAGTTATTGATCTAATTGCCTAAGATTTAAAAGGTTTTAGTAAATTAGACTTAGAAAATAATTGCTTATTTTGAGATATTTATAATACATTTAAAATTATGTCTATTACAACAAAATGGATTTTTTTTGGGTTAATTTTAAGTAGCAAAAAAGGAATTAAATTGTAATACCATTAACCATACAGTGCTTGTTGTATTTAATTGCATATTTATTATTACGATAAAATTCATTGATATTTTGGGTCTGATATTTAGTTTTTGCTTATTATAGTTAAAAATTAAAGTTGGAAACTGGATTGATAGGTTCAAGTCCATGAAAAGGAGCAAATCTTAAAAGTTATTTTAAAAAAACATCGCACAAATAATGAAGTATCTAGTGAAAAACATATAATTAAAATAATCTTGTTTTAAAAATTAAGCATTTTATGGTATATTCATTAAAAATTTTGGAGAAATATTTCATTTAGTTCTAGTGATTGTCATGGATATAATTTATTTTTGGGTGTTAATTTGATATGGGAGTTGCTATGCGTCAACTGGTTTATGTTCGCCATCATGGGCAATAACTTTACAGTATGGCTACTTTGATATTTTTACTATCTGGCAGCGTGGTTGCCATGAGAATAACATGTATTTGAGTGAATTTTTATTAATAGGGTTGCTGCAGGGGAAAAAATCAATTTCAGGTGATTTAATTTGATTTCTTAAATTTAACCATTTTCATTGCAATCATTCTTTAAGCCAGCTGCTTTAGTCTTCTATTGTACTTAGTTCCATTTTTGAATATGGGTATTCCTAATATTGACTATCAGGATTTTTTTAAAATACTGTGTGACCTGTAATTTTAATTATTGCTGCACAACTAGCTTTTAAATTTTACATTACTTTTTAATAGTGCATTTTTAAGTTTCTTGTTCAATGAAATTCATTACAGAAACTTGCAGTTTTTGGAATATTGCAAGTTTTCAGCACTTTTTGATATTCATTATTAATTTTTATGTATGTGATTATTTTACTTATAATTATATTAAGAGTATTATATATAACTGTTATATTACATAACTATTCTTTTTTATAATTGCTATTAAATTATAATATATGTTTATTATTTTATATTGCATAATTATTTAATATATATAATTTCTGTTTTATTATTTTTGTATTATTCATTATTGATTGATATTGGTTATTTTCAATCTATTCCTATATACTTCATTTGAAATATATTTTAAAACATTTCTTTAAAATTATTTTCCTAACAATTTGTTCCTGCTAGGCTGCCATCTTGGATTCTATATCATTTGAAAACAAGCACTGCTTGGCACCTTGAACTCCTATATCAAATTAATTCCCCTGCCTAATTCTGTATCAATTTTAAATTTAAAAATATTTTTCATTAAAAAAATTTATCACAAAACTGGTTGAAAAGAAAGTATTTAATGATGAAAATCAACGATACAAGAAACAATCAAGCAAAATTAGACTAGGTACTGTTCATGGTCATTGCTTTTAGGCAGTGAGTGGTAATGGGAAACATTTGTGATGTAAATTTTGAATACAAAGCTTGTCTTGCACCGTAAAGACGTTTTTAAAAACTTAATTATTGAAAATTGATTTAAATATATAATTTTGATTTTTTTTAAAAACATATTTATAAAAAAATTTTCTTCAAATGTTTGAAAAGTTTTTAAACATTTTGTTCTATTGAATTACTTGATTTAATAAATATACTGTATAAATCTTTGTGTGCATTTTTGAATACCTACAATTTTACATAAAACATGGCAATATTTGTTTCATCCATTTCATTTATTGTATGAATTTCAGAATATGCACAGGTTTTAAAAATGTTGGGCAATGGTAGATTGGATGCTATGTGTTTTGATGGTGTGAAAAGGCTGTGTCATATTAGAGGAAAACTGAGAAAAAAGGTATGTATTTTTTGCAAATATACAAATTACGATAATTTTTATTGGGAATTGAATGAAATATTTGTTTTATATCAACATCAGGCATATTGAATCATAGTTTTTAATTTGATTTGATTGATTTAATTTGATTATCTGAAAATTAAATTTTTGATTAAATTGTTTTCTAAGAAGGGATTGATAAATAGCCAGAAGAAGGAAGGCTTAAAATAATAATGTATTCCTTTAAAGACAAAATCTTCTATTTTAAGTTTAATTTATTTACCTTCAATCTTGAAAATGTTATTTTTTAAAATTAATAATTATGTAATTTATATAAATTTTATATTGTCACTTTTTTAAAATCCCAACTAATGAACTTTAAATGCCTTTTTCTTATTGTTATTCTCTCAACTGTTGTCAGTTTTTGAAAAATGTTTTATTGTTATCTAGATCAGTAGTCTGCAAACATTTTTGATCAAATAGTTCTAAAATTTAAATTAAAAGAAATACCTATGTATATAATATTATAATATATATATATCTTTAGCCTACTACTTTTGTTCTCTCTATCACTTTTTCTGCCTCCTGGAGTGCTTGTATTCTTCTTTGCAGACTACTGATTTAGATATTAAGCTTTTCCCTAAATTTGCAAGATCTGTGCTAATTTGATACCCGAGTGCTATGCTCCAAGTTGTTTATGCTCACTAAGATGGGTGAAGACATTTTTATCCTGTTGTCATGGGAATAATTCACATTATAGTTAATTTTTATTATTATTTTTGTCTGCAGTAACCCTATTAGGCAATTTTAATTTGATTTCCTTAAAAATTGGACCATTTTAATTACAATAATTCTTCAATGTATTTTGTGCTACTTTTGAATATGGATATTTCTAATATTGGTGAGTACCAGGATTTTTTTTGAAAGAATGAGGACTGTGCTTTCAATGTGGCTCCTTGAGATTCATTACAACTTTACAAAATGACTATTTTGTGCAGTTTTTCTGTTTTTAATGTCTTTAAACAAATAAATCCCATAACTGTTTGTATTTTATCATGTTGCTTCTGAAACTCTTTTTTACCTCCTGAAATGACATTAATCGTGTTCAAACTTAATGAATGAAAACCTTACTTCATTTACGATGAGCAAATACCCCTTTTTAGATTGATTTGTAAAAAGTAAGTGAAATAGTTGAGAAACAAATGTCACACTAATTAAATTTATTTGATCCTTGTATAATATCTTTGCATACATGAAAAATAATGAAATAATAATAAATCAATCTGTTTTAAATTTTCGCTCCAATAAATGTTTGTATTTGTTCCAAATCTAATGTAAAGATGTATATATATATGCTGGCATATTTTTATGCTCCCAAATTATGTTCTTTCGAAGTGGCTCTCAAGGTCATTTAGGTTGGGGAGTCCTATGTAGCCCTTGACTAATTATTGAACTATTTTCTCCCCAAGTTCAGCATAAAAAAATTTATCTTTTTAATGCATTTACGTATAAAAAATATATTGGGGAATTTTTTTAAGTATTTTGTATAACTTTTTTACTATAGATGAAATGTTTTCCTATGTACTTTTTTTTGGAAGTAGATTTAGTTATAAATTTAAACAATGTAATTACAATTGTCTTTACTTTCCTTCCACCTTTTGAAATGTTAGAACTAGGAAAGAGGTACAGTAAGGAAAAAATATCTAGATTGTTCTTTGCAATTGTCACTATGAATACACATGTGATCTGTTTTATGGGTCTTGCATTTTTTATCCCTGTATGTGGAATTGCCTCTGAAAAATGTATTTCTGTTAGTCTTAGTGAAACTAATAAGTATCCAGGGTGATTTTTTTCTTTTATTGCTGCATTCCTTTTAAATAATTAATTAGTAGTATCCACTCAAAACTGTAAATTCGCATCTGAACCACCAAATTTGTTTTTATGACACATAAACCTCCCCCCCCCCCCAAATCTGGAAGAGTTGGAAATCTTTTTTTCTTTATTACAATATGGTTTCCTATATTCTGGTCCATTTGATGTATTCTGTCAATTATGTAATTTTGCTTAACTACTTTCAATATTAGTTTTATTCTATTTTTGGATTGATGAAATTTCCAGATTATGTGTTGGTACAGATATAGGATGCATACCTTTTTTAATTTATCCATTTCATTATGCAGTATTTTCCTTGTAACAGACATTTTGTCTTGGACATTTCTTTGTCAACCTTTCTCTTAACTTTAAATCTATAGTACATACAGTTGTGGTAAAAAGTCCTGAACACTCATTTTTTAGCGTAATTTTTGTTTTGACTTCATTTTCGTTGTGAAATTATCGCACTATCTTTAATATTGTTGTTGTTTTAATGTATTTTTTTGTGCCTGATTTCAAATCTACTACTAGTTTCTAATGACTAAAATATTGTTTGTAGTAAAGCTGCCTGAACACAATAATGTGAAATATGTGCAGAATAAAACAATATGAGAGAATAACAAATATGCAAAGAAAAATAACACGCAAATTGACAAATACGGTATATTTAATAAGCATTTTGAAAATTACATTGTTGTCGCATGTTAGAAAATCAATATTTTATGGGTCAGCCGTTTGCTTTAATTACGGCTCTACATCTTTTTGGCACGGAATGCACCAATTCCAAAAGGAGATCTTTCGTGACAATATGGTTGAAGGAAAATATTAATGCTGCTAAAGTACCATGTGGCCTTTCTACTGTTGTGAGAACTTTGAAAAAGATTTTCTGAAACAAATTTTATTTCGGACAGGGGGCGATCAGGACGACCAAGAAAACATCTTTACGTGAAGACAGGTTATTGCACAGAATTTCACTTTCAAAC
>BMAO01036189.1:0-55848 GCA_019973975.1 Trichonephila clavata
TTTGTGCCAATGTCAATTCGAATGTATCCACATCATTATTCATCTTCTTACAAAGTACCTAAATAATATGTACAATAGGGTAGGAGGAAAAAATTACTTTTCTTTTTTGGAATTTCGTAACGTACTTAAGAGGAAAAGATGTGTAGAGAGTTGATCGGAGATATAAATAAAAAATTAATTTGTTTCATTAAGTACTGCTACACAGGGAATGAATTTCAGGTATTCCAGCTTTTTTGAAGTAAAAAAATCAAAGTATTTCTTTCTGGTATTGCTGATTACGGTATCCGACTACTTGCCACAACTTTAAAAAAAGATGGAGGTATAGGGATTCTTTTGTTCTATTTAGATTTGTTTAGTACTTTTTATGAAACATATACTATAATTAAGAAGAGGAAAAGAAATTAAATGAGAAAAATTGGACAACAATTGACAAAAAATAACATAAACGTGGCACATTCTGTACCAAAATTTAATGAACAAATTTTCAAATTTCAATTCTAATGTGTTGCTATGTTATTCGTTGTTGAAGTGACCTACAGGAAAATAGATATATTAAATTTTACAAAAACTAGAGCACTTTATCTTAGTTGTTATATGAAATTGTTTAAAAAAACAGTGATTATATTCACATAAGGGACTTTAAATTTTGTAGTAAAACGGTGATTAATAAATCTGAAGGTTAAAACACTTCTAATATTATACAAAGCATAAACAAATAATTTTAAATAATTATTTTCAAAATTTTTGAAAATAATTTTAGATAATTATTTTCAAAACTTTTTCAGTAAATGCTGGCCCCATTTTGAGCATTTTCAAAAAAAAAATGAGTTAAGTGCAGTCATTAAGGTAAAATTCATGAAATGAACGATTTTGAGTTTTTGATATTTGTGAAATCTGGTATCTCATTACCTTCTCAGGGATGTAACATAAAGGCCATATTTTCAATTAGAAGTATGTCAAAACGACTTTTAAAAAATCATCAACTGGGGGACCACACCCACTTTTGACAGAAATTTGCCCTTTAAATATCCTGAAACAATTGCAAAGCCTTCTTTTTGTTTATTCGAACGCAATTAGCTTTAGATAACACTATAACTATACCATTAACAGTAAGAGTTTAGTGGCGGGATTTCTAGGTACAACATGTTTCCAAGTGTTTTAAATTCGAATTGTTTGTTTTTTGTGCATTATAACATTGACAAGGTACGATTTCTAATAAAAATTACTGTTTACAAATATTATATTTTTGAAACTGTGTTTAAGAAAATGAAATTTCTCTAAATTTACTTGTATGCGAATAAATACACTACAAGTTTACATTATATATTCCTTACGCATACTTGTGCCTACTGAAGTGATATTTTGAAAATATTACAAAAAAAAAACCCAGTTAACTATAAGCATATGTGGTGTCAAAAAGTGACAACTTTGAACTAATTCAGTAATGATAAACAAATATTTGTTTTTGAAAAAAACTATTTTTTTTTTTTAAAAATATCACTTCAGTATAAGTATATATGTTTTTTTATTGTTAGACAAGTTTTTGAACTTAAAATTCCAAAGTTTCTGAATAAATGGTACCTACAGATTATTCAGATTACAGATGTGCAATACCATTTGTCGTTGCAAGAAGCTGGTTACATAGATACAAATACATACATATCATGTTTAAAAACATAAAAACCGTTTTATTTTGGCTGTTTTAGAAATCATTTGTCCAGTGAAAAGAAACTTTTGAAATTTAAAAGTTTTAGAAACTTATGTTTGCATGTGAACACACAAAACACTGATGAAAAGTTTCGAAATAAAGTAAAATCATGTTTTCTCAAATACACACCCAAACTATGTAGATAAATTTTTTCACATTATATTTAGGATAATTTATGGTCAACTTTGATATTTAGATATTTGTAATGTGCATAACAGCTACAAATTCTTTAAAACTTTATACAGATTTTGAGAAAATAGATGTAATTTTTACAAAATATCTCTTTAAACAAAAAGTGAAAAATGCTATGAATGTATTTTCTGAGTATTTAAAACTTTTTTGTTTCCTATTTTACTTAAAATACATTGACATGATGCTAATGCTTAATAAAATGTGGCAAATGCATGTTGTAGTTCATAATTTTTGTGATGAAGTGACATTTCATGTTGAAAATGCATTATTCTTAAAATGTTTGTTTTTATAAAATGTATGCTCTTTTTTCTCAAAAACTAATGAAAGAATCCTCATAAAATTTCATTGAAACATAACTGATATGTAACTTTATACACTGAAGTAAGGCCTTATAAATTTTCCCAAAATATTTTAACATACAGCATTTATCGTAGAAAAAAAATAGAAATTTTTCAAGAAATTCATAGTGATATTTTTACATTGCATGATTTTGAAAAAACTTAACAATATATTTGAAATATCTCACTTCACTATAAATATTAAAGTCTAATTAATATTCAGACAACATCTGAAGACTTAATGTTTAACAGTTTCTGAGAAAAAGGTACATAGGTTTATGTGATGATATGCTGATGTGCGATGATTTTTGTCGTTGCCTGTAAAGCTTGTTATACACAGAAAATTACATACATTTCATGTTTATAAAGATAAAAACAGTTTTATTTTGGCTGTTTAAGAAATCATTTGATCACTTTAACAGTTATTGAGATCTGATACTTTTAAAAATACTGTTTGCATGTGTATATACAAAATATAATTGAAAGCTTTCGAGAAATGTCGCGTTATCACATATTTCCACAAATCCTTACTTTTAAATATTAATACATTAGTACAAGGCATTTATGCTGTTTTATTCCCAACTTTGATGTTTGTAATACATCCCAGATAAAACTTCTTCACACACACACAAAAATTGGTAAAGATTTAAAAAAATTAATGTAAATATTACAAAACATCTCGTTAAACGAAAACTGAAAATTGCTATGTATGTATTTTCTGGGCAATTTAAGTAAAATAGGAAACAAAAAAGTCTTAAAATAAATATAGAATAAGCTAATATGTAATAAAATGGGACAAATACATGTTGTAATTCATAATTTTGTATGATAAAGTGACATTTCATATTAAAAATGCACTTATCTCCAAAAGAGAATTTTCAAAATGCGTGTACCTTTTTCTCAGAACCCATTAATTATGCACTCACAACAATTTTACTGAACATAACTGATATGTAACTATATGTACTGAAGTGAGATTTTTAATATTCCAAAATATCAGGTGTATGCATATCAAATGAGACGATTGCTAACAGATGTCGCCACGCATATATGCAAACAATACGAAACCGTGACACGTGATTTTTTTATAGTTTGACCTTTGATACTCATGTCTAGTTTACATTTGGACAAGTTTCAGCATGCATTGTATTTTTTTTACTGTGTCTAAAATGTAGAATTTTATGCCTTCCGACCACGATTTGCGGACAGCATTAATTTTTTGTTACCATCTGAAGAAATATGCTGTCGAATCGCATCAAATGCTTGTAGAAGCATACGGTGGCAATGCTCTGAGTCGTGAGCAGTGCTACAGGTGGTTTGAAAAGTTTCAAATTGGTGATTTCGATGTGAGAAATGAGGAGTGTGGCAGACCAGCAAAAAAATTTGAAGATGCTGAATTGCAAGCATTACTCTCTGAAGATGATGGCCAAACGCAAGAACAACTTGCAGAACAATTGAATGTTGACCAGAGCACTGTTTCCCGTAGTCTCAAAGCAATGGGCAATATAATAAAGGTCGGTAGATGGGTACCACACGATCTAACGGACCATCAACAGGAAAAGTGAAAAATCGTGTGCAAAATGTTGCTTGCCCTCTACAAACGCAAGTCATATCTCCATTGTATTGTGACTGGCGATAAAAAATTCATTTATTTTGAGAATCTCAAGCGTAATCGATCATATGTTGACCCCGGACAGCTGTCCAAATCGACCGCTAGGCCGAAACGTTTCGGCCGCCAGACAATGTTGTGTATTTTCTGGGTTCAGGAGGGACTAATCTATTATGAGCTTCTCAAACTTGGAGAAACCGTTAATACTGATCACTACAAGCAACAATTACTTAATTTGAACGATGCTATACTCGAAAAATGCGAGCAATACAAGAAACGGCAGCACAAAATGATTTTCCTTGATGACAACGCACCAAGCCACCGTGCTAAACCGACCAAGGACATCGTTAAGGCGCTCGGTTGGGAGCCCTTAGCGCATGCGGCTTATTCGCCAGACTTGGCTCCTTCCGATTACCACCTATTTGCATCATTGGGACACGCATTGGCTGACCAGCGTTTCACTTCTTACGAAAACGTCAAATCTTGGCTTGATGACTGGCTGGCCTCAAAAGACCGATCATTTTTTTGGCGTGGTATTCACAAATTACCCGAAAGATGGGGGAAATGTGTAACTAGCGATGGATATTATTTCAAATAAAGAAATATTAACAGTTTTCGCAAATTTATTGTGTTTTTTTTAAACAATCGTCTCATTTCATTTGCATGCACCTGGTATTTTTGTAGAAGTCAGTTATCGTGAAAAAAATGACAATTTTCAAAAATTCGTAGTGGTAATTTTACGTTGAATATTTTTGAAAAAACTAAACAATATATATGAAAAAACTCTCTTTAGTATAAACAAAAAAAAAGTCTAATTAATATACAGACAAAAATTTAAGTTTTTACATTTCATAGTTTCTGAGAAAATGGTACATAAAAATGCTCATTTTAACATTAGCGGTATAGGAAGTATCGACTAACCTTAAACACGTTTTAAAGTATGACGTCTTGCTTAAAATAATGTCATCTTCTCTTACTAAAACACTTATAGTTTTTGTTCTAGTGAACGGAAAATAATGCACTTAGTATTTTTATAAAGCTAATAACATCTCGTATAAAATAAAATCATAAAAACAAATTTTCATTTTTTTAGCAAAATTCACAATTTTAGGGTAGTTGGATAACTTAAGGGTGAGTACGGGTGTAGAGTATATATATATTTTGGGTGAACACCTGAAGAATAGACGTTAGTAAATATATGCCGAGATGTATTAATAATTGGCGGACAGTATATGTGGACAAAGTCTTCTACTGATTTTATCTGCGAGAACAATAGACGAATATAAATTATTTTTGTTGAGTTTTGTAATAATTGATAATAAATACATCTCATTGCATGTTATCATATTTTTCTTTTACTATAGTTGTGTCTTGCGTTTTGCTTAGAACGTGGTTATAAGAGTGTAAGTTTCTTTATTGTAATTATGTAGAGATGCATGTGTTCCCTATTTATTATTAAGTTGTAATAAATATCTTAGACATTTTTTTCCGTCTTACCACACCTACGCCTAACTAGAAGTTGCGTGTACCCTGGAAATATCTGCTCATTCTGATCTTGATCCAGAGAAACCCAATAAATTGAATAAAAAAGGCAAAGAATAAAAGCGGGAAAAAAGAAATACGAAGGAAAAATATTAAATTGTGAAAAACTGCTAAGACAACCCCCCATGCGTCAAAAAGAAGAGTCGGGGTCTTCAAGAACTCAAACCTTGAAAAACAAAAGAGTCTAATAGTCACATGAAATGGACCTACATGTCTCTCTCTGGAGTAAGAATATTCCTAATAATAGAATTTCTTTCAAAAGCAACTTATTTCACAACTCCTAAGAGTATTCTTCTTCATGTATTCAGCTACCTTACCTTATTTAGTAAGTAAGTGTCTCATTGAATGAATCATATTATAAAATATTTTATGAATTAAAATTCTGGCTTTTTGAAGATAGTTGAAGTAGTCCTACTAGGACAAAAAAATTTGTAAATTGTATTATTTTATATATTAATGCGGCGCTCCCTTTAACTACTCTTAAAATTCACTTCAGTTAACTTGCATCGTAATACCCAGGTTCTCTTATTAAAACTTTTAGTCTACATTACAAGTGAGTTAATCTATTCTAACCCAATTAGAAGATAACGCAACTCCAAATAAACATTGCCAGACTAAAATTAAATTAATTTAGTTTATTACATTACTAGATTACGCGATTGCAGTAGAAATTTCAATTTTAAATTAAACACAAATAAGAATAAGAATTAAGGAAAATTGAATAAGAATTATGGCAATTATCTGAAACTGAGGCAGAGTGATGGAGCTGCGGAGACGCGTCTCGCGTCTGCTAGTTTTCTACATGGATGATTCTAAAGAAAAGATAGAAAGAAATATCTCGAAAACTGTCGCGCGGTGCCTTTTAAGGAGGACCGATTTTCCAATTTTGTGCTTACGCGCACCATTTGACAAAACCTCCCATAGGTCAGTCCCCAGGCGCAATATTACAATTTCAATTAAATTTATGCGGTTGTTCACCTTTGAGTGCCAGCGACTGCACCCCATTCTAAAGAATTTCAACAACATCCTGTAAACAAGGGAACACACAAAATTACGAATGGTTGGGGACCATACCCATTACCAGCCTCCCTTTAATATTTATAAAAGTGTTTCTTGATGATGTAATAAATTTATTACGTACTATTGCAACAGTGTCAACGATAAGTGTTGGCGCATGCGCGCCAACGTCATGCGCACTTATGTAAAATATTTTACCTTGCCGTGCTGTGCGGGCAGATGAAAACTTTCTGTGGAAGAAGCTTGACGAGATTTTCTCTATAACATGCTGACGTGAGCAATAATAGAAATCTAATATAATTTGAAGCTCACAATTATAAAAATATTTCAAAATTTGCTGCGCTTGTAAATAGCTTATATATGTTGTGTGGATAAATAAAAAGTAAAAAAAAAAGAAGCAAGCGTAGCTGGTCCGTCACTGAAGAGAACAACAAAGCATACTAAAATAAACAATAAGATAACTCGCCAATTAGGTATTTCCGATTTCGCATGTCTCGTACGTGCAAAATTGATAACCATGTGTTTTATTTCATATAATCTTGCCAATTCCGTTGCGGGTGAAGGAGGGAATATTAACATCGCCCTGTTCAGCTACTCGAGCTGAACTTGACCACTACGTTACGAATTTAGTTATTACAGAACATTATTGAAATCTCTCACACATAAATATCGCAACGACTGGACTGCAATCGTTGCGTGAGGAGAAAGACGTAGTCTCATACGAATAAGCAATCAACGGAGCTAAATACTCAAATTTCCAGGAGGCTGTAAGAGCTGAAATTATTAAAATCCGTTGACCTTTTCAATGAAGCTTTGAACGATGTAGCTCTAGTAATAAATTTAAAGAAAAAAAAAGGCTTCAAGAAATATTTTTGAAATAAAAAAAAACTCAATTATACATGTGAACTACAGTTTTACAATTTGTGCAATTAGTATGAGCAGTTGTATAATTCGTTCAAGGAAGTTGGTCTGCCTTTACTTGGACAGGAGTACCTCTTTCCCCTAGTATTTCTTAAAAAAAAGAGAAAAATATATCTCAAAGATATATAATTTTGCATTATATAATTCAATTATTTTGCATTTTTAGTTTAAACAATAAATATTGTAATTAGGAACCCTATTTATTATTCTTTACTCGACAATGAACAATTTATTTAAAAGAAAGAACAATAAGCAGTTTTCCTTTTTGCACTCGATTGCTTGTAATTTAAATTAAAACATATTTTTAAAAATGATTAGTGTGCCTTAGACTTTTTATTGCAGTTGGATTGCACAAATTATAGAAAATTATCCAAATGTTCTCCGATTTGTTACCCATGCCCTTTTTAATAAAGGAAATTCAAAGAATAAGAGAAAAAAAATCTCCAACTAATTTTTAAATTTGGTACTTTACTGCTTATACCTTAAAAACTGTAAGGTAATTTTATATCCTTGTATGATGAGCGCAACATTTGCATAAAACTAACGTATAACCCATGTTATCGAAAACTCGGCATCGGAAATTTGCATAACGAAGCCTTTCAAGACATGACATCACAAAATATTAATACTTTTTTTTGAAAGCAGAAAGGCAATATATCACAAATAATTTATGATTCTTAGTGGTAGATTCTTTACGAAGTAAGTTTAAAAGCCGATGCCCTGCTTTGTCTAAAATGTGTCTATTTTCGATGCATTTAAAAACCACACACACTTACATAACATGAGAAATACTGGCTATAAAACTTTCAGCTTACTCCAGTGACGAGAACGACACTAGAATAAACAACTTCTAATTTGAAGTGACTTGAATTATTGAATTTTATTTGAGTGACCTGAATTTACAACCAATCCATCGTTAGTACCCTGAAACCTAAAGGATTCAGTGTGCTTCAATCCAATTCTTAGTGTTATTTCAAAATCATGTGCTTTTTATAAACATTGATTAAAATATGCTTAATATCTTATTAATAATATATTCCTTTTTTTTTCAAAAAAACTAACGTTGGAAGATTTTTGAATAATTTTTATACGGTGCGTAATTGAACAAAATTAATATTTTGTATCGAAGTATCTTTAAAACCGCACACATAGCTGAAAATTATATTATGATAATTTAGAAGTTAAATTTTAAGATTAAATTTACCTAGTCGCTTTTAAAAACCATTTTTTTTTATCATGAGACAAGGTATTAATGTGTTAAGATATTAAATAACTGAGCAAGAGATTTGGTTCTTCCATTCGATAGTTAAAGTTTTATTATGTTGCTATTCTTATTCAAATCAGAACTCATTATTTAATAGCCTGTAGAGCCTATCCTTATAACTTTAATTAATGTAAATCAATAAAACTATAATATTACCAAAGAATTACTTGTAGACAATTTGAGTATCTAACGAAACACTACTAACAGAATCAAGCGTTGTAAAAAAATAAAAATATAATTGTTCTTAATATTCTCTGTTTTTTTAAAAAAATTTTAGTATCTTTGCAATGGATTAATTAATTTTTCTGCAAATATTTTAAAATTATAGATTCATAAATGCTATATGTTTCACTTGTGCTAGAAATTTTTTTTATATGTCTTTCTTTGCAAAGCAATATTTCTGCATTTTTGTTAATGTAATTCAAGTAATTCTGGTTTTTTTAAATATTATTTAACTAAAAACAATGATTTAAGGCAATATGCCACTGAAACACAATTTTAAGCGAAATAATTTGTTGATAACAAACTTAAATATAATCACAAAAATGGCTGAAAAAGAATTCTCGAATGGGAGTTACTGTCATATTCTGAAATCAGTAAATTGTTAAATATTAGCTTATAATAAATATAAACAACGTTTGTACTTAAGTAATTATTTATCCATTTTTTATTAACATCGCATTATCAATAAATTTAGAAACTTTATATGAAATGTATTTACTTAGTATTTTATTTATTATGTTATTATTTTGTAACCTACAAATTCAAATTAACGATCTAATCCATTTTGAATTGTGAGTAAAACCACTAGAAGAAAACATATTAGTTATATTTCGCTTATTTTGCTGAGCAATAAACAAGATTATTCCGATAAAATCCTAAATAACAGAAATTTTGCAGTCCTCGTTAACCACTCTTACTCTTCCCTGAAAAATATCAACGTGGAGTCCCGCAAGGGGCCCTCCTCTCGCCCACGCTTTTTAATATTTATGTCAATGATATTCCTAGGACAAGCTTCTCTACAATCTGCATGCACGCCGACGACACGGCTATCCTGGTACAGAACAGTGATTTAAAAACAATCACCCACGCTCTACACAAACACGTAGCTAGACTAGAAGATTGGTTCTCCACCTGGAAAATTGCCCTTAATGTAGGCAAAACGGAAGCCGTCTTCTTTTCTCGTCACATTAAAAAGAAACCACCAGATTTGTTTTTATATAACACCCACATACCCTGGTCTCAAAACACCAAATACCTTGGTGTCATTCTAGATAAAAGACTCACTTTCAAACAACACATCACACGATTACGTAAAAATTTCAGAATTTCCGTGGCTAAAATCTACCCACTAATTTCCCGGAAATCCTTTTTATCTCTCAGAAACAAAATGCTTATTTATACCCAAATCCTAAGACCCACCCTCATCTACGCCTGCCCCATCTGAGGTCATGTAGCCTACTCGAATATAAACATCATCGAAAGAGCTCAAAACTTAATTATCCGTACCATCACAAAAGCTGACTGGTACATCCTAAACGATGATATGAGGTTTGCTCTAAACCTTAAAACCCTCATAGAGGTGTTCAAAAATATCACCATCAAACTCTTTACTAACTTCGTCACCCACGAAAATAGAGAAATCCAAAGAATAGAAAAATATCTAAACCCTCTCATAAATAGACCCAGAAACACACACACACATCCTCTGCTAAAACTAAAAACTTCATACCTCCAACTTCCATCCAGAAGAGGTTGCAACCCGATTGGTCTGCGCTGTTTTTCTCAAAGCACTTCACAAAACCCCTACATTTTCAGGCAACTCGCATTCGCGCACCTACTCCGACTTTTTTTCATTCTCTTTCGCTCGAGTTTTTCCAGTGTTTGTTCGAATTGTTTCTTCTGCTCTCGCTGCTTAGCTTTGATACTGCTGTATTCAGATGCAATCCAGTTCTTAGCTGCCGCATTTCATTCGGACGTTGAATAGAATACGTTCTATTGCGCTCTGTGTTTTCTGCTTTACTAGCCGATCAACTTTTCGACCACCGAAGTGCTCCCACTGCTTTTTCGTCTTTCCCGCCTTTGGACTTTTTCACCCATTGGAACTTCATTTGAAGGTCGTTTTACTCGCCGTCAGCCGGGGTCTCCCCCCCCCTACTACCACCTTTCTCTGACTGGACTTGGAAATCTTGGATTTTGAAACGGATTATTCTCATTCTGACGCAGCATCTCCTGCATCTCTCTACCCACCCAACTTAGATGATTTGTATGACAAACTTAAAAATGCGCGCAAAGGGTTCACTTGAAGTACTCACTGTCTGCTCATTCCTGGACTGCAAGATCAACGACTTGCCCATTTACGTTTTCGCTGATGACGCCGAAAGAAACCAATATGGAACTGACATCTACACTATCCTGAACGAAGCCCGCAGCCTCTACCGATCTACAAAACTCAAGGGAAGAGAAGCTGATGACAACATATTCAAAAATTGAAGTTTTCCATCTGAAAAAGACGACAGTCTTGATTTCAAAACAGTTTAAGGGGTCTCAGGGGTGTTAAAAATGTTTCGAGAGCACAAAATATGAACAATTTTCGTCTAGAAATAATTCTTTGAGGTTAAAATGAAATAATTTGATTCTTTTACACATTTTTTATAAAGGAATAAAGTTTCAAAAAAGTATAAAATGTCTAAAATATAATCATAATTTTAAAAATAATAAGCACATAAATATAAGAAAATTTTTTGTAAGAAACAAATAGTAAGTTTTACGACGCACATATTTTCTGAAATAATAATTCTAATTACTAGCAATAAGTTGATTTATAAAGTCAAATATATCCTTATTAGATGGTAGCGATTAGATATAAAAAGAATAAAAAATAATATTTTAAAAAAATAAAAAAAATACATTTTTAAAAAAAAATTCAAAAAATTTAATTTTTTTGAAATTTTTAAAAAAATTACAAATATGTAATACTATAAATAGCTAGGATTTAAAGATTATGATAGAGTTTATAATTCTGTAAAGTTTTATGCATCAAAGTATGATAGTTTTTGAAACGCAATGCGCGTAAGTGAAAAAAACACAAACTGAGAAAAAAGGCTTTAAAGTTTTAAATTGAATTTGAGAAAATAAATTTTAAAACTTACATGCTAAAATGCTACAGGATCATAGGATATGGCTTCCTGTTGCTCAAACAGCTCAATTTCCTTACTCTTTTTTAATTTTTTTGGCTCTGCGAGCTTCAAACGATGACGTGAAGCTCCTCGTTCTTGAGGTAAAGATTCGTCAATTGTCACGTTCAGCCAGGGACACACAAATATTTTTGTTAATTTTTAAGCCAAATTTCTCTAAAATAGTAATAAGTATTTGATTTCCATCATTAAAAATGCTGGTTGCTATATTTCCAGCAATCTCTGCAATCTGAATGCTAGAATCAATCGTTTTCGGACAAAACTTCCAGATTAATGTATTTAAACTTTCATTAGGATTCTGTGTCTTACCTCCTAAACATTTCTTCAGGAGTGCCAGATGAGATAAGTCTGCAAATACAATAATTACATCTCGAACAGCTTTCGCAACTGAGGGTTTGTGTTTATAATTTTGTAAATTATTATTAATTGCATCATTATACTTACACTATGTATTTGGATTTGTAGGACAAAATCAGTGCATCGGTTCATCATCGGTGCTGCAAGAATGACCCCAAACAGCCCAAATGGCTTTCCGCATTTCCTTTACACTAGTAGAATTGCATCGAATAGCACTACCATAGTAATGCGCAAGCTTATCAATTAAACTATCAGTTAACCTACCTTTACCGCCTATAGTTTTACCATCAGATAATTTCTTCTTACCATATACTAATTTAAGTTTCCTAAGTCTTGTACCCATTCTCTTTTGCACATGGCCTACACATTCTATTTTCTGAATAAGATGGTCATCGCCGTATGGATTGTTTTTAGAAAGGGCATTGAATGTTTTTGTGTCGCCATCTCCTATGTAGTTCGAATATTTCAGGTTGTAAAGCTTTTCTGATCGATTAAAAATCCTCAACATCCCGTCAACCTCCATCTTACCAGCAGAGCCAGAATAATTTTTTCTACATGAAATCTTATGCGCTCTTTGCCATTTATTGTACTTGATACCAAACTTTACCCCTTTATAACTGTCGCATCCTTTGCAAAATGAGGACAACACTTCCCTATCCAAAACCTTACTTGTTTCGGCCCCATTAGAGTACATAGTCCAATCAACGATGAATGTCCTCTCGTCTTCCAGGTCCCATCACCACTTACCGTTAAAATGTTATCAGGTGACGAAGAATTTTCTTCGACAGCTGCCCTGTTCATGCTTTCTTCGGCGACTTCCTTCATAACAAGTGAAAGTTTATTATTAATAACATCATATAACTTTTGTTCAACAGGATTAGGAAGACTCATTACAGAACAAAATGTTTTTAATGACTCTAAACCTTGACCTATGCATCTAATTGCTAAAATAAATCTTCTGTTAATTTCTGGAGCATTATTTTTATTCCCAATGTTTTCACAGCTTGAAAAAGTACAAATACTCCCACAGTTTTTCAATGTATTTCAAAATTCGAACATAAACCACGAGTGGATTTTTCATTAATTGTTAATGGTTTATGACATTTTAAGCAGCATGATACTGACAAAATAGAGCTAAAGGTTGAAATAAAATCAAAAATACGATATTCTTTGAAGTTTTCACTTACCTTAACAAGATTTGACTTTAATGAAGTCTGAATTCCTGAAAGTTTTTTACTAGAAGCATTTTTCATTTCGGCACACTTACTTGTACTTTTCATTTCTGCACACTTCCTCGTATCTTTCATATCTGTAACATGTGAGTCACTTACCTTTAAATATTTATTTCCTCAAAATCTTTTCTTGGGGCGATTGCCCAATGATTTTTTCAGAATAAAACAACAAATATCTTCGATTTAGATAAGTGTTTTAAAAAACGTGTGCTAAAGTAAACACAACAGAATCAAAACACAGCAGAATAAATGTGTTGAGTTTCAGGCTTCCTTCTGATCAACTCAAGCGCTTAAAATATTTATGAGGCTTATTAAAAACAAAAAAATGAAACGTATGCATAAATCAAGAATAAGTGGGCGTGGCATGTGTCCATTTAAAAGTTGTTATGATTAAATTGCTGTTTGCAATTTTTTGAATAACTTTCGAAGTTTTTATAGTATTGTCACGTGGTTAGTATCAAAATGTTCAGAAAAAAATGAAGAACAAGATATATTTTTTTCGAAAATTCGAAAAAAAGGGTTAACACCCCTGAGAACCCTTAAAGAAAAACCAGGATAAAAAGCCCCACTCCTCCTCAAGACGCCTCCTCCGCCAAATAACAGCGAACTGATCAGCCAACCTGCCAAAACAAATACTCCTATCTCAGTGTCGAGGACCCCCAGAAAATGATGAACAATTTAGCGCCGACCACTCCGACATGGAGCAAACTGATGACCCCCCCTCAGAGCCTCAACTCCGAAGCAATACATTAGGCCACCTCCTCCTATTACAATAGACAACGTGGGCCAATCTGGACAATTCTTAAAAAGGCTCCAAGAACTAACAAATTCGAAGCTTTCTGAACGCATGGTAGGAAAAAGCCTGCGTGTGTACCTAGAAACCACAGCCACTTACAAAAAAATTAGAAATTACTTAGATGACAACAAGATGCAAGCCTTCACTTACCAACTTAAAGAAGATAAAGAATTCAATGTCGTCCTGCATGGTATGCCTGCGGACATGTCCCCCCAAGAAATTATGGATGATCTACTTGTACTAGGAATCTCCCCATCTTACTGCCATATCATGACAAACCGTAAGACTCATCTCCCAATGCCTCTCTTCTTAGTATCTCTACCATCCAATGAAGATAATAGAAACATTTATAACATCTCCGAGGTCTGCTCAGTCAAAGTGACAGTGGAAGTACTCAATAAGAAACCTGGACCAGCCCAATGCTACCACTGCCAAGGATTTTTCCATAATTCACGTTACTGCTCAAAAAATCCCAGATGCCTCAAATGTTTAAAACCTCATATGACCATGGATTGTAAGAAGACTCTATCAGAAGACCCGACATGTTGCAATTGCCAAGGTAAACACCCTGCAAATTTCCTGGGCTGCCTGAACAATCCTTTGAATAAATCGCCTCCCGTAGATAGGAAAAAAGTACAAGAAGAACGCCTTGCAGAAAGAAAAGAAATGCTTGCCAAGCTGAGGAAGAACTCCTCCCCTCCTGAAAAACCCAACTCCGCTCCTCCCAAGCCTACCTCCGTAGCTCCCAAACCACCCACCACTACAGCTCCCAAGTCTCACTCACTGCTCTACTCCAAAGCTCTAGCTGACTCTCTGCCTAAAAAAACCAAACCCCTAGTCAAGCCTCCTGAAGAACAGAAGGACTAAATACTTTTAAGATGTTCCAAGACCCTGATGTGAAAGAAATGCTACACACTCTCCGCACCTTCCTCCTAATCAGCAAGTCAAGGAAATCCAAAGCTGAAAAATTCATAGAGATTGCTGCCCTTCTAGACCTTGACCTCTTTGCCTAATTTTCCCGTCCAATAGTTTGAATAATACTCCATTACGGCTAGTCAGCTGGAACTCTAATAGTATACTGAACAAGAAAGAAGAATTGCTCCATTTCATTGAAACCAATAACCCTGATATTATCGCTCTGCAAGAAACCTTCCTCAAACCAAGCTACACCGTCAACATATTAAATTTCAGCACATACAGAAACGACCGAACCTCTTGTCGAGGAGGTGGAACAGCTATCATCATTAAGAACTCCATCCACCAACACACAATAGACATTGTTACCCACGGTTCCGAACAAACAGCAATCACAATAGAAGGAAATCCTCACAACCTCACAATTTGCTCATTTTACAAGCCCCCTTCTGTTTCTACCCCAGGATTAATCAACGGCCTTCTAAAAATTTTCAGGAACTGACTTAGATGCTTCATCTTGGGAGATTTCAACCTGAAACACAAATCTTGAAATCCCACAGGAAATGACCCAGGAGGAACTCAGCTCTTCAATTTCGCAAGAAACTGTGGTTTCTGTATATCTACCCCAGCCGAGCCAACCAGGATCCCTCATCACCACAATGCAAGACCCTCAGTCATAGACTTTACTATGTCACCTGGCCTCAGCAATATCACAGCGGAGACCACGTTCGATCTCTCTAGTGATCACAATCCGTTGCTTTACACTTTCAACCCTGACTTTAATTTCAGTTACTCTCATAATTGTACTACCTTCACAAACTGGAACAAATTCCAACTCTTGCTACATTCCTCAGTTCCGGGTAACCCCTCCATCAATAACGAAGATGACATCAACTTTGCAGTCTCCAACCTAACAGAAAAAATTCACGCCTCCATCAACCAGAGTAGCATCACCAAACATATCAAGCACCAGATCACATTCATCCCTCTCTCCAACAGAATGAAGATTAGAGAAAAGAACAGACTAAGAAAGCTGTGGCAGTTCTGCAGGTACCCACCCCTGAAAGCTGAGCTCAACAAGCTCCAAAAGGCAATCCGCAAGGAACTCAAGATACATAAAGAGCATGTGTGGGACGAGATCCTCTCAGATGTTAACATCGATCCAAACGCCATACACAAGCTCATAGCCAGAAAGAGGAAACCTGTCATAATACCTCCTTTTCTTGGGTACCATGGTCTCATCTACAATATTCAAGACAAAGCTAACCTCTTCATGGAAGTCCTTGAGGAATCGTTCAAAGAGAACAGCTCGCCCTACGACGATGATCATATTGATCTCGTTGACCGCGAAGTTCATAGATACTTCAGAAATTATAGGACTCATCCACCTCCACTAACCTCCCCGCAAGAGATTTGCGACATCATTGTCAGCCTTGACAACAAAAAAGCCCCTTGCTTCGACTTAATTAAGATCATCACTCTGAAATCCCTACCAATCAATGTGATTACGTAACTGACAAAAATATTCTATAAATGTCTTATATTACAATACTTCCCGGACTCCTGGAAGCAAGCTACGATCACCCTCCTGCCCAAACCTGGGAAAAACGAGAAGCTACCTCTTAATTATCGACCAATTAGTCTCTTATCAACAATAGCAATAATCTTTGAAAAAATTATCCTTACAAGAGTTCAAGATTTCACCACAGCAAACAATATCATGCCTCCGTTCCAGTACGGTTTTCAAACCGAAAGCTCAACCAGCCATCAGCTCCTGCGGGTCACTAATTTCTTCAAAAACGTCTTCAACCAGTACGCCCGAACAATAGGAGTCTTTCTCGATGTTGAGAAAGCGCTTGACCGCGTCTGGCACAACGGAATTGTCTATAAACTAATCAAGCTAAATTTTCCCCCATATCTCGTAAAAATACTCCACAACTACCTCCAGGATAGAACTTTCAGAGTAAAACTCAACAACGTCTTCTCAAACATAGGGCGTATTGAGGCCGGTATGCCCCAAGGATCACTACTCAGCCCAATACTTTACTGCCTATATACATACGACTTCCCATCATCTCCAACGGTGGAGATCTGCCTGTTCGCTGATGACGCCGCCATTTTTAGCCAGTCAACAGGACCAGAAATGGCCAGACAGCTCCTACAAGTCTACATTTTACTACTTCGCCGTTGGCTGAACATCTGGAGAATTAAAATAAACACGGACAAGTCTCATGCCATCGTCTTCCGAAAAGGAAATTACAACAACAACATGCCACCGCTCAGGCTTTTTGGCAGACCCATCCCCTGGTCCACGTCAGTCGAATACTTAGGTATTACACTTGACAGAAAACTGACCTTCAAAAACCACCTCTCCAAAATCAAGTGCAAATTCTAACAAAGACTGGCCGCACTCCGAAACCTACTCTACTTCAAATCAACCCTATCCAATCAAAACTAGAGATGGCTTTTCCTCCAATACCTACAGCCACTACTTACATATGGTTGCCCTATTTGGTGCATGGCGGCTCAAACCCACCTCAGAGAACTCCAAATAATACAGAACATCGTCCTCAGACTAATACTGAATGCTCCACGTTACATCCCCAGGAAATACATCCATGCTGATCTCAAGATAAGCCCAATTCACGCCAGAATTAGGGAGCTGGCCTCGTCCTTCTTTCAAAACGTCCCCACCCACAGTAATCATACAATCGCCCAAGCGGCAAATATCACTCCTGGTCAACACAGACATGCAGCTGCTTCAACAAGTATACAAGACATATTTTAATCACCCCAGCCCGGGGTCTTCCAACTTCCCCATCTTCCCCTCCCTCTTTTTCTTTCCATTTCAGGTCTGGAACAGATGCTGCACCCCTCATGACTCCTGAACGGAACTCTCTTCGAAGCAATTGCTTCCCCACGTCATACAAGTGAGACGGAGAAGAAACACGGGTTCCTGTGTTGGATCTCCAATAGATCCATCTGTCCACCGCACCTACTCCGACTAGACGGGTCTTCCCGCTAGCCGCTCTCATAAAAATAATGATTAAACCCACACGCAAGCGCATTTGGCCCCCCGATGCGCACAGTGCAAGAATAAACTAAACACTCAAATCGCTACCTTCAATTAAAATTTTCTTTTCACATCCGTTTCTTTTCAACATCCATATTATCGATTCTAACTAATAAAAAAAAATCCTCACGATATTATTTTGCAGTACTGGGCTAAGTTCAAGCCAACTAAAGCTACACCCAATCTTCACGATAGGAGGTTAAGTTTTCACAAGGAAACAGGCACTCCGTTAACCACTCTACATATATATTTCGATAAAAGTAGCAATATATATCAGGGAATATATCGATAGTATTTTGTTTGTTGCACTGATTCTTTTTTTTTTTTAAATTTTCGAACACCAGTTTCAGGAGAACCTAAATCCTTGAAATTGAATTTTACTTTCTCAAAGGCATTCAACGTTTATTGAACCCAGTGAGTGAATGTTAAAGTCACGCAATTCAACTGCACAACGCCTTTTGGTGACGGAACTTGTAGTTTCGAACCATGTTGAAGTGACGAAGACGAAATCTGAGGTGGCATTCTGAACTTTCACACTATACTAAGGAAGGATTTTTGATACTAGACATATTTAATGTGAATAGGCCCCTCTGCACGGTGGGTCTGCAGCTGTACTATGTTCAAACACATGGCATGTCAGGCACAAGTTTCTTCCCTTGAAACTAGAATACTGCACCTTTAACTGCACCGGGTTATGAAACGTGAAGTTACGTAACTGCCGGTTAAAAATTTACTTCCAAAACTATCTCTTTAACACTTGTTACACAGCGTCGAGTTAGAAACCTCATTGTTTAAAATAAATCACTTTATTTTGCGTACAGCGCACGTGAGGTTCAATCTAAACGACCTTTGAGCCCGGGCGAAAATTTTTTACCTGAACCAAACTTAGGAGAGAAAACTTTCGGCAAAGAAACGAAGTTTCGCTGAGAAATTGGTTTTCTAATTTTGACAACCAATACCAGTATAAGATGAATATGACGGTCTAGTTAATGATGAATACGATGTTAAGCAACTGAGTAAGTATTCTAATTCTTTCGCTTGAAATTTACTATGTTTCTTTTTCATTTTAGATCATTAATTCCCTTTACAAACAAAAATCTCATTACTTGAAAATCAAAGCATCGACAACCAACGCTTTTTTTAAGAGCGGTATTCAAAAATTGATCACTTTATATAAATTTCAAAATAAAGATTACATATATTCTGTTTTATGAACAATTCACAGTGGTCATAATCTTCTCGGATTTAATTTTCTTTTTGTTCAATTAGAAGCTGCACGAGGACTATAGATGGTAGACCTCGTAATTTTGAAAGAGTTACTAGGGAAATACAAGCGCTGTTTTCCCCTCCTTACACTCCACAGGGCATTGAGCCTCAACCCTCTTAACTTGTATCAGCCTTTCCATACAACGTGTTTTCAGTGGCAGTAACTTTGAACTTCGACAGGATGCGGTCATCTACGAGTTTACAGCTCCAGCCACTAGATGGCCGCTGCTATAACATTCTTCTCTAAACGTGCATTTAAGGTTCTACGTATACCTAAATGAAAAGAAGCGTTAATCAAAATGATATATTTTGATTAAATTTAGAACATTATTGAAATACACAATCCTACGCACATTTGTTGGAAAGAGTAGCATCGGTGGATGACGCTTTTTTAAGTTCAGAGAGACATATATACTGCCGTTAAGTCTTTCAAAGTTGAAAACTTTGATATATTACAGTTGAAACTTAGGGTGGAATTATTTTTCCCGGATTTGTCATCCACAGGTCTTTTATCTTCGAGACTCTAGATAATCTAATTGTTTGCCGACAAGTATCACACAAGGCTTGAAAACGTAAGGCAATACTAAATCAATTATGGTAGAAGGTTTCAAGTGTAAGGATATGTTCACAATGAAAATCAAAAGGGAAGAGATACAAGAATGGATGCAAATGCATTTAATACAGAACAAAATACAAGTTTTCTCACATGCAATTGGAGGCATTCAGTAATTAAATTATATAATAGGGAAGATTATATATATATAGGGTCCATGTTCAGAAACAGATTATCAAAATACGAATACAAAAAGCATGTATACACCGAAATACCTGTATACTTATACACATAGAAACATACATGTATACATATACACACCAAAAAATACATGTATACATACACATACACAAATATATATATACATGCAAATACACACATATGCATGAAGGACTTTTAACCATGATAGTATTAACTCAAGAGTTTTTCAATGTCTACTCATGCATTTCAACGAATTCTTCAATTGTCAGCTTCTGATTGTGGGCAATCTACAGTAACTGAGCAACATTACTATCCGCCTTTGAATTTGTTTACCTGATGAGAACGAGAACTTCTTCAATAAAATTAACATTTTCACATCATCATCTAGCAATGATCCCGCCTAAGTTATAATAATGAAAGAAAATAGTCCACTGATTTGAAAATTGCTTAATTCGGTATTCGCGTAGGTCAGGGGAGCGTAAAGGGGAGGTATTACTCTACTTCAAAGTGAACATTTCATTTAATAATGAAATCGAAGTCAAAAAGACTTCACCTCAGCCTGTATGGTGCGGTCCATCCCCATAAAACTGGAAAAAAAGAGTCACAGCTTGTGTATGAAATCTGGACAATTATTTCATTAGAATTTTATTTGTCACTCGGATGATTTGCTCATGTTTCATACAGTGTAATGGTGTGGCACACACAAAAGTGCCTTATATACTTTGTCTTCTGGCTCAACAAAGGCTGTGGTAGTCTAATGGTCATCGCCGAGGACTCTTAGCTGACATGTCATAAGTTCATGCCTAGTTCCTCTGGATTTATATATAGAGTTTGATGCACGCGCGCGCGCGTTAAATCTATCGTAGCTGAAATCAGATTTGTGTTTGGGGAAGTTTGGAAATTGTGATGCTTAATTGAGCTGTTGTCCTCATTGCTTGACTTATTTTTAATTGTAAAATGCCCATCACCAATAACCTTAATATTACACAGGCATTTTTTTTGTATAGCTTTAAACTCTTTTTCGGTGAGCTCAAATCACTTGAGCTTCTTACCAATAACCCCTGAGAAATAGTAGAGTGCAGCATTACAAAACCCTCACTCAGTCTGGATTATCTAGAGCGTTTAATGAGTGAAATAATATTACAAATCAATGAATAGCACATCGAATTACATTTTACTTTGTTAGGTGTTAAGTAAGAGAATAAAACTGACAATGCAAATTCGTTTCTTGTTTTTCAGTTTCATATATATATATATATATGTCTGTCTGGTGTAAGAATATTCCTAAAAATAATTTGTTTTTTCAAAAACAACTTATTTCCCAATTCCTAAGAGTATTCTTCTTTATGTATTCAGCTACCTTATCTTACGTAGAAAGTAAATGTCTTGTTAAATGCATCATATTGTAAAATATTTTATGAATTACAATTCTGTGCATTTCGAAGATAGTTGATGTAGTCCGATTAGGACAAAAAATTTGTAAATTATATTATTTTCTCTATATATGTAAAAGCGTTTCTTGATGATGTTATAAACTTATTACGTACTATTGCAGCAATGTCAAGGTTCAAGATAACTCGCCAATCAGGCATTTCCGATTTCGCATATGTTGTGCGTGCAGAATTGACAACTATTTGTTTGGTTTCATAAAATCTCGCCAATTCCGTTGCGGGTGAAGATAGGAATATTAACATTGCACTATTTAGCTATTTGAGCTGAACTTGACCATTACGTTACCAATTTAGTTGCGATAGAACATTATTGAAATCTCTCGCAGAAAAATACCACAATGATCGTCTGAACTGGAATCTTGCGAGAGGAGAAACACGAAGACTTATAAACAATCAACAGAGCTAAATATTTAAATTGACAGGAAGCTGCAAGATCTGAAGTTATGAAAATCGTAGGATTTCATCAATAAAGGTTTGGACGATGCAGCTCTAGTGATTAATTTAACGAAAGAAGAGCGCCAGGAAGGAATTAAAAAAAAAAAAAACTAAAAAATACTTACAAATTACAGTTTTACAATTTGAGCATACAATATGAACAGTTGCGTAATTTATACAAGGAAAGTTGGTCCGCCTTTAGTTGACGAGGGGTACCTACTTATATATAACCCAGTATCTTTTAAAAAAGAGAAAACTAATCCTCAAAGATGTATAATTTTGTATCAAACAATTCAGTTACATTATATGCTTAGTTTAATAAATAAATACTTTAATTATGATTACTATTTATTATTCTTTATTCGACTATGAACAATTTATTTAAAAGAAAAGAAACATTACTCAAAGTTTTTCTTATTGCATTCGATTGTTTGTATCTTAAATTAAAAAGTAGTAAAAAAAAATTAGTGTGTCTGAAACTTTTTGCAGTTCTCGATTGCCCAAATTATCAAAATATACTCTGATTTGTGTCTTACACCCTTTAATAAAGGAAATCCCAAGCACAAGAATGAAAAATATCCACCTTAATTTTAAATATCGTATTATATTACGTATAGCTTGAAAACTCTAAGATACTTTTGAATCCCTTATTTGATAAGCGCAAAATTAAAGTAGCACTAACACATAACCTATATTATCGAAAGCTTGACATTGAACATTTGCATGACGATGCCTTTCAGAACATAATATCAAAGAATATTAATACTTTTTTGAAAGCAGAAAGGCAATATGTCACACACAATCTGTAATTCTTAGTGGTAGATTCTCTTAGAAGTAAATTTTAAAGTGGATGCCTTGCTTATGTCTAAAATGTGTCGATTGTCGATGCATTTAACAACCATACGCTTACGTAACATGAGGAATATTGACTATAAAACTTTCAACTTACTCCAGTGACGAGAATGACCCTTGAATAAACATCTTCTAATTTGAAGTGACTTGAATGGCTAAATTTTTTTTGAGTAAGAGAAATTTCCACACCACCCCCTTGTTAGTTCTCTGAAACATTCAATGCCTGAATCCAATTCCTACTGTTATTTCAAAAGCATGTGCTTTTTATAAACTTTGATTAAAATATGCTTAATATGTTACTAATAAAACACATTCCTTTTTATTTTCAAAAAACACACATTTGAAACTTTTTAAATAATATTTATACTTTGGGTAATTGAACAAAATTAGTATTTTGTATCGAAGTGTGTTTAAAGCAGCCCACATAGCTAAAAATTATATTATAATAATCGAGAATTTTGATTTTAATAGTAAGCATATCTAGTTTTTTTTTTTATTGAAACGAACTTTTTTTTTATCACGAGACAAGGTAGTAATGTTTTAAGATATTAAGCAACTGAGAAAGAGATTTTGTTCTTCCATTCGATAGTTAACGTTATATTATGATGTTACACTTTTTTTTAGATCAGAACACATTATTTAATATCCTGTAGAACATATCCTTATGACTTTAATTAATGTAAATCAATAAAGTTATAATATTACCAAAAAATCACTTATAATCAATTCGAGTATTTAATGAAACACTGCAAAAACAGAATCAAGCATTCTAAAAAATAAATATAAAATTGCTCTTATAATTCTACTTTTTTAAAAAATTTTATTTTTGATCTTTTTTTACGTTTTAAGTAATTTTTCTGCAAATATTTTCCAATTATAGAATTCTAAATGCCATGTGTTTCACTTTTACTGGAATTTGTTTATTTATGCGATACTTTGCAAACAAATATCTCAGCATTTTTATTAGTGCATTTTAAGTAATCCTGGATTTTTTAAAATATTATTTAATTAAAGACAAGTTTATAAAGAAAATATAACTGAGAGATAGATAGAGAGAGAGAAAGAGAGATCATATATTATTAATAAAATAGTTTGTTAGTATCAAACTAAAATATAATCTGAAAAGAGAAGACTCGAAAAAAGGCTATTGGTAAATTCTGAAATCTTTAAATCGTTTAGAAGAATGATCAGCAGAAATTTCTCGAATGAATCATGTTATAATTTTATAGCGTAAAGCAATGAGAAGAATATTTTCGTAGAATAAATTAAAACAAAGTTTGTTCTTAAGGTATCTTTTATCAGTTATTTATTAACATCGCACTGTCAAGAAACATAGAAACTGTTAATGAATTGCATTTATTTACTATCTCTTTTATATTGTTACTATTCCGAAACTTACAAATTTAAATTTACGATCTAATCAACTTTGACTTGTGAGTTAAACCAGTATCAGAAAAGGAATAAGAAATGCTTCGTGTATTTTGAGGAGAAATAAACAAGATTATTCGGATAAAAGTAGTAATATGATGAAATATATCGATAGTAATTTATTTGTTTTGTCTGGTTTTTTATATAAAATTTTAGAACATTTATTTCGGAAGAAGCTAAATCCTTGAAATTGAATTCTACTTTACCAAAGGCATTCTACGTTTACTGAACCCATTGTGTGAGTGAATATTAACGTCACACTATTTAGCAACACAATGGTAAATATCCTTCTAATTTTTAATTAAAGACAATGATTAAGTATTATAATAAAATTTGACAAAGTATTATTAATAAAATTATTTGTTAATATCAAACTAAAATAAAATTTTAAAAAATGGCAGGAAAGAGATATCTCTAAAAGAAGTTATTGGTAAATTCTACAATTTTTAAATCCTTTTGAAGAATAATCAGTAGAAATTTCTCGAATGAATCCTATTTTAATCCCATAGCGTAATACAATGAGAAGAATATTATCGTAAATTAATTTAAAGCAAAGTTTGTACTTAAGTTTTTGTTTATCAGTTATTTATTAACATCGAACTGTCAAGAAACGTAGAAACTGTATATGAATTGTAATTATTTACTATCGTTTTTTATATTATTATTTTGTAACCTATATATTTATATTTACGGTCTTATCCATTTTGACTTGTGAGTAGTAAAACCAGTAGAAAATGAGTTAGTAATGTTTCATCTATTTGGTGGAGCAATACACAAGATTGTTCCTATTAAATTAGTAATATCATGGAATATATCAATAATATTTTATTTGTTGTTACGATTCTCTTTTTAAAATTTTAGAACATTAAATTCAGAATAGGCTAAATACTTGAAATTGAATTCTATATTTTCAAAGCATGCAACGTTTAATGGCCGAGAGAGTTAGTGACTGAATATGAACGTCGCACACTTCAGCAACACAACGGACTTCTGCCTACGGAACTCATAGTTTTAAACCATATTCAAGAGACGATGACGCAACCTGTGGCGGCACACTGAAATTTCACACCACACTAAGGCAGGATATTTGAGCCTAGACATATTTAATGGGAATCAGCCCATCTGCACCACGTGTCTTCAACAATACCAGATTCAAACTCATGACATGGTAGATATGTGTCTGTTCCCTAGACTACTAGGTTACATCTGCCTTTAAGTGAACCGGGTTTTGAAACCAGACGTTAAGTAACTGCCGGTTAAAATTTCATTTTAGCCACTATTTTCTGAAATCAAGTTACGCAAATGCGAGGTTATATATATAAGGGGTGATCAAATGAAAAGGTACGAAACGACATAAAAATGAAACAGTTAAATATTTGCATATTCCTCTATGGGAGAATGTAGCGAGACATCTCGGGATGCCATTGGAGACTCTGACTGGGATCGGATCATGCGCGGGCGCCCGCATGCACAGGAGAGAGCTAAAGCTCTTATAAAAAGCGGCGTCCAAATGATGTGGCAGTCCGTATGAGGACAGGATGGCGTTCGCGTTGCAAAATTCGACGATTGAGGAGCAGCGAAGTGTTATCCGATTTTTGACAGCGGAAGGTGAGAAACCGGCAGCTATTCATCGGCGGATGGTGACCGTTTACGGGGAGGAATGTATCTCTGACAAGTCTGTCAAAAAATGGAGTGCCCGTTTTCGTGCAGGCCTTGAGAGTGTGGGAGATGACCAGAGACCAGGCCAGGCAAACACTGTCATCACGAGCGATCTCATCGACAAGGTAGACGACCTAGTGAGAAGTGATCGGCGTGTCACATTGCGAATGTTGGGCGCTGAAGGTGGATGTCATCTATGGAACCGTGTGGACAATTGTTCACGACAGGTTGCGATTTCGGAAGGTGTGAGCCACTTCGGTTCCGAAGCAGCTCACCGACCAGCAAAAGAAACTGCGTATGGGACTAACACTGCAACATTTGTTTCGGTATCAGAAAGACCCCGCTTTCATGAAGCGGATCGTCACAGGTGATGAGACTGGTGCCATCACTACGAGCCAGAGACAAAGCGGGACAGCATGCAGTGGAAGCATGCGTCGTCACCTCCCCCTAAAATGTTCAGAGCCGTGAAGTCAGCAGGCAAGGTGTTGCTCAATGTCTTTTTCGACGTTCAAGGTCCGCTTCTTGTGGAATTACTCGAGCACAGAAAAAGCATTAACTCCGATGTGTACTTTGAGACGCTCCGACGCCTACGAAGGTCCATCAAGAACAAAAGACCGGGTGTGCTCATAGAGGGTGTGGTTCTGCTCCATGATAACGAGCGTCCACACGTCTATAGAGTCACACAAATGAAACTAGACAAGTTCCAATGGGAGACGTTGGACCATCCGCCCTACAATCCGGACATATCGCCCTGCGATTTCCGTATGTTTGGTCCACTGAAGAAACACCTGAAAGGAAAGCGCTTCAACTCGGACGACATACTCAAAGACACTGTGAAGGACTGGGTCTCGTCACAGCCACAGGAATTCTGGGAACAAGGAATCCTGCGGCTTGTTCATCAGTGGGATTGCTGTGCTCAGGCCTATGGTGTATATTTTGAATAAAGTCTACATTTGTAGCCACCGTGTCGTTTAGTACATCTTCATTCGATCACCCCTTGTATATATATATATATATATTTTTTATATTATATATATATATAACCTCCTTCTTCAAAATAGATCACGTGACTGGGCTTATTGCACACTGAAGGTTAGCCCTAAGCAAAACTTGTGACCAATCAAAATTTTCTAATCAGAGCTGTACTTAAGAGAAAACTTGCTGCAAAGAAATGAAGTTTCGATGACAAATCGGTATTCTTTTTTTGACCACCAAGATCATTACATGATGAATATGACGGTAAATGAATTAGTTAATTTGTGATCGTTTTAGTTGAAAATTACTGTGTTTCAGTCGGCTTTAACTATGCAACATTAAACATATTCCTTAAGAATCCAGACAACATTCAGAGGTATTATTTTTAAATCAAAATTACAGATTAATTATGTACATCTGATAGGTTCTCTGGAGTCGAAAGATTTAATTTTTGCTGAATTTTATGAACAGATCATATTTGGTATAATCTTCTCAAATCTCTAACTTTTTAATAGGGACGGAAAGGCGTTCCAGAGAGTCATAGGTGCGAGGCTGATCAGGTCTCTACCAGTCATATATTTTGATTTGTTTGAGTTTTACATATTAAGAGGTTTTGGGATATATATCATTTATTTTATTTTTGGAGATTTTTGGCTTTTTGGAGATGGTGTAGCTGAGCTACACCATCTGGGATAAGAAGCAACAACATAATATTCTCTTATTAGATTTTAATTTTTGTTAAACTAGAGGCCGCACCACGACTCTTAACGATTAAACGTGATTGTGAAACGAAGCTGTGGCGATAGATTGCGCATATATCTTTGACCCCAGTCTAGTTAATAATACATACGATGTTAAACATCTGAGTAAATATTCTAATTCTTTCGCTTGAAATTTACTATGTTTCTTTTTCATTTTAGATCATTAGTTCACTGTACAAAGAAAAATCTCACTACTTGAAAATCAAAGCATCGATAACCAATGCTTTTTTTAAGAGCGGTATTTAATATTTATCACTTTTAGATAAATTTCAAAATAAAGATTACATATATTCTGTTTTATGAACAATTCACAGTGGTCATAATCTTCTCGGATTTAATTTTCTTTTTGTTCAATTAGAAGCTGCACGAGGACTACAGACGGTAGACCTCGTAATTTTTAACAAGTTACTAGGGAAATACAAGCGCTGTTTTCCCCTCCTTACACTTACACTCCACAGGACATTGAGCTTCAACCCTCTTAACTTGTATCAGCCTTTCCATACAACGTGTTTTCAGTGGCAGTAACTTTGAACTTCGACAGGATGCGGTCATCTACGAGTTTACAGCTGCAGCCACTGGATGGCCACTGCTATAACATTTTTCTCTAAACCTGCATTTAAATTCCAACATTTACTTAAATGAAAGAAGCTTTAATCTCTGTAAGATATTTTGATTAAAATTAGAACACATTATTCAACTATATATAATCCTACGCACATTTGTTGGAAATAGTACCATCAGTTAATCACTTTTTTTAAGTTCAAAGAGACATATATACTGCCGTTAAGTCTTTAAAAGTTGAAAACGTTGGTATATTACAGTTGAAAGATACGTTGAAATTAATATTCCCGGATTTGGTCTCTACAGGTTTTTTTCTTCGAGACTCTAGATAGACTCCTTGTTTGCCGACAAGTATAACACAAGGCTTGAAAACTAAGTCAATACTCAATCAATAATGGTAGAAAGTTTTAAGTAAAAGGATGCTGGCACAAATGGGAAAAAAGAAACAAAAATGGATGCAATTACATAAAACACAGATTGCTCATATGCAAACGGAGAAATTTCGTAATTACAATTATACATAAAGTAGATTAGGAAGCATATTTTTTCATAATAAGATTTTAAAAATTCGATTACAAAAAGCATGCATACACACAAATACATATATACATACACACAAATACATATGTACATACACACACAGAAATATATATATACAAGCAAATACACACATATGCACAGCGAACTTTGAACCTTGATAGTTTTAACTCTAGTTCTTCCATGTCTACTCCTGCCTTTCTACGAGTTCTTCAATTGTCAGCTCCTGATTGTGGGAATCCTACAGTTGTTGAGCGTCGTTATTATCCACCTGTGAATTTATTTGCCTAGCAAAGTCAACAACTTCTTCAATCAAACTACCAATTTTATCAGGCTCTAGCACTGATCCCGCCTAAGTTATAATAATGAAAAAAAAATTATCGACTCATTTGAAAATCGCGCTTGACTCTAAATTCGCGCAGGTCAGGGAAGCGTAAGCCGAGTAATTATCGTACTTCAAAGTGGATCTTCCATTTAATATTGAAATCAAAAAGCCACAAAAGCTTCAGTTCTATCTGGATGGCGTGGTACATCTCAATCAAATTGAAAAAATAGAGTCACAGCTTGCGCTTTATGAAATCGGGATAATCGTTTCATAAGAATTTCATTTGTGACTCGGATGATTTGCCCATGTTTCATACAGTGTAATGGCGTGGCACACAAAAGTGCCTTATATACTTTGTCTTCAGGCTCAACAAAGGCTGTGGTAGTCTAATGGTCATCGTCGAGGACTCTTAGATGGCATGTCATAAGTTCATGCCTAATTCCTCTGGATTTATGTACACATTATATAGAGGGTTTGATGCATGTGTGTGTTTAATTTATTGCAGCCGAAATCTGGTATGTGTTTGGGGAAATTTGGAGATTGTGATGCTATCTGAGGTGTTGTCCTCATCGCCCGAATTATATTCAATCTTACAAGGTTCATCGCCAAAAAAATATTTATATTACGCAGGGCATTGTTTTGTACAGCTCTAAACCCCTTTCGGTGAGCTTAATTCATTTGGGTATCCTGACACTAACCCTTGAGTTACTGTAGAATGCAGCATTACAAAACTTTCACTCAGTCTGGTTTATCTAGATAATTCATTGAGTGACATCATATTACAGCTCGATGTATAGCATAGTGGTAAAAAGCTTTTGGATAGCAAATTAAAGCCCAGATGCATGACTCTATGAATGAAGGCACTCATCACAATAAAATATATTAAAGTTTTTTTTTTACATCTGAAAGCACGATGAAGCGTAGGAAGAAAAAAAGCTCGGGTACATCAGATTTGGCATGGTTATTGAGCATCTCATTATTCACATTGCTATTCTTTATTTATATTGCAGAGGATAACTTTGTTTTGAATCTAAAGTCACATCTAAAGAAAATTAATTCACCAGACGCTTGAAATCTAAGCCATATTTGTGGCAACATTAAATTTTGAAACAATCTTAATTGGGACAAATGGAAAGAAAGTTATTTTTTCTAAAGCATGTTTTAGCAATAATTTCTTAAGTAGATTGAACAATCGTTATAACTGTAGAAAGTATGTCTTCCTTCAGCTAAATAGACAGTTTCAACACGCTTTCGTATCTATCCACTGGAATAGCATACTCTTTCTCGGTTTCATCATCTTGGTAATTACACTAGAAAAGCCCTTGTCGTGTGATTCATCTTAGTAAAATGATTCATCAGACTATGCCTTTAGTTTTGAAGAGGACTTAAGTCTGTTGCATTTTTCAGTCCTATCCAGCACTTTTATTTTATTTTCCAAAATATAAAGCATGGCCCTATTTCGAATTGTTACAAGAGGTCAAGTCTTGCTGAAATGTTCCTTCAAGTGCTTCCATGAATGGAATGGTTATACTACATTATATTTCTATATATTTGACTTAATACATCATGCTTTTTGGATGAAGTAATCTCCCAGGGTTATTTGTTATGAAAAAACCAAATAGCTGTTTAGAAGTGTGTTTCACAGTCTGTTGTATTAGATCTAGAAAATGTTTCAATTTCACTTTGTTTAAATACACTTAACTTGTATCCCTGCACAATTAAATGAATCATCACTCAAAATTACCTTCTTCCAGTCGTTAACAGCATGATCGGTTTTTATCGGTATATGCTGAGCGTGTTTCACATTTCCTGAGTTAGAAATAGTTTCTTCTGATTTTTGTTGCCTTAAGGACAGCTTCCAGAAGCCGTTTTCGTTCAATAGAGGAACTCACTTCTTTATCCACTAAATTCCTTCAAATGTCGATGAATGTCTTTCTTGAAGTTTTTTGCTATTTCTTATTAAAAAAAATTCTATTCTTATACTACTTTTCCACTTGCACCTACATTTTTCCTTTTTTTGTGTGGGACAATAATCCTCAATACTGAAATTTTCTTAAAAGTCTTAGTTCGATCACACAAACTTCCATAGTTATATCTCTCACATTCATAGATGTTTGTTGAGAGCGAGTTATTTTAGAACGGTTCATTGAAGTCATTGCCATCTTTGGACAAGTAAAAGTAACACATGTTATACAGAACGCAAAAATGAAATAATGTGTTGCCCCACTGAAAGGCGCACAACTGAGCTCCTGATACACTAAAACGAATAAACAACAGTCGAAGTCAATCTTTCACCCTACATAAAGGCAGATATAACAGGTTTGAGGTGGTTCGGGACATCACTAGCAAAAACATACTAACACAGACAAGAAAATTCTGTTCCAATCAATTAGAATGTTATAGACTATTTATGATAATTACTCAAATAATTCACCTAACAATATATATATTTTTTTTGGAAATTATGATGCGCACTTATTGCATTGATGTCTAAAGATTTATAATTATTATCATGCATCTCTGTATAGAATTGAAAAAAGGTAATTTAATTTTAAAAAGGGTATTTTAAACTGACCATCCAGTGATTAGGAATATCCCCACTAAGCAACGCAAGATATTATGTGATGACTTTTAGGAAACTTCTGAAATTAACATTTACATATGAATAAAAATCTGCTCTCTAGAAAAATATTTTGAGCATTTTCGTTATTTTTTTCAAATAAATATAAATAAACAGTACACCTGACAACGAGAAATAAATATAATTATGAGGAAATGTTAAATATACTGATCGTTACACATATAGGCAAATTTAGAATTAATTTAACTTAACATGATATTATTAACATTAGGAATTATTACACATTATTACAAAGTATGAAACAAGGTTGAGCTTTTCTTATAATTGTAATTTCTTATTCTAGAAATAAAGTTAAGCAGTAAAACAATTGAAAAATTACGTATGTTAACTTTTTTTGAATAATCTATATGCGTAACTCTGTAAACTCAAATATGAACGTCATTATAAAAACTTTAGTTATTATCTTACAAGTACCACTTCTCAGGGATTTTCTGGAAACTTTCAAGGAATTTTTCTATCTAGTATAAGAAAAAAATTATGATGTTTCCCATATCAAGAAATAGATTTTTTCCAAAAAATTAAACTGCGAGATTCTGAATTATTTTGTTTCTGAATTTTGTTAAGATTCCAATTTTATGCCAAAAGATTCAGTCCGATTATTGATTTCATTTCATTTTTATTATACTTTCTTTTGAAACAGCACCAAAGCTATTGACTAACGAATTCATGATTTCAAGACTTACTTCAAAGAGTACTACAAAAACTGAGCTACCCTCGAAACTTTAGTTTAACACTAGATCTCACGGGATTTCGATTACCGGTAAAGGTCCACTGGTGTTATTTTAACACCGTGATATAAAATATAAAAAGTAAATGTTTTAAGTAAATGTTGGCAGGACTACTGTTCAGTAGGTTTTAGTTTTATATATAAGACCTTTTAATATTATTTCTATTAATTATATTATTTCCAAAATTATATTTTTTTTCCATTATCGTAGAAATATAGTCTTTGTGAAAAAATGATCTGCAGGGTTCTGAAGTATATTGCGTTCATTCTTCAAGAAAAGTGTTAAGATTCCAGGTTTATACCACAAAATTCAGTCCGTATATTGATTTTATTGCACTATATTTTATTTCCTCTTGAAACAGCACCACAGCTATTGACTAACGAATTCGCGATTTTATGACTTACTTTAAAGAGTACTACAAAAACTGAGCTACTCCTCGAAGCTTAAATGTATCACTAGATCTCACGTAATTTCTATTACCAATAAAGGTCCACCGGTGTCATTTTGACATGGTGATATAAAATATAAAAAGTAAATGTTTTAACTAATTGTTGGCAGGCCTATTGTTCAGTAGGGTTTAGTTTTAAGAATTTTTAATATTATTTCAATTAATTGTCATGTACTTTGAACCTTTATATCATAAAAAACTGACTTTGATGTTATATTTCTCAAAGTGTGTTCAACCACTGTTTTGTCGAAAAAAATTTTCGAGTCTCAAATATGCCAGGAACATAAATATTATGTGGTATCCATTCTATGTCATCCCTACCGACATATATATCAGGATTTAAATAAATATATTCAATGATATCTACACTTAATTTAGATTCCTCCAATCTTATGTCTTCACTAGAATCAAAATTCGAGTCAATTAATTTTTAGAAAGCTGTCACAAGAAATAAGCAATTTCATCAGAGATTAGACCTTTTTTAAGAGACATCGTTTCATGGTGTCTGCTCTGCTATAAGTTCGAAAATTGAATGGAATTTGTTTAATGAGTAAATAAGCAAATATTTCGAAACGAAACACTTATAAAGAACAATTTTAGTATAATTGATTCATTTCCACTGAGAACTCAAAAACAGTGCATTCAAGGTCCAAAAAATTTGCGATAGAAATTTGGAAATTTTTCTTGGACAATAGTTGGATAACAGGAAAATGGTAGTGGACAATATTTAGTTAAATGCAAGCTTTTTATAGTGATAAATTGCATTGGTATCCAAAAGACACCAGCGGACGTTCTAGATACATTTAGTTGGAATATAACTAAAAACTAACCTATAACCACAAAACATTTTCTGCGCAATCGCCAAAGTAAATGATGAAAATTCGTGAAAATATTGAATTCCCTGTACAAGTGCACAAGGGAGGATAAAATAAACAGGCTCCGGTATCAAATTGACTCCGAAGGACGGTCTTGTGTTAATGTGATACCTGAGACAACATGAGGTATTACGCCTAAGTAAATTGAGAGTGCGTAGCCTTTTTTCAAGGAGAGGTTTCAATATCTCATTGTCAATTCAAAAAACATTAATATTTCTTTTCAAACATTTGTCAGTGGAATTTCTTCCACTACAAATAATTGATTTATTAATTTGATTTTTTGCCACACTCTGAAACAATGCAAGGGCTTTTGTAGACTGTTCTAGTAGTTTTGAGTTAGCCAAATGACACGGATGAAACCTGAACTCCAAAGTTCCCCGTTACTTCTTGGGGTGAATTTCGAAAGAAAGTGCATCAGCCGCTAAACTCTGTGGTTGCTCTGTGTAGCTCTAGTACTCGGAAACCAATTGTTGATAAAGCTGACTATAAATTATTGACCATAACCATTAGGCAACGGTTGCATTTTCTACAAATGATGCCACATGCTTAAGTCACAATTAAATAGCACTATTAACTTCCGAACCAAATTCATAAGAAAAAATAAAAAAATTACTCTATTGATAAGAGAAACACACTAATCTTTTTCTATAAGTTAGAGAGAATTTTACTACTACTAACTAAGGGGAAAAAACTAGAATCCTTCTCTTAACAACATGACATCACCTCAAAAAGCTTTTTGTAACCAAGTAGATTACAATATCAGCATGTAGCAGTGCATCATCATCAAAAAAAGAAAATTAGCAAAACATTATAAACAAATCTCCATTTGCAAGATGGTTTTATAATAGAATTAGCTTCGATGATTGCTTGCTCTTTTTTGGCTTTTTTCGGTAATATTAATGTAAACCTTCACCGATGTGAAATCATTTATTTATTTGTTGTTATTTATTTCACACACTTGAATAGCACGTTCAGTGATAATTAACTTCCACCTTTTTTTATGCTTTCAAAGGGAGACAATAAGAAGTAATATATAATACTTAATTCCTCTTTTTTTTGAGACTTTTATTTTCAGTAAGTTAACTTTTTCTCTTGCAAAGTCAATTACAAAAATTTATTTTATTATAAAATTTTGGATTCTCTTAACACACACTGCAAAATTTACTTCAAAAATTTACAAAAAAATATCTTAGATTTCTGTGTGAAAGATCTGTATGGAGTGATGTGTATTTTGCATTCAGAAAAATAACTCCAAAATGCTACGATTTCTGGAGGAAGATTAATGAAATTACTTCAACTGCATTTCCAAACTGTTTTCATTTGTTTTAAATTAAGAGCAAAAATAGATGCAAATATAGTTAATTCAGTTATTTGCAATCTTTGGCATAAATTGATGATTTAAACCAGTGTGTGTGTTTGTGTGTTTTCCATTCACAGGCTGGTATTTCGTTTTCTTCCATACGAAAAAAAATCTTTACCACTAGTTATTTTTATATTCTGCATCTAAACTGAAATACGATACATTTTGTGTTCAATGACAGGATGTGCAGATTTATGAAACCCTGTTATCATATGTGTAAAATAAATCGTGTACATTCTTTTACTACAATAAATCCCATTTTCAACGTGTATGAAATTTTAAAGGTTAAGAATCGTATTTCATTTTTTTTTCACAATCCATTTTTTTAATTTCTTTTTGTGCCCAAAATTAATCACCTTCTACACTATATCGAGGATTTCTGGTTAGGCAAATCTCTTCTGTCCTTGTCCTAAACTTTCTTTAGAAATTTAAATGTGGAATTTTTTAATATATTTTAAAGCTTATTTGAATAAAAACGCTTATCGCCTACCTCTAATCAAGTAGTTTTGGTTGGCATCGTTTGCCGAATCGTGTCTATGTGCCACGATTCGGTCCTTATCATGCAGAAAGACTGATGTAGTACATGTCTACCGATTCACAAAGTCTTACTATGGGCGTGGGCTTGAAGTGTGGTACATGTGGAGCCAGTTCTTAGGATTCTTTCTCCCTTCGTACTTAAACTTCTCAGGTCCGTCACCAGTTTATTCTGGTATAGCTCAATGTAAAATCCTCATTATTGAAGAAATGAAAATCAATTGCAAATTAAATTGAAATTGTTGCACTTAGCTTCAAATATTTTTTAAATTTTTTTTCAATCTTATTTTGAATACTGTTAATGCACCAGCTGAATGACGAACCTCTATCATTATATCCATACATAAGACTGACAGGGAACCTAATAAACTCTGCAACTATATACAGATATCGCTTATTAATATTGCAGGGAAGACAATGGAGAAAATAATTGTGAGTATTCTTAACTAGTGCCTAGAAACTAGCGGATTACTTGCAGAGGATCAGGCAGGGCTTCGAAGCTCCAGATCTACTAACCATCATGTTGCCCTCTAGAGCCAATTTGTCAAATACGTCCTGGTAGGCCCTGATAGTAGCTTTTATTGACCTCATATCTGCCTATTACAATGTATGGCGGGAGTGATTTCTACTAAAGCTCTCAAAACTAGGTATTAGAGCAAACCTGTTAATTGGATTCGAGGTTACCTGTGACAATACTCTTGAAGAGACAGGTACGGTAACGCACTGTCCAAATCTAAAATCCTAAATACAGACCTACAATAGAAAGATGCAGTAGCTTCTCCCTTTTTTAACATGCATATGAATATTTTGATTTAAAATATAAGAGAAACTACCGGCTTTTTAAATGTTACTTATACGTTGATCATTTGGTGTTATGGACAGTTTCTAAAAAAGAAAATGCAGAGAGATGCATGGTGCAGTACGTCTCAAATATTCAGTATTTGTGACTCTACATGCAATCATAATATCCAGTCCTTCTGCCATTCCTTGCGAATAACAATGCAGTGAATTCAATAGTACTGTATTTCGACACCAATTGCTACACTAAAACTTAAACTTCTTTAGTGTCGGAGGTTAATATATACGTTTCGCTAAATCGGTATGTTAACTGCCTGGAACGGATTTATAAGTCATTCCGAAGTACAATATTTTATGTGCGCTACTATTGATAAAATTATTCCGTAGGCTTTTGAGAACAACAAATGGACCTTGGCCGTGTTAGCGAAGGATTAACTTATAACAGAGGATTTCTAGGGAGCAAAACCATGTAGCTTTTAATAGGCTGTAAAGTGTTTATTAATAAACGTTACCAAATTAATTTGCGTATATAATTTTATATGTGACAGGCACATGGAATCAATAGTAATTATTAAATATGTTCTTAACTTAGTATTATTAAATTAGTTATAAAATAATTTTTTCAATACGATATATTTATTAGTTTATTATATTAGTGTAAATGTGTTTTATTTTTTATTATGTATGACTGTATTTTGCTTAATTTCAGGAAGATAAGATTTTTTTGAAAATAATATTTTGTTTTCTATTACTATATATGATGTAACATGCTTAAGCCACAATTAAATAGCACTATTAACTTCCGAACCAAATTCATCAGATAAGGGGGAAAATTACTCTCCTGATTAGAGAAACACACTAATCTTTTTGTATAAGTTACAGATTTTTACTACTACTAACTTATGTGAAAAAACTAGAATACTTCTCTTAAACAACATGACATCACTTCAAAAAGTCTTTTCGAACCAAGTAGGTTTTAATATCAGCATGTAGCAGTGCATTACCATCAGAAAAATAAAATTAGCAAAACATTATAAACAAATCTCCATTAGTAAGATGATTTTATAATAGAATTAGCTTCGATGCTTGCTTGCTTTTTTTGTCTTCCTTCGGTAATATTAATATAAACCATCACCTATTTGAATTAATTTATGTATCTGTTGTTATTTATTTCACACACTTGAATAGCACGTTCGATGATAATTAACTTCCACCTTCTTATACTTTCAAAGGGAGGCATTGGCAAGCAATATATATCACTTAATTTCTGTCTTTCTTGAGACTTTTATTTTCCGTAAGTTAACTTTTTCTGTGTTACAACTACAATTGCAAAAATTTATTTTATTATAAAATTTTGGATTCGCTTAATACACACTGCAAAGTTTCTTCAAAAATTAAAAGAAAATGTCTTAGATTTTTCTGGGAAAGATCTGAATAGAATGATGTGTATTTTGCATTCAGAAAAATAACTCCAAAATGGTACGATTTCTGGAGGAAAATTAATGAAATTATTTTAACTGTATTTCCAAACTATTTTCATTTATTTTAAATTAAGAACAAATATAGTTAATTCAGTTATTTGCAATCTTTTGCATATATTGATGACTTAAACAGAGATTTCCATTCACAGACTTCTGTTTCGTTTTCTTCCTTATGAAAAAAAAATCTTTACCACTAGTTATTTTTATATTCTGCATCTAAACTGAAATACGATAAATTTTGCGTTCGGTACTAGGATGTGCAGCTTTATGGAACCCAGTTATCATCTGGATACACTAGATAATGGTTATCCTTTTACTACAACCAGTCCCATTTTTAACGTACATTAAAAGAATGTTAACAGGCTGAATTTTAAAGGTTAAGAATCGTATTTCATTTTTTTTTCACAATCCATTTTCTTAATTTCTTCTTTGTGCGCAAAGTTAATTCACATTCTACACTCTTTCATGGATATCTGATTAGACAGATCTCTTCTGTCCTTGTCCTGAACATCTGTAGAATTTTAAATATGGAATTTTTGTATATTTTAAAGCTAATTTAAAGAAAGATTCTTATATCGCCAACCTCTTATCAGGTAGAGTTTTTGTTGACATCGTTTTATCTGCCGAACTGTGTCTTGGTGCCACTGAAACCCTTTATGGTGCAGAAAGACTGATGTACTGTATGCCTGTTGATTAACCAACTCCCTCTACAGATGGTGTGTTGAAGTTTTGTACATGTGGAGACAGTCGTCACACACCAGGCTTCTTTCTCTCTTCTTACTTAAACTTGTGAGGTCTGTCATAAGTAAATCTGGCATAGTTAAATGTAAATTCTTCATTATCAAACAAATAAAAACCAATTGTAAAGTGTATTGGTATTATGACACTTAATTTCCTAACATTGTTTAGATTTTTTTTCAATTAAATTTTGAATACTGTTAGTATACCATTTGAATGGCGAATCTCTATCATTATATTCATACATAAGAAAGACAGGGATCCTAATAATCGCTATAACTGTATACAAAATTATCCCTTATTAATATTCCAGGGAAGGCTACGGAGGAAATAACTGTTAGTACTCTTAACTACTGCCTAGAAACTAGCGGATTACATGCAGAGTAGCAGGCAGGGCTTAGTAGCAACAGATCCACTAACCATCATGTTGCCTTCTGGAGCTGATTGGTCAAGGATGTCCTGGCAGGTCCTGATTTGAGTTTTTATTGACCTCAAGTTTACCTATAGCAATGTATGGCGGGATTGCCTTCTACTAAAGCCGTCCAAACTACGTATTAGAGCAAACCTGTTTAATCGGATTCGAGGTTTCTTTTGACAATGCTCTTGAAGAGTCAGGTACGGTAACGCACTGTCAAAATGTAAGATCCTAAAAACAGATCTACCACAGAGAGCTGTTAGTAGCTTCTCCCCTTTTAGCATGTATATTAATCATTTGATTTCAAATATAAGAGAAACTACTGTCGTTAAGTGTTTCTTACACGCTGATGATTTGGTACTATGCACAGTTTCTAAAAAAAGAAAATGCAGTGAAATATATCGAGAAGTGCTTCTGAAACTTTCAGTACTTGCGACTCAATATTCAATTATAATTTCCAGTCCTTCTCCCATTCCATGCGAATAACTATGCATTGAATTCAATAATACTGTATTTCGACACCAAGACTTAAGACCTACGTCTTAACCTTTTAAGTGCCGGAGGCGAATATATACGTTTCGCTAAATCGGTGCGTTAACTGCCTTGAAGATATATGTAAGTCATTCCGAAGTACAATCTTTTCTGTGCACTGCTATTGATTTAATTATTCCGTAGGCTTTGTAGTACAATAAAAACACCTTGACAGTGTTTGCGAATTATTTACTTATAACTAAGGATTTCTTTCTTTATTCCTCTTCTTCCCCCCAACACATCACATACCTACACCTTCGTGGAAAATAGAGGCATTGGGGAGTGATTCGTGTAGCATTTAATAGGAATTTAATTGATTATTAATAAAGCGTATAAATTACTAAGATAATTTTAATTTTTGTACATAATTTTTATACGGCATACCTATGGGTTTACTGGTAATTATTAAATTTCTTCTCAACTTAGTATTGTTAAATTAATTATAAAATACATTTTTCAATACTAATATATTTATAAGTGTTTTATATCAATTTAAATGCGTATTTTATTATTTTTATTATGTCTAAATGTATTTATTTCGGGAAATTAAATTTAAAAAAAATAATATTTTATTTTCAACTTCTCAATATGCTCGCACACCCCTGTGAGAGATATTACGTAACCGTAAAAGGTTCGCTCTCTTCAGCTTAAGAGAAACGCTGGTATATAGAAACTTAACTTTCGGCCACTTTGAACGTTTTGGAAGCTTGGTGCGATATTAATATGGAGGTTAATTTAAATAAATCATACTACTTGGATTTTTCACTTAAACATCAAATTGCCCAATTTCAGCTAGCGTATAAATGTACCCAATTTCCCTAGTGTGATAAATTTAAGTATGTGGATGTGACGTTTGATCTAAACTAACATGGAAGCACCATTTGAAACCATGGCATGAAGAGAAATAGAGAATTAAACACTTTAGTGGGGCAAAATGTGACTGCTTTGGACAAACCTTGCTCCAAACCTGTCATACGTTAATTCTCCATCTTTTAACTTACTGCTATGAACCACTTGTTGTGGCCAGATAAAATGTACTCGATACTCTGGAAAAATTCAAAGTCAGTCCTTATTTATCTGGAGCAGTGAATACCATCTCGATAGACCCACTCTTATGTGTACTGGTGATAAGCAATTAAGAACTATAATTCAAGAAAATGTCTTCATTCTTTGAGAAAAGTTTTTTTTTCACTCTTGAATGAAGCAAATCAAGACTACTAGAAATCTACAGACCTAAAAAGACTTTCAATTAGAAGTTCTTCTGTTAAAAAATTCACTTAGTTTAAATCATGAACCAGAACTATACGTTCTAATACAAAATCCAATAAAATAGAAACTTTTCTAGATTAATCTTGATCTATGTCAAATGTAAACTAAAATATGTATTTACCTTGATTCAGAGTAGCTTCGGATTTTTACATATTAATCCCACCTCTTTGGTAGCCCTATTGCAGTTGCCAGAGTTTTCTCCATTTTTTTTCTTTTTACGTCCTTGTGGGCCGAGGTACTGCGTTTGGCGGTGAGATTGCAACGATTCACACAGCTCTGACAAAGCTGCATTGCCACTTTTAACAGCTTGCAAGAGCTGTTATTTTCAGCGATTCCAAAGATTCTCTGTTGGTTATCGTTTCTGATGTCAATCTGATAACACAGGACGTATTGGGTTCGCTTGGCATGGCTAGGGAAAACTTTAGTCGATCAGTTGGTTTCTGCCCTCTATAGAGTTCCAGTTAACGAGAAAACTGATCTCTCCTGGCTAAAAAGGGTGTTCTACTCATGCAGAAAGTTTATCTTCCTAGATACTTTTGTTCCATTAAAAATTTTATTCAAAGATCAATAAAAGCCTTGGTTAAGAAGACTTCTACAGCCGTATTTCCCACAAGTTCTGGAGGAATGCTACCGTGAATTTGTGTAATGGCCCAATGCTTAGAGAGGTCAGTGAATTCTACATAGTCACCGGACATGACAGCCTGCGAATCCATCTGAACAGAATCAAAGTTGTTCTTTCCGATATACACTCTGTGCAGTTCTAGAGATTTCTTGTACTCGGCACATCTTCTACACTATCCTACTCTTCAGAACATGTTTCTCGCAGAGCGTTATTGGGAGGCTAGAGAAATGTTATTTTGATGAACTGTGTTTCAGTTTTCTTTTTTTTTTATACTTGCTGTAACTGTTTATAATCTGCTATTAGAAATAAGAAAAAAACAGTTCCTAACATGTATTTGTAGGATAGTTTATATTTAAAATAAATGAAAAACTATATAAAATTCTCTATAAAAACTTTTGTTTCTTAAAGAGGAAGCCAATCTTTAATTTTAATAAATACGTACATTCTTAAGGTAGTTCCTGCCATACGAGAGCGTAAGATTATGAATTCTGTGTTAACAAATTTATGCAGTTAATTGCAAGAGTGTCATATGTGGTATTTTGTCGTGAATTTTAACATTACATCCTTTAAATAGACTGAAAAATTGGTATAAATATACAAAGTATGTCTTCCTGCAGCCTAAATGACCTTTTGAACACGCCTTGGTATTTATCCACTGGAGTAGCACACTCGTTCTCGATCTCATCATCTTGGAAACGCACTAGACAAGCCCTTGTCGTGATATTCATCTTAGTGAAATAATTCATGAAATTATGCCATCGGTTTTGAATAGGTTTAAAGTCTGGGAAATTTGCAGGTCAATCGAGCATTTTTATTTTATTTTCCCGCATAAAAAGTATGAAGTAATTTCGAATTGTTACAAGGGGTGAAGTCTTGTTGAAATGTCCCATCAAATGTTTCCATGAATGGAACACTCCAACTACATAATATTTCTTTATTTTTGACCCAATTCACCATGCCTTTAAAATGAATGCAGCTACCAGGGCATTTTGTTTTGAAAGAAACTCCTAAATATCTGTTTAGAAAGGTGTTTTTTAGTCTGTTGAGTTAGATCTGGTAACAGGCAGATATAACAGGTCTGAGGTGGTTCGGAACATCACTAGCAAAAACATACTAACTCAACGAAAAAAAATCTGTTCTCATTATTGAACAGTATAATATATTTATGATTTTTATGCTCAAACAATTCAACTAAAATTTATTTCTTTTTTTGTAATCGTGAGGCGCAGTTTTTGCTTTCTGTCTAAAGGAATTTTTTATTGTAATGCATCTTTGTATAGGAATGAAAAAAAGGTACTTTAAATTTTTAAAAATATTATTTCAAACCGAAACTTCAGTGATAATGACTATCCCCATTAAGCAATACAAGACATTACGTGATGATTTTTAGGAAACTTTTGAATTAAATATTTAGATCTGAATAAAAATATGCTTTCTACAAAAATATACTTTGAGCATTTTCTTCAATTTTTTTCAAATAAATATAAATAAACAGTATACCTGACAACGAAAAAATATGTAAATTTGAGGAATTGTTAAATGCTGACCGAATTACAAATATATGCAAAATAAAATTTAATTGAATTTAGCACATTATTATCATTAGAAACTATTGCAAATCGTTACAAAGTTTGAAACATAATTGCTTTTCTTAAAATTGTAACTTTTTTTAATTCTAGAATAAAAGATAAGCACTTAAACGATTGAAAAATTATGAATGTTATCTTTTTGTTGAGTAATCTATATGCGTAAATGTGTTAACCCAAATGTGAATGTCATGTTTTAAGTTATTATGGTACAAATACCTCTTCTCAGGAACTCCGGAAACTTTCAAAGATTTATTCTATCTAATATAAGAAAAATATGATATATGTTTCCAACATTGTAAGAACAGAGTGTTTCTTAAAATTCGCTTCGAAAGGTTCTGAATTATTGTGTTCCGTCTTCAAGAAAAGAGTTAAGACTCCAATTTTATGTCAAACGATTCAATCTGAATATTGATTTTATTTCATTTTTTAATGAAATTTCCTTTTGAACCGGCACCAGAGCTATTGACTAATGAATTAGCGATTTCCAGACTTTTTTCAATGAGTATTACAAAAACTGAGCTACCCCACGACGCTTCCGCTTATAACACAATGCCTACATATGGTGTTAAATCCTAAGTAAATTTAACATGCTTAGCCCTTCTAAAAGGCGTTCTTTAATATCACATCAATTCAAAACTCTAATATTTTGTTTTCAAACATTTGTCAGTGTAATTTTTTTCCACTACAAATAACTGATTCATTGATTTAAATTTATGTCCCACTCTGAAGTAATGCAAGGGCTCTCGCAAACAGATCTAGTATTTTTGCCAATGACAAGGATGAAACCTCTACACCAAAGTTCTACATTACGTTTTCCAAAAAGTTTCGAGCTTTGGCAAAGAATAGGTCTTCCTACTCGAAACCGCATCTCGACGAAGTTGTCCATTACAACTCGGCTACGGTTTCTTTTTCTACAAATGGTGTCACATGCTTAAGCAAGAATTAAAGAACACTATTAATAGGACACAGTAACATTCAATTGAAAAAACTTGGTCAAAAAATAAAAATTTAGTTTTTTTTATCATAATTTTTTTATACTTTTCTATAACCTCAAAAAATTTGAAAGCTCTAAACTAAAAAGCGCAGAATTATGATAGCTTTTACTTTCATTTTTATTCATATCCCTATGAGAAATCAAAACTTTAAACTTACTTATCTCACACACACACACAGAAAGATAATAACTCGTTTTTCTTCATTTAAAATGCTACGGTTTTTTTTTTTCAATAGTGCCTAATGCTTTAAATTTTTTTGACCTGTTGCTAGTAGTACATGTAACAAAAGCGTATATGCATTTTATTGAATCAAAGCAATACTTATTTTTTTTAAATATGTATACTCAAAAATTATACATTTTTTAAGGATTTCTCAATAAGCATTAAAAAAAAAGGATTGTATGAAAACCAATCATGTTATCGCAAAATCCATACCACATTTTGTTATACATAGTGTAACGTACTTGTAAATCAAATTCCATGTATGTACGTAATAATTTGTAGGACGAGTAGGAATTTAAATTCACTTCCAAAATTTTAAGTATTTTCCTTAAAAAATTAAATGACTAGGCCTCTATGAAATTTTGAGCACAAAATCTGTTTCACATAGTATACACACATGGGAGGCAATCAACATATTATAATACTTAAATTAAAATTTCTGGCGTTAATCGTACCATGTCTCTAAGAAAAAAATTACTCAGTTGAATTGGGGTATTTATTGCAATAAATTTCTATAGATATCAATCTAATATTGGATAGAATATTTTCATTTTTCATGCGACGAATATTAAATGCAAAAACACATTATACTGTCTGCTTCTATAAACAAGACTTTTATTACTACTTATGTGTGAAAAAACTAGAATAATCCTCTTACACAACATGACATCACTTTAAGAGGCCTTTTAAAGCCAAGTAGAATTTAATATTAACATGTAGCAGTGTATTACTATCAGAGAAATAGAAAAAGTAACACATTATAATCACATCTACAGTAGTAAGATGGTTTTATAATAGAATTGAAGCTTGCATGCTTGTCTGGGTGAACAATGAGCACTGTTATCAACTAAACCTTTTTGTTAGAACATCCAAGGAAAAGTCTACATAATATGTGATGAGCTCAATTTGAACTGTATAGCTGTTGATAATCCCTCAACCCAACAAATGAAATTTTCTTTGAAACAAATCCCATAACAAATTATATTCATATCTTATATTGTGTTAAATTTAATTTTTTGTCTAGCACCTAAGAAATGCTTGCGTAGAACCTGCGGAAGCGTTCCAATGAAAAAAATGAATAGTTTAAATTTATTACATGTTCTCAGTCCATTTTTGAAAAACAATATTGACAACCTTACTATGTATATACTATTACGTCAATAAATAAGCACGTACACTTTGAACCCAATCTTTGTATATATTTAACCTTTTATTGAAGTAAATACCGCTTGCAATCTATATGATTTGAAAAGCGATAATAACTGAATATAAGTTGCAAAATTGGTAAGATTTTCAGAGACTGAATTTCAGCTTCGGTGCTTCTAAGCAGAAAACGACGCTGACCACTCAACAAAATATTTTAAAGAAAATTTTAAAATGCGTTTTTCAATGAAACGTTTCTTGTTCTCTCTACAGCTAAATAAGTACTAATAATCATAAAAGAAGTGTTATGTTTTTAAAAAAAAATATTTCTATGGCAAAGATAACTTATATATTATTGTTGATGCTCCAAAGTCCTTACTGGTACTGTTCTTAAATGATGGATGCAAAAAGCATCGTAAAATCCCTACCTATTTCTTAACAAATAATATTTTTAATCGTTCAAACAAATTCATTCATAAACATGTCTTTAAATAAACACGTGTATATATTCTTCAATATATGTCTTTTTGGAAATAATTTCGAGTTTTTTTTTACTGTTAACTTAAAAAAAACATTTATATGTTTCTCAATTATTATTTTTTGTAGTATAGCTTATTCTGTAATATAAATACAATGGCTGATTGGCATCTCTAGAGTCAAAGCTCAAATATCTCACATAACAATTATGCGAATGTTTTCTTTGTCATGTGAAGAGAACATACTTTACTGAGCTTCGTAAAATAAAAAAATATTCAATCAATCAAATTCCCATTACACCGTACATGATTTAACTTTTTTTACTCAAAATCGCTTAAAATGTAAAGGAGGATTTCCAATCGATGAATGATATGGAATCACAAAAATGTAGAATAAATGAAAAACAAATAAATTGATTATTTTTTGACATAATAATACATACATATTTAAATGATCAATAGTTTTAATATCTAAAATTGACTCAGTACATGTAATATTTTCGAACCATTGATCTTTCAGCAGGAACGTTTTTGCAAGCATTTATTAGTTACTGGGGGAAAAAATATATTTACACACAATGTTTGAAATGAATTCAATTTGTTTATCATAAAGAAATTTATGTTATGAGAAATATAATTTTGGTAATTAGCAATGTTAAACCGGTAATATATAGGTCGACATGTATTGGTGAAAATATTTCATGGTATTATATGGAATAATATGAAAATATTTTTTCGATATCAGCGCCTCTGTTCATCAGGACAAGTCGCGATACAATGATGTGATCTAAGAGCATTCTACCACTGTGAAAAGGATAACAGTATGATATTTATAGCACCTTTCTAATTTCAGGAGGTTTTTATACACACCAGCACGAAGTTTAGAAAAGGTGTCTTTCAAAGGTACCATGTTTTTAGGAGATTTGTCTCAGTTTGCACACATGCCTGTAGTAATAAGCAAAAAAAAAAGTAAAATAACTTTGAACGAAAGGAATAATGTGTATTTTCCTGAAAATACTTGTCGGAGAGGCGGAAAAGTATGATAATTCGAAATAAGTGAAATATTCGATGATATCTCTGAAAAAAGTACAAGGATAATCCATTCCGCGGAATAATGTTTTTCTTTATTCCAATGAATTTTAAGTTATTACTGTATTTTTTGCTTTAACATGTCATTTGATTAGGTTAAGTTGTCAATACAGATGAATTATTAAAGTGACGTAACCACCTTCAAAAAGCGTTTTCGAGTTCAAGTACCACTAAATATGTGTTGAGTTGATATTCGCGATACTTCTTGCAGTAGAATTTCTTCACCACAAACTGACTTCTTAAAGAATATACTTCTTATATAGCTATCAGTATTTTTGTTTAGTTTTGAGCGTTAAAGAATTATATTTAAATGGGGATAAAAATATATTTTTGTCATAAATTCACTTTTTCATTCAGATTAATACACAGAAAATAGAAATTAATAGCCAAGAAGCTATTTAAAAGCCTGAATCGTCTATTACACGCAATATATTGTAACCTTCTGAACTCTGGGATGCAGGACAACTTTCAATTTCTTTGTAGGTTGAAAAAGAGTCTGAATTGGCCCTCATACATTTAACAAAAGTGCTGTAAATAACTCTTAGAGAATAAACAAGTTCCTAAATCATATTGGCTGATCGTAATTGACCTTGATTACTAATCTAACGGCGCCACCTTATCTAGGCAGGAAAAAAATGTTTTATGGTTTAACATTGCTTCAAAATTTAATATTGCCACAAATATGGCTTAGTTTTCAAAAGTCTGGAGAATTAATTTTCCTTAGAAGTGGCTTTAGATTCAAAATAAAGTTATCCTCTGCAGTATAAATAATGGAAAGCGATGATTATCGCTAAATGAATAGGGAGGGGTACAAAATCCATGCCAACTCTGATGTGCCCGGGCTTTTTTTCCTTCCTTCTCTTTTTCGTGCATTGAGAATTTAAAATAAAATTTTAATATATTTTATTCTGATTAGTGCCTGCATTTATATAGACATGCAGCGAGGCTTTAATTCCCTGTCTAAAAACTTTTTACCACTGTGAATTGTCATAATATGTCATATATATCACATATTTCAGCTCTATTAAAAACGTTTCATAATTTATTATGCTCCCTTAAAAAAAACAAATTTCAACCTGGTTCTTAAAGAATTAAGAAAAAAATACCCAAACTCCATCAACAAGCTAATAGGAGAGTACATAAGGATTACCCTAATCTCTGAGGATCGGCACAGAGAAATCTCCGATACCCTCAAAATGAATCGAGAGGAATTTTACGCAATACCTCCCCCTAGCGAAAGACCGTACAAAGTAGTCCTTAAGGGACTACCAGCGTCCACCGATATCGATGAAATAAAAAAAGATCTAGCTAACGAAGGGGTCACGGTTAGTAAAGCTGCGCGACTAACGCAACGAATATCAAAATTCCCCCTACCCATGTTTCTAGTGGAAGTTAGGAAAAACGTCCCAGATAGTCGATACATTTTAGACGTTAGCAACTGCTGCTATATGTCCATCCCTTGGGATTCATTACGCCGCAGACCGTGAGCAACGCAGTGTTACAATTGCAATTACTTCCACCACAGTTCGCAATACCGCGATATCAAAACTAGGTGTCTGAAGTGCGCTCAGGAACATCGGACAAGTGACTGTCCAATCAAAGAAAGAATAGAAAACCCAGAATGCATAAACTGTAAAACCAAAGGCCACATGGCCAACTCAAAACAATGCCCTAAATACCCAAAACAAACCCAAAGAAAGGAGATCCCATTCAAAATAACACCACCCAGAACAAACCTAACCGCTAATAAAAACCAAAATACCCCAAAGCCAGTAATCAAAAATAACTCCTACACAAATGTAGATAAAATAGGCCACCAGAGGTCAGCACGTAAAACCGAATCTGAGCAGAAGACTAAACGTTCTGAGCCCGATTTCACCGCAAAAACCCAAAATCCTTCCTCGTGCTCTGTAATCATTCTCGCAATCCGTGAATTTATAAGCTTTTTCTCAAATCACCCCGAACTCCTCTCATTAGGGAAAGCTCTCAGAAACGCCACTTCAGAAGAAGAAAAAGTCGACATTTTTTACGAGGCAATGGCCTCTACCTCTAACCTACCAACATCGACGCCCCTCCCACAAAAAAGATTCTTAAGGAGTATAAACTCCAAAAACTGAATGTAGTAATGCAATACTAGGAATTCGTGCGTGTGTGTGTGTGGGGGGATCCTTTTTGAAATGCGAGTTCTTTTTCTTTCCATGTAAATTGTGTTTGGACGAAAATGTATTAATAAAAAATTTTAAGCAGTACCATGAAACATCCATTATAGTTTTACATTTTTATAGCACAAATGGAGTATTTTGGCAGTGCAGTTTGGCAGTAAAGTACGGTTGAGGAAAGTAGGGTTTCAGTAGTTCAAAACTACCTAAAGTTTTACGGTTGATTACTTTAGATATTGTGCACTTGCAACAATGGTTTTGAAGTCAATTCCACAATTTATTGTAATTAAAATGTAGGAGAAAATACACCACTTATTTTTGTGTTTGTAAATTTTATATTTTTTACTAAAAAGTAGATTTTTTATATACAGGCACCCTCCATACACACACAAAGCTTAGGAGCCCTGCATTTTTGCATCACTCGCCCCTGCCTTTCTCTTGGGCTGACTCTGCACAACCAAGTGAAATTAAGTTTTCTCTGTTCGCGTCAGGTTCATGAAATTGCGTTTCCATATATTTTAGCTGTTATTTTAACAACTTTTGCATCATTCTGTTAACAGTTTAAACTTTTGTTAAAAATTTTAAGTTTAAATCTATATTATAGTCTTACCATTATTAGCAATGTGATTGAAAAACATTTTTATTAATTTATGAATGCTTGAAACTATTACTTTCTACTGAGGGGTACTTAATATTGAATAGAAGAAAACGAGAAAATTTCGAACTAAAATTTAAATACATATTTCAAAACTATCATCGATATGCTAGTAACTGTAACAAATTGCGGTTTTAGCAACTTAGTTTTGTTACTAATTAAAAATTTGTTGTATATTCTTCAAATTTTTCAACATGATTTTTTTTGCTCGTAACATAAAGATTTCAACTAAAATTTACGAAGTATATTTAAGTATATTAGTAATATGATAATGAAAACGTGAATTTATTATTTTAAATATTAAAAGATATTAGAGTTTGAAATCCCGTGTTATGTTTTCATTCCCAGGATTATATTTTACTAATCAGGGTAAAGTCCCAGGGATTAGGATTGGACAATTGTTTGAGAATACTTACACATTAGCATAGTTGAAATCTATATAAATAAATAAAATTGAATTGTCTGTTTGTAATTTCAAATTCCCAGATTTTTACTCTATGCATTTAAATGTATATAAGGTACTTATATCAAAAAATTCATTTTTAAAATTTTTGTCGGTCTGTCTGTTTGATCCGGCTAATCTTGGAAACGGCTGCTGCGATTTTAGAAATTCTTTGACCAATGGAAAGCTACATTTTCAGCAAGTAACATAATGTATATTTTATCTCCATATTCCTACGGGAACGGGAACTATGCGTGTAAAACCGTGGGACGTTGCTTACTCCCCGCCACGTTGGCACAAAATTATGCATTTGGTCAATAATGGAAATTTTAATAAAAATTATCTCACACTTGAAACAAATAACTGAAACATAGTGTAATTTAGCATCTTTACCAAAAGCAATTTTTTAAATGGTTTTTTATTAAACATGTAACATTTATTACGATACGTTTGTTAAATGTCAAATTCAAACTCTGAGAAATATCGCCAATATAAGAAGTTCACTATTCCAACAATGCCAGATATTTTAATGCTTAATTTTCTCTAACTTTTTTTAAAGAGGGAAACGAAACAAAATATTAGTGAATTGCGTGTGCGTGATGTTAAAAATTATATGGTATTATTAATTGTTAATTTAATAACACGTTTTGATTTATCGAATATTTATTTAAAATTTTTTAACCTAATTATTAAATATTCATATATTGCGCAAAATTTTTCACTTATACTGAACCAGATATTTTACATGGAGGTATTACTTTGAAGATATACTATATAATACTATAGAGGAAGCCAAACAATGTCACTCGCCGAATAAAAATAGGGAGTTTTACACAATACTTATCTCATCTTCGGTCTTTCTAATCCTCAAATTTTTTGGAATAAGTACAAAGACTACATGACGGAAGATATTTTATGACGATTACAGCAAGTACAAGCAAATATATCTTTCAATGAACACATCTACAACGAAACGCAGTAAAGGTTTTCAGAATGGTTGGGAAGAAGCTACATGATTTTGATGATTAGTCTAGACATGGCGACGGAAATGGCTTCGAAAACGAAATTGCTTGAGAATTAAACTAAGATTTTATAGCATTGCAACATCAAGTAACAGAATCTATCCCTCAATTAACTTCAGAACTAAGTCACGTTTTCCAACAAGTGTTCCGCAAAATAGAATCCGGCAGTGGTGCACTCTTTTTTCGGGACGCCTTTGGAGGAACCGGAACAACGTTTTTGCTAAACTTATTATTAATGATCATCAGAAAAACCCAGAAGATAGCAATTGCTATGGTTTCTTCAGGTATAGCGAAGACTTTAATGACCAATGGTCGTACTGCAGATTCCGTTTTAAAATTATCGCTTAATATTTCATTTGAAGATTCACTCTTTTGAAATGTCAGAAAAAATAACTCTCAAAGCAGGATGCTTATACAATGTAAGCTTTTAGTGTGGGATGAAAATATGATGTCTGACAAGAAAGCTATAGAAGCTTTAAATCGGACTCTTCCGGATTTACGAGATTGTACAGATATTATAGGATGAATGATAGCTTTATTATATATTGGCTGGTGAATTTTGAAAAACTCTCCCTGTAATCCAGAGGGGGTACACCGGCAGATGAAATCAGTCTCTATTAAACCATCAAGCTTATGGGCAAAAGTTGAAAAATTCAGTCTGAAAACGAATATGAGAGTGCATCTTCATAATGACGTAGATTCGGAACATTATGCAGAGACGTAATTGAAATTGGTTATGGATGTTGGACGCAATGTGGAGGTTATATTTTACGTCCAGAGAATTTTGTAATGTAAAAGAAAATAATGTAAATCTTATTGCTCAAATTTATCTGGCTTGCAAAAAAATTTAAATTGGGATCAGTGGTTGCGCACAAGATCAATATTGGCCCAATAAAATCAACATTGAAATTTAAACGACGCGCGGGAGAGGGGAGAAATGAAGAAATATTTATCATTGAATACAATCATGGATAAAGAACAAAGTACTTCATATCCCATGCAGTTTTTATGTTCACTTGAACTTTCGGCTGTACTCTCACATAAACTTCAATTAAAACTAAATGTAAAAAATACACTCATGCAAAATATCGATGCTCCTTGACTATGTAAAGGAACGAGGCTTTGGATCACAAAACTGATGCAGAATGTACTTGGTGCCAACATATGTCATGAAAAGGGATACTTTTATCATACCTCGAGTTCCAAATTCACCACTGACCTACCATTTGAATTTAAACGAGTTCAATTTTCAGTGTTACTGTTGCTATTAACAAAGCTAACATTTCAGGTAGAAGGGATTTGGAAAAGAAATGTTTTTCCCATGGACAACTATATGTAGCCTGATCGGTCTGTCCAATACCCAAATCTTCACATATTTGCAAATAAAGGAAGAACATACAATATGGTATACAGTAGCATCTTAGAATAATAATCTATTCTGAGCTCTTTTAAAGAGGAATTATATATTAAACGTAGATACTTTCTATTTTTAAAAATATTAATAATTAAAGTTATTATAATTATTGTTAATTATTATAACAAATTGCGTTTTCATTTTTCTAGTCAAGCAAAAAAAGTTACCATATTATAATATTTAATTTCTAATGATAATGATTACGACTTTAAAAGCTATTTAAAGACACCAACGCAAGCGGAGCCGCGGGTATATAAAAGCTAGTTAAGCAATAAAACTGAAAACATAATTAAGAAATTATTTTCATATTATTATTTATTGAACAAATCAAATCAAAACTGAAATCATTATTAAAAAATAATATATAAATAAATGAAAAAAAAACATTTCTTGATTTCTTGTGTTTCTGTAAACAAGTCTTTAAAAACACAGTTCGTCTAGCGTTTCGTCTTTCAAACGGCTTCGTATTTTTGTTGCAAATAGTCTTGCAGAAGAAACTGTTAGTTCAGAACCTACTCTAGTAGGCTTAATCTTTTCTAAATAGGATTATGGTCTTTCCAGTTGGTAACCCCGTCTCCCTCCATTTTCTAAAAGAGACATTTCTTTTTGCATTTTTTTCATGCCATTATCACAAATCTAACAGGCTGCAATGGTGCATATCCCTCATTGACAAATTTTTGTAGTTCTCTTGCTTGACATAATTGTTTTTGTTTTCAAATTGATTCAGTTACTAAATCAGAATGTGAACCAATTTAAAGTGTTGCCTTATTTGAAGTAGAAGATCCAGTTGCCTGAGCTGTTAACCTTGCAGTGGATTTGAAGCGTCAAGTCTTTGAAGAAGGTCCACTATTTATTTACGACACGTTGCATGACCAAGTAAATGTTTATCAGTGCATATACTGATTCTAACCTGGCACAGCTTGTGTGGTGAATTTTGTAAGTTATAAACTGAATATTAAATGCAAAAAATAAGTAAATAAATAAATGCGTTTAGCATTCTCAAACCCAGGTATAAAATCGTTCCTTTAATTATTTTTTTCAACGATTTTATCAATACAAAAACATTATATGCACAAAAAAATTCTGCTTGCATTTTTCCTAAGAAAATATAAATTTTCGGATAGTAACTTTCTTTAAAAATTTGATAAAATTTTTTTAAAATATAATACAAACAAAAATTAAATCCCGAATCAGTTAATTTAGCTAAAGTGTAGATTTGGAGGGGCCACCCTTGTATTGGAGATTTTATCTAGATATGAATGGAACCAGTTTATTCTGAAAGACTGTATAATTTAGTAAGCTTTTTCTGATTTGTAGTCTTATGCAGATAATGACACACGTTCTGTTTAATTAATTGCTATTGGTTATTTTTAAAAAAATTGCGGATGTTTTTAAAGAAGCAAACGATTTTCAAAATAACAATTCCGTTGTTTATTTTTTTAATTTTCATTTTGCATTTAGATTTTAGCCGTGATAAATTTTTGAATTTTTCTGAACAATTTGTAATTTTTCCGTTTTTTTGTCTTTAGTTCGTTCTCTCGACTAGTATGTCTGAAATGTATTATTCACTTGTTTTTTATTTGGAATGAAAGAAGGAATATTTTGCGTAATACAGGGGGTAAGCATGAATAACGATTGATTGCTGCAAAGGCTGAATGTTCGGTTTGTAAGAAAGCTATGTATTTGTTTAGAAGGAGTTAGGGTGATGGATATATTTGGAAATGCCAGCATCAAGGATCAAATACGCATCATGTAAAAAAGATCTGTAAGAAACAATAGTTGTTCGAAGAAAGTAAGCTGAATATGCTGGAAATTTTAATGTTTACGAAAATGTGGGTGTAAAAGTCGAACCCAGAATTCATTTCTTTCGAATTTAATGTTTCGAAAAGACGGCGAATTGGACTATACGTGCATAACAATTAGGCAGTTAATTCCGTTTCCGAGAAGATTCTTGTAGCAGCGACATACGAATGATCATGTCCGTAAGAACGTAGACGACATTGTTCAGTCAAAGTTCTAAGCTTGTTGCCAATGAAAACCTACTGAGTGGAAGGTCTGATACAAGTTAAAAGGGTCGAAACTCATAAACTCCATTGATGTAGAAATTGGAAGGGGGGGGGATCTGGTTCAAGAATTTTCTAATCTCATGTTAGGAATTACGAGGTTCATGACCAATAGACTCCTGGAACTTCTAGTGTACATTAAATATTAAATCGTAAGGATTATTACCACTGTGAATTGTACATAATATAGAATATAATGCATATTTCAAATTTGATAAACAATTAATTGTAAATGGATTTTTTCAATTTTAAAAGTGTGCTCACTTAACGATGCTGTGTATTTTAAAAAAAGTGCTTAAGGTTACGCAGTTTAATGGTGTATTAGGTTTAATCAAAATATATTTATGTGATTTTTTTCTTACATGGGTCTGCGTAGGAATTTTAATGCAATTTCCGAGAAGATTCTTATAGCAGTAGCAATCGAATGATCATGGTATTAATGAAGAACAACCCTGCTAAAGTCTAATACAGGTTACTTCTGAAACGGTTCAAAGTCCTGTGAGGTGAAAAAAAGTGGGGATCTAGTTCAAGCATTGGCCTGGCCAATTAATTGAATTTCGAGGTCCATCGCAGGTTACTCGCACACAGCTTCTAGTTAAACATCAATCAAAATGATATGCATGAAGCTATTACTACTGTAAATTATTCACAGACCCAAATATATGATTTTTTTTTTGATTCATAACACTTGTTATAAAATTGATTTGCTGGTGTTAAAGCCCTGAAGTAAAAAACAACTATTTCTTACTTTTACGGTAGTGTGTATGTGAGAATTTCTTAACGTCACACTCGAAGTAACATGACAGCTATTGGTGATGGACCCCGGCGTTTTGAAAAAGTTCAATTGGTAACGATGCAGCACCCGCCTCTACGTAAATATGCACATCATCTAAATAAACACTTAGAAACATAACATATTGAACATTCATCATTCCTTCTATACGGTGGATGTTGAGTGGAATCCAGATTCCTCA
>BMAO01036190.1:0-74738 GCA_019973975.1 Trichonephila clavata
AAGAAAAGGTATCAGGTCAGTTGTTTTCATAAATTAGATATAAATGCGTAGTTTGATTGTATGCGTTATTCTCCGTGGATTCAGTTAGGGTTCCGTCGTTCATAATCAGATTCTTCTCGCACTCCACTGTACTTTGTTGATCTTAAAGTTTGAATAATGTTTGTGTATTTCTCTATTAAGAAAGGTCAATAAATAAGATTGATTTATTAAATAAGTAGTCATTAATCATGAATCCAACATACCTAGAATTAGATAATACTCGAAGGGGAGTTAATAATAATAGGGGTAGTGATATATAGGCTACGACAATTTTCATGCTTATTTTTTGTATCGTTTTCTGTCTATCCCATGTTAAATCGAACCTGATTAATCACTAAAGTTTACTCAGGAAAACTCATAGATGTAAGTAGTATGTAGCTTTACTTTCCTCTGTTCTGCGTGAGTGAATTTTAACGTCACCCTGTTCAGTTACACGAGGGATTTTAGCGACGAACCTCGTAATTTTGAACCATGGTCAAGTAACGAAGACGATGCCCGAGCTGGCATCCCCTCTCCTAGCTACTACACCACACCAACAGGAGGACATTTGAGCTGTCAACAGATTTGACATCCATCGCTCCCCTACACGGCGGGTCTTAAGTGGTACTGGACTCGAACTCATGACATGCCATCCACGAGTCTGTTACCTTGACCACTAGGCTAACAGTGCCACTGCCTATGTTCTGCAGAGCATAATAAAGGGCTGATTTTAAAGTAGCTTTGTATATTTAAAATACTAATATATTTTTACTTGATAAAGCGCAATCAAAATAGGACCCTCCGTTTTTTTTGTTTTGTTGTTGTTGCACTAGGGCCTTTGGTTACCTAGTTACGCCCCTTATATATAACTCTAGATTAAATAAAAAAAATTAATAGTGTATTTCCAATCCGAACAGTCTGGAGAGTAAAATGTCAACTCAGGTGTCATCCTCCTCAATTCACCGTGATTTAAAATTGCGAAGTTCGTCCCCTCTATACCCCTCACATTGTACCGCCCAACGAAATTCAATCAGAAATTAACGAAAAATCTATTTGTTTACTTTTATTATAGTAGAAATTTCTGTTCACATCTATATTTTTTATTTCAGAGAGCGCAACTACTTTTGGATATTGATTAGGTTTGCTTTCAAACGTTTCTAGCATTCTGTATTAATTTTTAAAAATACGTTTCAAAAATAGATTTCTACAATGTATAAAGGTACTATCCCTGCTTACGTGTTTTTAAAAATTATATATTTTTTGGAAAAAAATTAAAAAATTTAAAAACAATGAGTTAAATCAATGATTTACAAACATTCATTTTTTAAGTAAGCAACCTAAAAAGGAATCAGCAAAAAAGTAAACGAAAAATATTCATATTTCTTAGAAAATTTAAAATATGTATATGTGTTCTACTTTCTATGGTCATTTTGCTTTGACCTTTTTTATCTCGCTATAATCTTAAATAAAGTTTTCACACACCGCCGAATAGTTATAAAAATAGACTTCTAAAATAGAAGCATGACTTCGATATTTTTCTTACAATTATATTTTCATTAAATTTCTCACAAATTCCGTTGAAAAACTTAATAAAAGTGTAATAATGATAATGTTTGATGTGCAGCATAGTGAGATACATAATAGCAATTATTTTCCAGTATTTATTAAAATGTCTATTTTTATGTTATTAACTACTTTACAAAAACTCACAAAAAATTATTAATCCAGTTACATTTAATATTTTGCGTTCTAATCAAGATAAAGCGTTAAAAATATCTAGCCAAAATAATAAATCAGGAAAATAGAAACAAGAAAAAATGCTCCCAGGTTTTCATAATAAGCAGATTGACCTGTTCATCTTCAAAGTGTCGTAAAATAGCCCCCCCCCCTTGTGAATCATAAGATGGATCAATTACAAAGAAAAGTATTGCATTCACCATCTAAGATAGGAGATAAAAGCCCTGACAGAATAGGCGCTCCAATAGAAAACTTCCCTGTAAAGGAATGTATTTAAGGAGTGGAGACAAACTAACATTCCTTCCCTTTTCTTCCTCCTAGGAGGGTCCATTTATTAATCATACTGTAGCACCGCACTTTCCTCTCTTTCATAGCAATTCTCCAAATAAAATATCAGAAAAATTAATTTGAATAGAGGCATGATAGAAAAATCAAAAGTATGAAAAAACATTCACTTTGAAATGATGGGGAATAGTGAAAGAAAAAAAAGAACAACAAATTAAATTTACATTCAACCATTATTTTAATTAAATTATTTTTGTTTTTAATAGAAAAGAGACAGAATTATTGGAGTAATTCAACATCATTCATTTTCAGTTTTCATGTCCTTAATTTAATGTTACTGAGTTACACACAGCAAAGATTTTGCCACTTTCTTCTAGTAAACTAAGGTTGTGATTTTTCCCTTTTGTGAGCATAATTTGTCCAGGCATAGAATGTTCAATAATACATTAAATTTGAAATAGTATATGGCTGTGGAAATTATCTAAAATCTGAACTTTTAAATAACTTCAGCAATAAGTTTTAAAATTTTAATTAATCCTGAATTGTACACAATTTATTAAAATGCTTTTAAAATTTCAGAAATATAATCCCTGGGTTAGAGTTGGAAAGATAGTAGTGCTTTGAAAAAGAAATTTAAAAACTGAATTCATATCTGCTTAAATAAAATAAAAGAAACTGAATGCAAAGAAGTATAACATTTCAGTCAACACTGAAATTCTAAAAATCACAGCTTCCTGTTGTGAATGTGTGGTGGTGTGGAATTTAGGAGAATGAAATGTTATCTGATTAAATCCTCCACATAAAAAGTATACAAAGATAGCATGCCGCCAAGTTATTGAGATTTTATACATATATTGATAGAAATTTTATACATATGAAACAATTTTTAAAAAAATTATTCAACACACACACAACAGTAAAGTATAACATCAAATACTTCCTCACTAAATTATATATATATTGACATAAAAAATAGTTAAGAGGAATAGCGAGCAAATATTATTCCTTCCTATCAAAAATGCCATTTCAAAATGAATAGCTGCTTCAATATATTAAGATGACAAAGATTTTGAAGTTCAAAATATGTAATATATATATAGATTTTTTTTACAAATAAATTATTTTATTATATTTATACTGTGGTGAGGTAGTATGTTGGTCAAGAAATATTTATACCAAAAAAAAAAAACAATTTTTGTTTTAATTTTTAATAATGATATGTTTTTAATACTTATATAAAGAACAAATTAAAATTCAGTATTCCTTTTTTAAAAAAATAATAAATCTGCAACCCTTCTAAATTATTTTGAAGTACCTTCATATTTCTCAAAAGCATGAATATTTTTCAGAGCATCTTTTTCTATTATGATCTTATTTAAGTCAGGGCAGTTTTGTTACAAAAGCTGCTGAATTGTTCATGGTGCTAAATTCTGGCTAAGTTGCAGCCTTAGTGCCAGGAAGTAAAAATGGGGAACTCTGACACTTTTAAACATTTAAGCAATTATAACTTCAGGTTCTTATTAAAATATGCAGTTATATTTTCATCTACCTCTGAAATTGGCACATCTTATTGGACTAAGTGAAGGCATTTCTGGACAGTGTAGCATTGATAATTAAAAAAATATATGCTATAAATTTAGCACTAAAACCGAGTAGTGAAAAATTGAAGCAAGCACTGAACATTCGGAACAGTAACGGGAAATTTGGAATAATGTACAATCAAGTTCAAAGGAAATTATTAAAGGAATTAAACATGAGAAAGAAAAAATGTATTAATCTTTCTTTTTAACAACCCCCAAATTAAAAAAAAAAAAAAGAGGAGGAAAAACTTATACATTTTTCTTCATTGAAGAAAAATTTTCAGGAAAACTCAATCTCATTTTTTAAAACGAATATTTAATTTGTATATCTCAATACATCAAATTCAAATTTTTATTTCAAGAAATTATAATTCAATGAAAGAAAACAGCCACTGTCATGTAATAATATATTCTTATTATTAGAAATCTTATTTTTTTAAAAAAAGAATTCTGTATGAAAAAAAATTTTTTTTTTTCAAAACCTATAACAAAACCTCGTTTTCACTGGAATATGTGTTCCAAGCAAAATATACATTAAGGTATTTTGAAAATTTAGCATTATTTTCCTGCCATTAATAATTAATTTTGAAGTACTGAAAACTTATTTTAAAATTATCTCTACTCAATATAGCTAAAAAAAATAATAATACTGTTTCATAAAATTTACTTTAATTTTTTTTTTTTTAAAGTACATCAATACTACTGATGATTGAAATGATTATAATACTATACTTTTTAATAATTTTTTAAAAATGTTTTCAGTTTTATACTACAGAATTTTAAGTTTAATCACGTTTTAAGCATAGCTGAAATATGAATCTTATTGTGAACAATGGTTATAATGAATTTTGAGCAAAGTAAGAACAGAACTGAAAAATAAATTATCCCCTTTATATATTAGCTAAATCACAATATAAACATAATTTTGGACTGTTTTTTAACTGAAAAATTATATGGAATTCAAGTCAATTTTTGTTTAGCATAAGCTGAAAATAATTTTAATTCTAAACAGTATTTAAAAGGCAATGCATGTAATTCCTACCATTTTATAACAGTCAATATGATATAGATAAATATAAAACACAATTTTCTTCTTTTGTCATTAATACATACATATAATTATCATATTATATATATATATATATATATATATATATCAATATTTTTCTAGTTATGTTTCTTAGAATCTGTTTTCTATCATTTAGCTTTGTGGGTAGTATAATTTTGTCTTATTCTTTTTTTCATTTTATTATACTATATATAATATAAGAATTGCTCTAAATGAAAATATGATTTAATTTCAGCTGCAAAAGTTAAAAGGATTTTGTAACAATAATCCTCAAGTGTCTGTTTAGAAAAAATTTGCTAAACCTGATTCAAATGTTATAAGGATTAATAAAAATTCACTAAAAATTGCCAATAATCAAAAATATATCAATAAACTAAAATATTTTACTCATCTATTTTACGTCTACAATATAGTTACAGTTCTACATTTGTTTTTCAAGTTTCATTTAATATTTCTAAAAGTTTAATCTTAATTTTTATTTTATAAACATACCATATTTCTAATGAACTTGTATACAACAAATAAGCAATGAAAACATATTTATATCTTAAAATTCAAACAAAAATTGGAAAAACATTGAAATTGTTCAGTAGTAAAGTTATAAACAATAAGCGCACAATATTTATAATAGGTTATTAGATTCACACATACTGAAACACACACTCAACACAGCATATTTAAAAAATACAATACATTGAACTTTTATATTGTAATTATGTTGAAAGTAGCCAATAATTCATAGAGAGCCAAATATAGCAACCCCAAAACAGAGAAATTTGAATTCCAACTCTGTAAAAAATAGGAATAGATGCTGCCAACGAAATTGCGCATTACATGTCCGGCCTTGTTTGTTCCTATTAACTATCAGACTTTATTAGATCCTGTATCCAATAGAGCTTCACCTTTCTTTGAATTGATGCTCGCTTGGATGATGAGAAGATCTCATCTTTGATATGGTTGAATTATCGTATTATTTTCTCGCAGTCTGTGATTGGGATGGAAAATTGGAGCATTTGGTCGCAATCCCGCTGATCTTTGTGGCGAGATAGGAGGACTTCTTGGGTACATGGTCGGCCGCTGAGGAGTAAAGGATGGGTGATGCTGATAGGAAGTTGGAAGTTGAGGATATACCTGGTTGTATACTTGGTTTTGGGAAGAATTCATTGGTAGTTGATCTTGACCACTACGCCATCTTCTGTATTGAGATCTGTGGCCAAGTTGGGTTGGATGGGGAGGTGTTCTTCCAGGGGATATTTGGGATTGATGAATTCTGGGCGATTTGTAGTTGAAATTTTACTTTCTTGTAAGTCCAAAATTTTCATCTTTTCTTTCCGTTCTTGTATATCTTTCGAACTTTTTAACTGCATTTCTATGGCTCTGTCTTCTTTTAATCCTTTGATTATGTAAAATTTTTCAGCTTCCTCTTCTAAGTTGATTCGGGATGCGATCTCTTGCATTCTATAGAAGTATTCTATATGTTAGTCTCTTTGGATGTTTTTTCTGTTTTTGGCTAGTTGAAGATGAATTTCCGCTGGATTTATTTGTGTTCCAAATTCTCGTACTAAGTTCAATTTAAATTCGGTGAAACTTCTTGGTATTGGATTTGACTTGATGAAGGTTGCAATGGGTTCACTTACTAATTTTGTCAAAAATATAGTTTTTTGTTTTTCAGTAATTTTAAAAGAATTGCAAATACTTTCAAATTGGTCCAAGAAATTTTGAATGGGCATTTCTAGGTTATACTTTTGGAAAAAAGTTTGGATATCTTCAAAACGTACTTCATTTTTGACGATGGTTATATGTTGAATTAATTTTTCTTCTTCCGTTTTTGTTGTGTTCACTTCTTCCGTCATCTTTTCTTTTTTAATTTGATCTTCTGCCTTATTTTTCATCTTAAAGTTTTGATTACTTGAATTTTCTTCGAGGAAATAAGACAAGTTTATTTCTTCTATGGCTGTTGGAACGGCGCTTTTCCTTTCTGGGACAGGAGCAGTGATTTTCTTGTGGAGGAGCACTTTCTCTTTCATCGGCAACCCTGCGTTCCGCTAAGAGAGACACGCATTACTTTCACTGTTCCATAATTTTCTCTACAGCACTTTTCTATTATATTTTTGGTTGACTTGGCATCCGTTTTTTTTAAATGTTTTAATTTTTCGATGGCTTTACATTAAATTTAAAATTAATTTGCAGGCTGCAGGTTTTATCCTACCGGATTATTGCTGTCATGGTTTTTTTAAGTGAACTTCAAGACATTATTTTTTAACCGTCTTTATTCCATGAGATCATTTTGTAATCTGTTTGTAAGAGAGAGAGAGAAAGAGACGGACACGTGTTAAAACTCAAGACCATTCAAAAGCCAGATATCTTCAAGTATATTTCTTATTGAAGCGGTATACTTGAGAATTTAAGGATGACATATAGGTAATAAAAATTAATGGTCGGAGCCGGCAAAATTAGAGCAATATGTTCTATATTCCCGAACTGGGTAATAAATTTAATACTTGAAGATGTAACGGGAAGATAAAAGTTAGAAATGGACTAGTCATTTAGTTTTAGATCTAATTTAATTATTAATACACACACACACACATATATAAAGGCTTCTTCCTTAACTAAAACTTATATTTTTATAAATTTAATTACTGTACAAAATTCGGAATATTCCTTATTTCGTACTCATTGAAGATATTTCGTTGTCATTGTAGATCTAACAAATGAAATGATTGGATTAAAAAATGAAGAAGCATAAGCTGATGTTTTTCAGACAGAAACGAAACAGCGAAAAAAAAATGGTTTCTTTGTATAACTAGAATGTCAGGAAGTTTTCATGTACGTGAACGATGGGGTGGGCAGTAAAAGAAGGGTCAGTTGTCAAATAAATAGTCATACAGCTGTTGGTTGTAAACTGAACCCTCCAAGAAACTTAAATATTTTTTACACAGTACTGGGCTAAAATTTGAAAAACAAGTCAAGCAAAAGCAAAAGTTTCCCTGCGGAAAATAGGAACTCCGTCACCATTCTACCCTCCAAGAACAAAAATAGGAGAAAGAGAGAGTTTCCCTGTCTCGATATCCGATTGCAATTGGGAACAGAATCCCTTTCTCAACTATTATAGAAGAGGCTTGTATGATTTTGTGATGCCATTTTCTTTCATCATTACAGCTGTCAGAACATAATCATCAGAAAATGGAATAAAGTAAACGCAAATTTGGAAAAATAATAGCATGAAAAAAAATGTTTATTTAAAAGTCGAGAAAATATTGAAAATATAGAAAAAAAGGCATGTAATTTATCTTTTATGAAGGAACTATTTACCTTCGATTACTAAAACCAGTACTACATGAGTACCTGGCCTTTCCTTTAGAAACGCCCATTCAAGCTGGCCAAAACAGGGCGCTTTCATCGTTTTAGAGTTGGGATTTCTGTTGGAGGGGAAAGAAACCTGTCTCACAACGAAAAGAAGTGAAAAAATTTCAGAAAAAGGGAATTTTAAAGACATAGTTACAGAAATCACTCACATTGCCCGTGTACTCACACGCTCAGACAGAAGTGCTATCGTTCCGAGGGAAACAGATGAATAAGCTATTCACTCGATAAAAGCCCGTGCAACGCAGGGCTAAGTGAAGAGGAAAGAAACATAGTAATTTCGAAGAAAATTATTGGAAATGCTGATTTTGTAAGGGGAAGGGAAAATGTTAAACGAAAAAGCTTGTGCAACGTCAGGCCATGCACTCACATCGTACGCGTAAACACCCACACAAAAGAGCTGGCGTCATGAAGGAAGGGGGAAATTATTGTGGGCATTAGTTATACACTCGGTAAATGCCCGTGAAAGGCTGGGCCATGCAGCTAGTATTATTTAAGAAAGTAATAGAGAGAGAGAGAGAGTTCTATTCACATCGCACTATAAAGCTGCACGAGCCCTATTGATGAAGGGCCTCAAAATGTTGAACCATGGTCATGTAATGAGGACGACACCTCCACTGCCACCCGCCTCTCCTAACTTTCACAACACACCAACGGGAGGACGTTTGAGCCTCGACATATTTAACGTGCATCGGTCTCTTTTGCACGACGGGTCTTCAGTGGTACAGGGCTCAAACTCATGATATGCCAGCTACGAGCGGGTGACCTAGACCACTGGCCTACCATGGCAATGTGGTCAAATTGCTCATAAAAACTTTCAGTGCACACATAATTCGATTCAAGGGAACTATAGAAAAAAAACAATTGAGAAGTTGAAAATTTTTTATTGATCTCTCATCTAAAAGCTTCAAAATGTAAAAAAAAAAATAAAATAATAATAATAAATAAAACGAAGAAAATTTTTTGAATTATTTTTCATTGAAATAAATTTTTTAGTTAAAATAAGCTTTTCATTTTAAAAATTTTATTAGCATATCTGTTTCATCAAATATTAGTTTTTAACATTAAAATAAAGAGCAGTTAAAAATAGTTAAAAATATATCTATTTATAAATATTAAAGATATTAGAAATAAAATTTATAAAAATATATATAGCATTTATAAAAAAGTTTTATTGTAAAAATATTAAAAATAACAATATATGAAAATACACAGCATACATAGGAAATTGTTTTATTGAAAAAATAAAAAGTAAAATTTTAAAAAATATATATAAATAGATGTATAGTAAAGTAAACATAGAATGTAATAATAAATAAAGAACATAAGAGAGAAAAAGTTTTAAAAGTTAATTTTATTTATTTAATACTGAAGTGGCGCGCTTATCCGGAGGACAGAACCCAGGACCCTTCGATCCGAAACCGAGTAATTTAACCACTAAACTAAAATGATCACTTTAGTCTGGAAGTTGTTGCTGGCTTATATAGATGATACCGCTACACACTCCCCCACCAGTGAGTCGGTGGATAGGCGAATGAATGATATAGTTGTTATGGCGAGCGTGTTGCGTAAGCAATTGTTGTCGTTATTTGGAGGAGTTGTGACAAGTAAGTTTGACGAGTTTGTTTTGCTGCGCCAAGTGAGTCTGGCGAGTTTTTTGGCTGCTCTTTTTGCGGTTAGATGGCGCCATGACAGTTCAAAAGGTTTCGTAGCTCAGCCAGGGTCACCAATGAAGTGGTGCGCTTATCCGGAGGACAGGACCTTTGGATCCGAAACCGAGTAACTTAACCACTGAACCAAAATGATCACTTAAGTTTGGCGGTTGTCACTGGCTTATATAGATGATACTGCTACAATACTATTTTAATAAATTTCAACAATTTTTATTTCATTTTTAAACAACAAGATCTCCTAACTTTAAAAAATACCAATTGTTTCAAAATAAAATTGGAAACATTTTACTTAAAAAAAAAGAATTATATATGTAAGGGAACTGTTTTTTTTTAAACTCTCAATATACAAACAAATTTCTAATATTTTAATCTTTTCAACTACAATCAAATACTATTCAAAGACTAGTTCAAAATTTCTAACGTGAAATAGGCCCAAAACAAACATTAAAAATTTACCTTCTTTACGAAAATAATCAATAAAGGAATAAGCAATTTTTCTGTTGAACACTTGTGATATTTATTTCGAACCCACATAGAAGTTCTCTATTTTCAGTAACTTTGATGGAACAGTCAGATGACGAGGTCAACATCAGCGTTGGCAAGCCATTCATTTCCTCATTCTCGCGATAAGAGATAAGCCCAAAGTGCATCTATAGTGCATATAAATGAAATTTTTAATGTTTCGTGAAATGATTAAACAAACTAATAATCTTAAGATTTTTTTAAATATTAAACGCAACACATACATGTCAAACCACCAAAACAATTTCTTTGTACAATGTTTTCATTGGTTTGTTTGAAAATGAGTGGCTACGATAAACACAAAATAGTTTCGGTATTTGACTTGTTTGCAATGCCAATCTTGTCGTGACTGCTAGTAAACATCTACTTGGATTTTTGAAATTTTTATCGGGTTAAACAATGAAATCTGAATATTCTTTCAGAGATAAAAAGTAAAGAGGGAGTTTCTGAGTTATTAGAAGACTGTTGGTTCTCAAGACAGAGCTTGTGACTGTGTTTTATTTCTCATATTGTAGTTACATAAACGAATGGCAATGAAGAATTTTAATGCACTTCTATTGTTCCTTGCATTATGTGCAAAAACGGTTAGTATGAAATGTTAATTAGTTCTTTTAATGCTTTTCAAACACAGAGGGTCGAATCAAAAGCAACTAATTGCTTTTTTTTCTGTATTGTAAGTATTTTAATGAATTTTTATAAATCAATAAATAAAGTCTTTACTTTCCAGTTTTTGACATTTAATTATTTACATAAAGTAAAAAGCAATTTTCAATGATTTATCTTTATATTACATGCATATACAAATGATAAAATTATCACTATCTAGAATAAATTTGGTATTTATTTGAATTTAAATTAACTTTATTGAAAACTAAGAATTTCTCTATTCTAAAATTCATTCATCATTATTATTTTTGTGTCATTTTTCTTATGTTAACAATTATGATTCAAATGGAATTTTCATTTTCTTATATCAATATTATTATAGAGCATTTTTATAAATAATTAGGAGCATTGGTCTTAAAGATTTACTCATTCTTTATTTTGAAGTTTTAAATTTGATTTGGCTTTTCATTTATACACATATCATAGCTGTATAACAAGTGTTTTTAATGAGCTGGATTTTTTGTGACATCCAGATGATCTGTTTCTTTATTTTATTTTATGTTTATTTATTTGTGGAACCTAATTATCTGTTTATTTCTTTTTGTTTAATAGGTTTCACCCAGATCCTTTACTGTTGACTATGAAAATGACACTTTTTTAAAAGATGGAAAGCCATTTCGTTACATGTCTGGTTCCATTCATTACTTTCGAGTACCTTCTCAGTTCTGGTATGATAGAATATATAAAATGAAAATGGCTGGTCTAAATGCCATACAAACGTAAGTATGCATAAAAAACATATATATTCTCAATATTTTGTAATTTTTTTTCTGTGCATAAATAAGACTTCTTAAATTTCATTTTAAAAGTCTTGTTATAAGATATTTTAAGATAAGATATTTCAAGATATTTTTCAAATGTGTTTCATGTAGTGAATTTTTGGAAAATTTTATTTGAAACTGATATTTTACTAACCACCATTGGCAATTGTTTTTAGATGAATGATCAAAAAAGAATACAAAACTACCTCATCAAGGAACTTTTAAATTTTATGAAGGTTGTTAAAAGGAAGTATATTTCAATCAAAACTTGACAAATTCAAAAAAGTCTAGTGAGAGACAATATAACATCTGTGTCTCTTATTCTTTTTTTTGCTGAATAATATTTGCATTCACATAAATATTAAGGCAAAATAAATATCAGTGGTATTTCTTTTTACTTATTCCCTTTGTTGCCAATAAACAACTAGTGATATGATATTGTTATCACATTTATATAGCACAAAATTAAAATTGGGCTCTCAGAGCAAATTTTTTTTTTTTTTTTTGCTTTATAGGTAGGAAAAAGTCATTAAAATAAAATTTTGTTTCTTAAATTTAATATATTATAGGTGTATACCATTTGTTTTAAAATCTTAATGTGTTAAGTTTTGTAGTTGTTACATCTTTTTGTGAAATGTTATATTATTGTATGCTTTGCATATATTTTTTATCATAACATTATATAACCAAATGTTATAAAACTAACAACATTTTATGTGTTATTTTTATCACAATTAGGTATGTGGAATGGAATCATCATGAACCTGAACCTGGTGTATACAATTTTGATGGTGATTACAATTTGCCAAAGTTCTTAAAAACTGCACAAGATTTAGATATGCTTGTTATCCTAAGAGCTGGACCTTTCATTGATGCAGAACGAGATATGGTGAGATACTAATTACTTCACTGGTGGGATATTAAGGTTTCAATTTTGAATGAATTAGTAAGATTCTGTGTGTCTGCATGGCAATTAAAGAGCAAATCATTTGATTTATTGTTTCTGTAAAGAATTTTAGTTTCAAAAATTCTATAGCTGTGCAGTATGTGTACTTTAAAATTTCTACTTCATTTCTGTATAGAATATAAATATTCTTTTGGTTTAAGTTGTCATACTAATATATTTAACATGTGCTTCACATAAAACTTCAAGGCTTACAAGTTTTAATAAATGTTGAGTATTTAAAATTCTTTCTTATATATATATATATGTACATGTATATTACTATTTTTTAACAATTTAAAATATATTTATAATATACACTAAAGTGCCACTGAGAATTAGGGATAGCAAGGGCTATGCAAATTGTGTAGAGCTTCACATTATTTACATGCAAGTGAGGGCACTGGGGTAACTGCATTTATGGCACATACTGTAGTTGTTCTGAATTAGTTGTTAGAATTGCCAGTATGGGTAAAGTGCCTGATTTAGATGCCTTTGATCGCAGGCAAATCATAGGTGCACGACGCAGGTGCCATTCAATTTCCAAAATCATCAGACAGCTAGGATTTTCAAGGTCAACAGTGTCATGAATACATGGATGATGGACAAAATACTAGTGATCAGGCAAATTGCAAAAGACAGAGCATGGTGAGAGACGGCTCAGGTATATGTATGTAGCCATCAAAGCCAAACATTAGCTCTAATTACCAACCAGTTGAATGATGGTGCCAGTCATACACTCAGTAAATAAACTGTGCAAACCTTGCTTCACCATATGGGTTTTGGGAGCTGTTGACCTACAAGAGTACCGTTTCTCAATGCTCCCCTTTGGGCTGCATGTCTTGCCTGGGCAAGAGAGCACAGAGACTGGTGTGTAGAGGACTGGAAACAAGTAGCATGGAGTGATGAGTCTCAATTCTGACTACTTAATGCCGATGGGAGGCTGAGGATATGGTATCAGGCTCATGAAGCCGTGGATCCTGCATGCCAGGTTGGAACTATACAAGGGCATGGTGGCTCAATCATGGTCTGGGGTGTTTTTTTGTGGCACTGTTTGGTATTTTTGGTGCATGTACCAACCTCCCTAAATGCAATTTGGTACATAGAGTTGCTAGGTGGATCACCTCCATCTATTTATACTGTTCTATTATCCACACGGTAATAGAGTTTTCCAGCTAGACAGCTGTACCTCTCACAAGTCTCGGTTGGCTACTGGCTGGTTAAGTGAGCATTCCTCTGACTTTTTTTTGTCGTAAATCGGCCACCTAGAAGCCCAGACTTAAATTCTATTGAGCCACTTTGGGATATTTTGGAACAAGGTGGGAAAGGCTATCACACTGCACTAACGAACCTTACTAAATTATAGACATCTTTAGCCAATATTTGGCAAGTCATTCCCACGGAGCATTTCCAGAAATTTATTGAGTCTTTCCCTCATCATGTGGCAGCCATTATCAAGGCCAGATGAGTCCCAACTCATTACTAGGTAGGTGTCCCTAATTCCGTGGCACTTCAGTGTAAAAAAATTCTTGTTTGAAGTTTTATAACTATAGTTGGCACTTATGTATAAAAGTCACTGCAGAAAAATATCTACCTTGTGAATCATGCCACAATATCAAACACATGAGTAGGCAATGTGCCATGGAAAGGTTACCTGACCAACAAACTAAAAAAATGAAAGCTTCTTACTTGTAAAGGTCAAGTCAATCATAAATACAATTTTATTGATCCTGAAATAGATGTTCATACACAAACAGTCGAAAAAATGTGTATCATTTCAAAATGGCAGAATGAGAAACACAGGACAACACAACATCATTCGGAATTGTATGTGTGTGAGTTGATATGGGGCAACAGAATCTTTTTTGGGAGGGGGGAAAGACTGTTTTGACCTCATTTTGAAGTTAATATCATCTCATTTCCCACCAAAACCTGGCTTTTGAAATTGAAAACCTTTTTTCAAAGAAAACTCTTGAGTCTTTTTTGTTTTGTTTTGTTATAGTTCTTTTTTGCTTCTATTATGTCATGGCATAATTGGCTGACAAGATTAATGTGTAAGAGTTCTTTATAGTGTATAGATAATTTAAAAGATATAAAAGTATTTTGGTCTAATACTTTCCCAAACTTTTTTTGTCTCATGGATCCCTTTACATGCTTTCTGATTTTAGGAAGAACCTGCTTACTTTATATTTAATTTTTGCAACTTCATCAACTTCAGATGTGTTTTTGGCAACCCTAGTATAGTGCTACTTATAAAGATTAAAATTTTTAATTGCATTGGAACATAGTGAAAAAGTTTCAAAAACTTAGTTTAATTTTAAACATTTATTAATTAAATTAAATTTTTTAAATTTACTGTTACTTAAGGTAACCATACAAAAAACAAATGCTTTTAATGGGAGGAATGAATCTGATGCCTTAATTACAAATTTTCCACATTTTACATTCAATTTAATTAGGTTTAATCTTAAGTCTCCCCAGTTAATGTCCAGTCTATTTTTTTTCTTTTAGGAGAATGGAAACCGTGCTGAAGTCTCTTACCATTAGGTATGAGAATGAAAGCAATTAAAAATTTTCTCACAATATTCTGTAATACAGTATAAGTAATATGCATAACTTTTTGAAGCCAGAACTGTGCTGATATCAATTTCTATACTGCTTCTAAAGTTCATTAGAGTTTATTCCAAAAAATTCCTCTTGTAATATGACATCTGAAAATGTATTAAATATTTCCCATTGTTGGCTGTTAGAGTCTCTGCAGGATAGATAACATTATAATGATCAGCCAATCATTGATATTAATGTTCTTAATTTCTGAATTAAAATGTTCAAAATGGATTCCTCTGATTCTTTTTCATTTTTGGTACTTTTGGCGTTTTTCTGCATTTTGCAACTTGTAAGAAGATATCCTTACATAAATAAATATGTTTTCTTACTCTCAAATTTTAGTAATGTAGGTAGATAAACATATGTGTTTACATTATAATAAAATACTATATAAGTAAATTGTTAACATCTTTGTACATAAATCATTTCATTCATTGAAATACAAATTTTTTTTTAAAAACTTTTTTTATCCTTCAACGTTTTTTTGGACAAAAGGTGTCTTGCAGTCCAGTATAAAGCAACAGTTGGCTAGCAGAAGGCAAAACTCCACAGTTGTCTTGCAAAAGAACAGGAAGTAGATGGGGCAATCAGAAAGATGCTCTTCAAGTCATTGACATGGAATTACAGAGAGGGCAGAGTGGTGAATCAGCCAGGGCGATCTTAAACAAATAGGCCGGCAGATAATCATGTCTGGTGATGACTCTAAAACATGCCACTCCCTCCACCCAATGAAATCCAAAATTAAAATAACGATCTGCTTGAATGAGGGCCACTATCATAGACTCCATTAAAACCTCATGAACCCTCGATTTTTTCCTCCTACCATGGAACCTTTGCTGGTCATCGTCAACCCCTGGAGGTCTATATGGGAATCAATGCTCTAATATGAAATGTATCAGAGTGATGATAATTTTTAAACATTTTTAAATAATATTATCTAATAGTAATATTTTTATTTCTACAGGGAGGGCTACCTTACTGGCTTTTAAAGATTGATCCTGATATGAAACTAAGAACATTTGATGCAAGTAAGATTTTATCTTTTTAAAAAAAAGTTAGTTCTTGTATATTATAATGACTTTGACAGAAACTAAAACAGCCTTGGTTAAAATTACTTTAATAATTTATAGGAAGTACTTATTGCTCACATACTTGTGCAATACACATTTCTTTAGTATAATTAATGTCAGTAAACTGTATAAAAATGTATTCCTTTAGTTTGATGCATTTGGGATGAAAAGCTGTCTTCAAGATGAAAGACTCGTTATAGGGTAATGTTAAAAGTAGAGTGTGATAAAATTTTAATGTTGTGGTAGTTGTAAAATTTAGTTTTGAAACATTTGATTTTTTAAAAAAGACTAAATATTGTGTAATGTAATCTACACATTTATACGTATTAATGAAGTTATAAAATAAAAATCATTGATCTTGAGAGACTGAAAGTTACTAATTGATTTATTCTTTAAATTTATTATTCTTACTTATCAATTATAAGCAAATTCATTTAAAATTAATGATATACATGTTTGCATCTCATAATAAATACCATGAAGAAGAGTGAATTTGGAGCTATTGAAAATTTTTAAATTCATTTAAGAAAGTCAGAAGGATAAATTTTATTTGAAAAAAGTTGCAAGAAAAATGGTAATAAGTGTTTTTAATTTATTTTTCAGACTTATCATATTTAACTCTTATTAAACTGTATTAAACTGCAGACACTTATCAGATTTTAGTGAAAGTAAATTTTAGTCAAATGTAAAATGATACATTTTGTCTACTAAATTATCACAATTTGGGAGGGAGGGGGGGGGTCCAAATAGATCCCCCCTCATGTATTTGGGTTTCGCATGTTGAATTACAGGGTTGGCACTTGCATCAAATAACTTGAAACGAGGCTGTATAACTTGTAAGTTATATTAAAGCATCAAGTTGTTAACTTATTTAAATGAGTAGTTGAATTTTTTTTATTGTTGATAGGTACTGTGCTTCTATTATCCTTTTGAAGCAACTGTTTCAAAAAATATCAAATTTTTTAAACTTTAATTTAGATTTAAATAAAATTTAGATATAAAATATATGGTACTTATATTAAAACAGATATTCTTAGGGTTAATTTTAAGTTATATTTTCTTCCTGTTGATTATGTTATCAGGTATCTTAAAGAAAAATGTGTTTCTCAAGATCTATTTCAAGTTCTTTATAATGTTTATTGACTTAGAAATGCTAGATGGTGTCTCTTACATTGTAATGTTTTATTTTCAGTAAATTGTTTATTTGCTGAGTATTCTCTGTCTCGAATTATCTTTCTGATTAACAAAAAGTTCTTTTAGTGAATATTACACTCTATTATTCTGACATTTTATTTGGTTTTCCTCAGTTTCGTAAAGCAAGTGTGTCCATATTTTAAAAATTATTTCAAATAGTTATATCCTTAATTCTTAAAAATATTGGTAAAAATACTTGAGGAAATCACATATTGGGTTCTGCCACATTTCTAGGACCAGTATTTGTAAAAAATTAGAGATATACTCTTCAGCAAACACTTTTAAGACCTATTTGCATATCTAAAAATAACTCCTCCTAACATAATATACTAAATTTATTGGTATTTTGTCATGATTAGTACATGTAAAGGCAATTTGAAAAGTCAGGGTTGTTAATAGACAGTGTGAAAATTTTGATTTAATAAATTTGTTGCCATTTAACATTCCTATATATTCTAAAATTATACATACTTCTAAAAAAATTTCAAAATTATAAAATTTCTCTATATTATATGAAAGTTATAGCCTTTGAATTTTTAAAGAACATTTCAATATTTTGCTAATGGTCAATTTAAGAAAAAAAGGTATTTAGAACATCTTGTACAGTAATATTGTAGTTACTTCATGGATTTTCTTGCAAGATGTGTGTGTGTTATCCTGCAATTTTCTATTGCATTATGTTTTGAAGTTATTTCTATAGTTCTTTCAAATCACTCATGAGTATTCATATAATATAACAATCTTGAGTAAAATTGTTGAAAACCAATTATTTTGTTAATAATGAACATTTATAGCACTCTGATTTTTTTTTACTAAGAAAATTTTTTAGTATCCTGAAGTTTTAAAAAAGTTTTTAGATAATCATAATGAAAATATTACAATTTGTTAGTGTAAATTTAGTTTTGTGGATAACATAATTATAAAGATTAAACTAATTGAAAAGACCTCTCACACTTGCTTATGTTGAATTTTATTTTAACTTGTGTAATTTATTTTCCAGCTTATATCAAGTATGTTGATAGATGGTTCAAGGTGTTGCTTCCAATTATTGAACCATTCTTATACAATAATGGAGGTCCAATTATAACTGTTCAGGTGATAAAATAATTTTTATTTATTGTTTTCTTATAAAATATTTTAAAGATTTTCTTTGACGTGAGAGTAAAATGTCCCCTGCAAAATTGGCAATTTTTTAATCCACTAAAATGGCGGCCAAATTATTAATATGTATCAATAAACATCCAGAATTAGAAATGTGTCAAAATCAAACCCATTCTAACAATAAAATTTTAATTAACATTTAAAAAAGAGAATAATTAAAATTTTAAGAATTAAATAAAAAAACTAACATGAATTAAAATTTCTTCTTTTGTTAGAATTCTAATTCTTTGAAAGAAAAACTAACCATTTTAAGATTACAGAAAATAGTTCATTTCTCTCTAGTGGTATTCCTAAATAAATTCATCAATTGAATCCTTCTCAATAAAAGGTGTGTCATTTGTGCAAACTGAACATTCGATATTTCTTGAAATCAAACCTTTTTCAATGCATCATTCTATCACGGGTATTTTTCAATTGAGCTCCAAAAAGATTTTAAAAAACACTGTAAATTATACTTCTGACTCATACTGTTAAAGAAAATCAACTGAAGTCACACTCCAAAAAAGTTAAAATAGCAGAAAAACGAAATAAAATTCTCAATAAATATGAAAGTTGAAATCTTAATAAAGTTGTTCAGTAAGAACAGTTAATTAAGTTATTCAGTAATAGAATAATAAATATTATTCTGAAAATCGTTTTTTTTAAAAAAAAAAAAAATCTGCCAATTAATGGATAATGAATAGTAATAAAGAACAAAGAACACATTATTTTACTGAAAGTTCCTCTTTTGATGTATCAGGGTCACCAAAATAAACAGGCCAGAATGAATAGCTATTGTACCATGAAACTAATGTAAAAAATCATCATTAATACCTTGGGGAACCTTAATCTTCACTTTATTTCAAATTTATATTATGAAATAAAGTTTTGGCATCAATTCAATCAAAGCTTCTTGCTTTGTAGAGGGACTGGTGCAGATTTAATCTTTTGAGGCTTAAAGTCTAAATGTTGAAGTGGTATGGAAGTTTGATGAGTATGAAGCCAGCTTAGATGTTGTCCTTATCCTTTGGGAAAAAAATTTCAAAATTACATGTTCTGGCAGCAATAGCTCTTGTGCCAGAACATGTAAATAATAGAGTATTTAAGTCTATTTGGCTCTAATCTTCAATCTTGTCATTATAATGACAGTAATACCTGTTTCAATTTGCAAATATTAGAAAAATTTACAAAAATTAAATACTTTAAAATAAGTTGAATGTTTTAAAATTTGTTTTTAGTTAAGATAAAATCCAGGGAAAGTTTTTAAAACATTTTCAGGAGGAGGAGTGAAGCTACACCTAACCAAAGTCAAAAGAAATTGTGATCATAGCCTTTACTGAATTTCGTGTATGCAAATCTGATTCAATGAAAAATTTTCAACATTTATAAATTTCATTTTTCTCATACCTTTTTTTCTCAATTATAATTTTTCTTGGAAGATTTGTATATTATATTTTAATTCTTAGATTGAAAATGAATATGGAAGCATTGGATGTGATGCTCAATATAAATCTCATTTGCGGAAACTTTTTAAAAAACTTCTGAAGAACAATGTTGTGTTATTTACAACTGATGGATCCAGTAGTAGTCTACTTTCTTGTGGAAAAACTGATGAAGTTCTATCAACTATTGATTTTGGATCAGGTATAATTTTCATTTGTATTCATCTGAAAATATTTTAATATATTTTGATAACATAAAAAAGGGTACTTTTTGTTTATAACTATAGCTGTTTCATCTTTTTTTTTTATCTTGGCAAATTTTCTGGATGATGCTTGACAAATGGGATTCAATACTTGCCTGGTGACAGTAGCATATGGTTATATGAAAGCCTTGTTTCTATGGGAAAAAAGACAAAATACTCCATTTTAGTATTCAAAATGAATGGTATGGTTGTAATGAAAAAGTACCCAGAAAGTTATTGCAAAAATAAATATGCAATAATGTAAAAAAGCGGTAATCTTATTTTTTTTTGTAACTTGTTATTTTTATTTCTTTATTCATTCAAGTAAAAAAGTGTCTGATATCAATATGATGTATCTGTATGATATTCATAGCATTAAGTGACTTTTTTACTATGACCATCTGATAGATTTATACAAAAGGACTATTGTGTCACGGTGTAGGTCTCTGATTAGTGTTTTTAAAAAAGAAAGCTGATTTCCTGTGATATAGGGGAATTATTTATAAATGTATGAGGAAAAAATATAATTGAATATGGTGAAATATAATAGATGCAAGTATTAGTGTAACTTAGGGGTGGCCAACCTTTTTTAAAAAAGTGCCACTATTTGCTGAAAAAGAGTTATGTGTGTCACTATTTGATAAAAAAAAATATATGCGTACCAATTTCAACTTTTTCAACAAAAAAAAAAAAAAAAAAACTTATAGGATTATGATATTGTTACGTAGATCGGGGTTCGAGAATTTTATGCAAAAGCAGTCGTAAGCAACAAGACAGCTCTTTGCGAGCGATGCGTATTTATTGGCGTAAGTCAATCCTTAAAATACAGGATTCAACAGCAAAATTCACAGAATAAATAACAGAAGGATTTCACACCTTCAACAGCACTCAGACACAATAAGCAGCGTCTAAAATACACGTATGTAAATGACTATTCACAAGCACAGCCGAGCTGATCAAGTTCAAGGCAAGTCTACTAATCGCTAATCAAAACAATGCTCACTACTGGCTGGTTGAAATCAGACTGACCGTTGCGGCGAGTCTCTCTCTATTTATAGCAGAGGCCGAAATTTCTGGAAAGATGCGCTCGCGCCACAGATCGTGAAATTAGTGGATTTCTCTATTAATTTCTAGAAGAATCCAGAGGGTCCCGAACTCGCCAACATGGTCACCAGAAATGATGCCAACTTGGCTCTATCGCCAATATTTCGCCAAGTTCCCATTGAATCGCCATTATAACGTAAGGGACGGCGTTGCTTGTGAATATTACAATTTTATCATGAAATCAATATAGCATAGAGTAATATCAAGGCATTGCACATCCAAATACAAATTATTTACATTATTTTATACAAAATTCGTAACATTGCCCCCTCTTCAAAGACTGCACGTCCCGGGCAGTACAATCCCTGAGTAAGAGGCATCTATTTACAGACATAACCTATTTACATAATAATCGAATATAAAGTAACAAATACTCAACAGCAAAAAGAAAATAAACTCAAAATACAAACATAAATTACAACACTAAAATAAAACTAAGAAATTAGAAAAGAGTTAAATAAATCACATTATTTACAAAATAATTTGTGACCATGGTCTGAACTTAGGTACCTTATTCTCCTTGGCCAAGGTAAGGGGCTAGCCTATTATAATGTATTACCTTCGGTTTTGTGTGTGGTGATTTCTGTATCCGAACCACAACGTCATTCAGTCTTTTTAGGACTGTGTAAGGACCTTCCCAGTTGGTCTGCAACTTCGGAGATAGTCCTTTGCGACGTTTCGGATTCCATAACCACACTTTGTCGCCTTCGTGAAAGTCGTGTCCGGTTGCTCTTGCGTCGTATCGGGTGTTCATCTTCTCTGAAGCCATGCCGATTCTTTCCCTAGCCAAATGATGCATTTCCTCCATCCGTGCCTGGAGTTTCTCGACATACTCCTCAGGTGCCAAAGGAGCATCTGGTGGCCAGCCGAACAAAAGATCTGCAGGCAAGCGAAGATCACGTCCGAAGAGCACCTGGGATGGGGAATAACCGGTGGTCTCCTGAACGGCACTCCTGTAGGCAAGCAGGAAAAGAGGCAGTTTCTGGTCCCAGTCCTGTTGATTACTGGATACCAGGAGAAAGAGGCTGTTCAGGATGGTCCGATTGAACCTCTCTACCATGCCGTCAGACTGAGGATGTAAAGCTGTTGTCCGGGTTTTGTCAATGCCGAGTATCTCACACAGTCTCTTGCAAACTGCAGAATCGAAGTTCCTTCCCTGATCGGAGTGCAGTTGTAGAGGAACTCCGTATCTTGAGATCCAGTGTTGAACTAGAACCTCTGCAACTGTCGGATATAGGATAGGCTTCAGGCCACTTAGTGAAATAGTCCATGACAACCAGGATGTTGTTGTTGCAGTCTGATGACCTCGGAAGTGGGCCTAAGATGTCTAAAGCTATTCGTTCGAAAGGCGCTCCCACATTATACAGCTGGAGTTGTCCTCTGGTGCGTTTTCTTGGACCTTTACGTGCAGCACAGGGATCACATGTGCGACACCACTCCTCAACGTCACTCCGCACATTGTTCCAGTAGAAGCGCTCTCGAACTTTTTGTAATTTCTTCATAACACCAAAAGGACCACCAGTTGGACTGCCATGGAGTTCGTTTAGGACTGCCGATATTCTTGTCTTTGGGAGTATTAATTGCCACCTGAACGATTTTTCGTCGTCAGACTCCCATTTTCGATATAAAACACCATTTCTCAGGTGCAGAGAGTCCCAAAGAGCTCAGTAACGCTTCGTTGTAGGATGGAAAGAGGCGATGTCTTGCCAGCTGGGCTTTTCATCAGATGACTTTTTGAATTCTATTACTGGTTTAATTTCAGGATCATCCAGTTGATCTCTTCAGACGCTCTCGTCACTCCACGGGTCCAATTCCGATGTTGACGGCGTTGTAACTTGGCGGACTACTGGATCTATTGCGCCAAATTTCTTTTCGACTTTCGAGCAGTATTTACTATTCTCTGGTCTTCTCAGAGGGACGTCTTCGTTTCCCTTTCCTGATCCTTTTCGGTTTGTACACACTTTCTTAGGCTCGATTACACTTACACGGTGAGGATCTTCCCGATTTACCCGAGGGCAGTTACTTCTTAGATGCCCTGCTCCACCGCACCCCCAGCACTTAGTGCTGCAATCTTCCTGATTTGTTCGAGGGCAGCTACTTTTGATGTGCCCTGCTCCACCACAACCCCAGCATGTAATGCTACGTCTCCTCTGTTTCTGACGTCGGGCCATTAAATCTCGAATTTCCTCTTTCAATTTCTTTATCTCCTTCATCCATGGAGATTCACAGGATGCATCTGTATTCACTCTAACCCCTCGAATAGAATGGCGGTCCCTGGGACTGGCTTCAGTGGCGGCCTCCAATTTCAGGGCATACAACAGGGCAGATTTTAGATCCTGAACATCTGCCATTCTTATAGCCTTCTGAATTTTCCCATCCTTCAGTCCATCCACGAAATGTTGCAGGGAAACTATTTCTCGCACATTTGCTGGCTGGTCGAAGAAAGCCAAGTTGGCGAGCCTTTCTATTTCGGAGGCATACTCCAGCAAATTTTCTCCGGTTTTCTGGAGTCTTGTTTTCATCTGCAGGCGTGCGTAGTCTTTGGAGTATTTCTGGCTGAACCGAAGATCCAGAGCATTATAGAGGGAGTACAAATTTAGCCGCTCTGTGTCAGGAAGAGTCTGCAGTATTCCTGCCGCTTCTCTAAGGGATGCTGCTAGTTGATACGCCTTGACCCCTTCAGTCCACCCGTTGGCATTAGAAATAATGGAAAATTGAGTCTTGTATACTTCCCAGTTAGTTTTTCCGTCATAGGTGGACAGTTTCACTGATACTGGAGAGGCACTGGAGAAGCAGGCACAAATTTGCTTTCGTTCGAAGTATTCCCGCACGCTAGAAACTTCTTTTCTAAATCTTCCACTCGCTGTGATACAAGGTTAAAATTCCCAGCTACTTCTTCAATTCTTCCTTCAACTTGCTCTTTAACTCTTTCTATTTCTTCATCCACTTTCTTTCCTATCTTCTCTTCAACTACTGCGATCTTTTCTTCCATTTTCACAGCTATTCTCTCTTCCACACTATCGATTTTCTTTTCTAGAGTATCTCTTAGCTCTTCTTGACCCTTTTTGGTCTCCTCTTGACTCTTCTGCACATTTTCCAGGCCTTTCTGCATTTTTTGTTGGCCTCTTCTAGTCTCTTCTTGGCTTCTCTGCATATCTTCCAGACCTTTCTGCATTTCTTGTTGGCCTTTCCTGGTCTCTTCTTGGCTCCTCTGCATTTCTTCCTTTAACTCATTCTTAACCCCTTCCTGGCTTCTTTCGACATTTCCAATGCTGCTTTTCAAGGCATTAATGCCTTCCATCAGAGCTTTCTGTTGCTCATCCATTGCTCTTGTTATTGGCATAAAATCCCCGCTTCTGACACTAAATTGTTACGTAGATCGGGGTTCGAGGATTTTATGCAAAAGCAGTCGTAAGCAACTAGACTGCTCTTTGCGAGCGATGCGTATTTATTGGCGTAAGTCAATCCTTAAAATACAGGATTCAACAGCAAAATTCACAGAATAAATAACAGAAGGATTTCACACCTTCAAGAGCACTCAGACACAATAAGCAGCGTCTAAAATACACGTATGCAAATGACTATTCACAAGCACAGCCGAGCTGATCAAGTTCAAGGCAAGTCTACTAATCGCTAATCAAAACAATGCTCACTACTCGCTGGTTGAAATCAGACTGACCGTTGAAACGAAACGAAAATTAGATGTTTCGGGCGCCAGCAATAATTGCTTATGCCCAGTATCCCTGAAGATAGGGTGAAACAGAAAAACCATTAGAAGAGACTCCTCCCGAAGGGAGGCAAATTGGGAGAGGTAAAGCCTTCCGGAACAACCCTTTCGGGTGGCAGAGGGTGGTGGAAGAAGCATCGGTGAGGCGAAAACGCCTGAACTCGCCTGCGGCGCAGGGAGAGGAATGGTGAGTGACGTCAGCATTTTTCATCTGACCCAGTTTTAAAAGAGAGTAGCGGAAGCGTGTGTTGTAGTTCAATGTGTAACTTACGTGTTTTTTGTAGAGTTATGGCGGTTTTAATGGGAGTTCCCACTTAGAAGATTTGTATGCAAAGTTAACTTTAGTATGAGGATAAGTGAACAATGTTTGTGCTTTAATAAGTGGGTTGTCATGATGTTCAATACTTCTAAAGACATTTATAGATAGCTTAGTGATGTAATTATCAATCGGCTCCATATGTAAGTCGTTGTGTATGACTCTATTCCTAACGTACCAAAGTGCGTTAGTAATAATTCTGAGAATTTTATTTTGGATGATTTGGATCCGTTTAGTATGGGTCGGTGCCGCTGCGCCCCAGTTGGGGCAAGCGTATGTTATTACTGGGCGCAAAATACGCTTGTAAAGGATGACTTTATTTTCTAGGGAGAGTGGTGACCTTCTCCCAATAAGGGATATGGCCAGAGCAATTCTTCCCCAGAATTTTTCGGATAGATAATCTATATGTGGTTTGTATGTTAAATCGATTATCTAAGTATAGACCCAGGTAACGCACAACCGAGACCCATTGTATGTTGTTTTCAAAGAGTGTGAGTTCAGTCTGTGGGGCGATAACGCCGCATTTCCTGAATACAATAGCCTGTGATTTATCAACATTTATAGCTATCCTCCAGTCTGTAAGCCAGTTCTCGAGTATGTCGAGGTAGTGTTGCATATTTTTAATTTTATAACTGAGTTTTACGCCCTGGGTCAATGCCGCAGAGTCGTCTGCGAATAAGCATGTACTCACGGTGGGGTGATCGGGAAAATCGTGTGTGTATAAGTTGTACAAATATGGACTTAATACAGAACCCTGAGGGACGCCTGAAAGGCAATTCCCAATGTCTGAAAAAGTAGTATTTACACGAACTCTGAAGGTTCTATTGTGTAAATAGTTGTGTATCATTTTAATTAAAAAGTCAGGGAACTGAAGTTTAATTAATTTGTACGTGAGGCCATCATGCCACATCTTGTCGAATGCTCTTTTAACATCTAAGAAAACACCGACAGTGTAGAATTTATTTAAAAAACCCTCATTTATAATATTTGTTACTCGAATGAGTTGATGTAGTGTGGAGTGGCCCTCCCGGAAACCGCATTGTTCCGGGGGAATGCAATCTATGGCTTTGCAGTCATTTTTAATTCTATTGGCTGACCGTTGCGGCGAGTCTCTCTCTATTTATAGCAGAGGCCGAAATTTCTGGAAAGATGCGCTCGCGCCACAGATCGTGAAATTAGTGGATTTCTCTACTAATTTCTAGAAGAATCCAGAGGGTCCCGAACTCGCCAACATGGTCGCCAGAAATGATGCCAACTTGGCTCTATCGCCAATATTTCGCCAAGTTCCCATTGAATCGCCATTATAACGTAAGGGACGGCGTTGCTTGTGAATATTACAATTTTATCATGAAATCAGTATAGCATAGAGTAATATAAAGGCATTGCACATCCAAATACAAATTATTTACATTATTTTATACAAAATTCGTAACAATATTTATGCAAATAGCACTTATTTAATGCAAGTCCATGTAGTTGAAATTTAAGTTATATAATTAGTAAAACAAAAGTGCAAATTTAAATTTTATTGTTAAAAAACTTTCTACAAGTTCACTCAGTTAGGTCAGGTATAAAATAAGAGTATATTGTAGCATTCAATTCTAAATAAATATTAAGCACTCAGTACTTTTTTAATGTGGTTTTTGAATTTTCTTTTTTTACCAAGTCATCTATATTAGGATTAGCTCTTAAAGATGCTTACAAAATTACGTTATTTTTGGTACATTTTAGCTAATTTTGAGTTATATTTATTTTATTTTCATAACAGGAAAAATGTATCCACAAGCATATTTTGATCCAATTTTTCAAGTTTTTGACTGAGATAACCCTATTTCAATAAAATTAGAAAGAAAAATGAATATTTATTATTTCTTTTCAATTTTACATTAAGTCTTGGCATGCCAGTATTACTACTCCACCGTGCCGTGGGTTGGCCACATCTGGTATAACTGCTATGTTTGTGAAATGTTCATTAAAAACTGTTGTGAAAGTGTATCAAGACTGAAATGTCAGGCAAAAGACTAAGTTTGAAAGGGCAAATTTTCATCATCAAGTGATGAATGAGAAGAGTGAAAGGAATTTTTTTGAACTGGGAAAGATAATAAATTGGTAACTGTGTAGCGAATTGCAGCTGATCTTAATCAATATTATCTCAAAGTATCTCTGAGTACAGTGTTCTCCAAATGCTTCATGTGGACTATGAAAGTTGAAGGCTAAAGTAAACACCTTTGCTCTTTGCTGATAAAGCATGTCAATTCTGCTAAATACAGAAAGATTGAATGGTAAATAGTTTGAAAAACGTAATTGTCCAGTGAATTCTATTTTTAAGTTTATGATACAGATGGGCATGTTAGAGCTTGGCAGATGTAGGAATGATTCATAAATGTAGGAGTGGGCATTAAAATGAATTACTACAACACTTCAAGTTGGTTGAGGTGATGAGATGTTTTCTGTAGAATGTTTTCTTATCATGGTTTGCGAACTTTATTTTGTGTGCATCAATGTCTGGATAAGACATACCTAAACATCAATATTGACCCAAATACACATCCTGTAATGCTGATGATTTATCCCAATGGCAATGGGTACTTTCAACAGGATAATGCACAGCAATGTACACAAAGGGTAGGGGGTCAGTCCCCCTCATAGACCAACAGATATTTAATTTTTATCATATTTCTTACCCCTCGATGCAATGCATCCTGCTTTATTGCTAGTCTATATATATATATAAATGGATGTTTGTATACAGAGGCGGATTAAGGTAGTTGGAGGCCCCTGGCGGTAAAAGCTTTGAGGCCCATGGGCTCAATAGTCGAAAAACTAAAATAGTGAAAAGAGCCGCTTACTTTAAATTCTCAAAATAAAATGTATTGCTAATAATAAAACTCAACGGTTAAAGAAAAATCTTAACTGTATATAAAAACAAGATATCAATAATTGGCATGGCCAAGTAATTTTAGCGCGTTTTTCACATGTTGTATTTTACAATAAGGAAACTAATGAACTTTTTACTAATAGAAAGTAGTACTGTACTTAAAAAAAAAATAATTAATTAATTAATTAAATTTAATTATGATTCGGCTCATCTAGGGCACAAATGCGACCCAATGCCGAAAACCCGAGGTCAATTGGTTGCTTATTGGCTGAGAAAAAGGTATGACAAAATATGGAACGAAGACGAAGACGATGGTTGCATCCTAATAGCGCTTTTGTTCCACTACGTGAAAAACGCGCTAAAAATAAAACCTTACTAAAGAGCTTACAGTTTCGCTATACAAATTGATTTCTCTTTGGCTAATTCATCAATTATTTTTGCCATATCTATTTTATCCAAAACATTTTGTTCTGTATATAATATGGTCATGTTGTTCAATTTGTCTTTTCTCCCATAGTATTTCTTAAATTATTTTAATACGTTTTAAAACTGAAAAAGATCTTTCGCCTGATGCATTCGAGATAACGGTATAGTTAAAAATATTTTCAAAAGTATTTCTACATTAGGATTTCTCTTGCAACTCGATAAATTTCTAGGGGTGGTTTTCATTATATCTTTTTTTTTTCCTTTTTTTTTTCTTGAACCACAATTTATATAGTCAAAATTAAATGATTCAATATTGTCTTTGTAGATTTCCTTTAATTTTTGTGTAGCTTTCTTTTTAATACACTGGGCTTTCACCAACAGTTATGGTCAGGAGTGTGCAATTTTCTTTGATTGATGGAGCACTCTCGAGGTTAATTCACACACCCTGACTGCAAACTAGTACGCCAGTCTGGCGATACAAACTGTTGCACTGCGATTTATAAACATTGAAGGGGTGTTTTCCAACATGATATCGTGCTCCCTCATCCTGTTGTAATCCAACAGGCTCTATAGAAAAACGACGTGTTGAGTTGGCCTACTAGATCACCAGATCTTTTTCCAATCGAGCAGGAATGGGACATCATTGAACGCAATGTCAGCTTCACCCACAACCAGAATTAAACAACCTTATAATGACCGACCAAGAACAACAAGCATGCAATTCCATCCCACATACTGATATCCGGTACCAGTACGACACGAGGCATGCACGTTTTCATGCTTGCATTTAAAATTGTGGCGGTTATACCAGTTTTTAATGTATCATTATTTCACATTTGAAATGGCTCTACTCTCGCTTGCATGAACATGTGAACTTGAAACCTTAATCAATTTAATATGCTACCTATACATCTGTATAGGTAGCCTATTACCGATTTGTATTGCCGAAGTTTTATTAGTCGACAATATTTTTTACTTGGTGTTCGGATTTTTTTTCGATCATTGTAAAATGTACCCGAGAGTAGTCAAGCACACCTGTAAACTGAAAACGAACTTGTTTGATTTAAATAGCATTCATTTGCTTGAAATAAAATTTGGGCAAAAAAAAAATGCATGTGAAAAGTTTGTACAAATTGCAACAATACGAAGAAAAAGATGGCTAGAGCTGCTACACGACTCAAAAACGAGGAAATATCGGGGTTGCAATATCGGTTCAAGATCTTTTTTTTTTTTGCACGTTGAACTTATAAGTGGAATCCATCAAGCTTGGGGCCCCTGGCGGCCGCCAGGTCCGCCACCCGCTTAATCCGCCTCTGTTTGTATATATGACCACTCCAACACCGTTTTACTGATCACTATGAAAATTGACATGTGTATGTATTTTTTGTGGAGAAGGTTTTTGTGCTACCCTCTTTGTTGCAGCTCCCCACCAGGTGGCAGTACAGCAAGTCAACTTCTGCACCGTTCAATAAATCACCAAGTTGCCAACATGGTTGCCAACTTGGCTCTATGGCCAACATTTCACTGTTTCCGTTGGATCGCCATTATAATATAAGGAATGGCATTACTTGCGAATATTACCATTTTAACATAAAATAAATACAACTGAAAGTAATATTAACATATTACACATCCAGATATAAATTATTTGCGCTATTTTATGTATTCATTACACAAATTTTGTAACAATATGTTACTTTTGCTAAGCAGAGATCAGCTTAGAAAGGCTTTTTCAAAAATCGACACACAAGAGAGTTACGGGCTGTTATAAATAAAAAAAAAAACTTTTTTTATCAGCTATTAGACCTACAGACATGAAATTTAATAAATATGATTTTTATTTTCAGCTGAGATATGCAAAGAGCATTTTTTTTTTGTTGCTTAATTTGCAATTCATGTACAATTATCTCATTAAAATCTTTATCTTTCAATCTGTATTGTTTAATTTTTCACCCGTGAAAAGAACAGGTATACCAGCTAGTATTGTATTTTATTAGTTTTAGAAACAAGACAGACTGTATTGAGTTGGGCCCCTTCAGGTCCTAGATCTCAATTATGTCAAGCATATGTGTGTGGTATGAAGAAAAAGCCATCTCACATCTAGATCTACAGCCATTCAATCTCACACTATTAAAAAAGGCTATTTTCAAGACAGGCTCTAGATTTTAAAAATAACCTATCAATAGTGGTGTATACAGACCTTTCTTGGTGACGTACACAGACCTTTCTTTTATTGTAATAAATGTAGGCAGAAGCACCAAGGCATAATCTCTGCTAAAAATTTGTTGGTCTATGGAGGGGTTGAGCCCCCAAACCCCTCTTCTTGTGTATGCCACTACCTATCAACATCTCATCAAGTTCATGTTATGGAAAATCAAGACTGCATTAAAAGTAAAAAGGGACCCAATGAGGTGTAGACAAAGTGGTCATAATAAACTAGCTACTCTGGTATAATGTATTAAAATTTTTTTGACTGAATCTTTTTATATCATTAAATATGAGAGAACCTTTAAAATCAAACATGAATATTTATTGAGGAGAATATATTTATTTCAACTAATTTTATTTGAACAATTTTTTAATGACTGCAATCAAAGCTTTAAAAAAATTATATTATTTGAAAATCTGTTAATACAATGAAGTCTATCATGATTTGTAATTTTTTTATAATTAAAACGTAACTCCTAAATAATAATATCTTTTAAATTTAGTTTGGCATTTCTTTTAATTAAAACATTTTATCTGATTATCAAATAGTGAGCAATAAATGATCAATAATTTTTATCTTTATATATTTTATTTTGACTCTATTTATTTAAGGAAGTTTTTAAAATGTACGTTATATTTAATTTATTTTAAAGTCTTCTCTTTTATGTTAGAATAGCTAAAAACTTTGGAGGAGAAAGAGACAAAATATTGAATGTAAATAATTACTGCATAGTTAAAATTTTTCTTGTTATTTATTAACAGAACATTTTTTTAAAAAAAATTTGTACTATTTCTCATTGTAAACAAATTATTTATTAAAAATATTAATAATTTCAGAATAATTAGGCTTAGTTGAGTCTAATATTTGTCTAATACTCAACATATTCTCATGAGTTTAATACTCAACATATTCTTTTTTAAAAACCAACCAATGCAACCAAGTTTGTACTTAAGTTATAGAAGTCTGTGTGCATACCCCCTTCTGTAATAGTTTCAAATTCATATTTGTAATTTAATCATATCTGTTGAAAGTTAATCAACTTTAATGTATTAATTTTATTTGAATGTTTAAAAAAAAATTTAAATTATATTTATAATGATAGTAATTTAAAGAATGCTTAAAACTGTGAATACATAGGAAAAAAATTATTTTTGTTCTTAACTTTGATTAGACATAAATATTATATAAATTATTATTTTTAATAACTTTTATTCTAATCTGATCAAACAATTATTTAAGATAACAAAGCAAAAAACATGTTTTATATTTACTTATAAGTTTTATGTTTTAATATTTATTTCATTTGGATGAAATGCATTGCAGGAGCTAATGTGACATACAATTTTGAGATGCTGCGATGGACTCAAGCATCAGGACCTTTGGTTAATTCTGAATTTTACCCTGGTTGGTTGGATCATTGGGGTGAACCACATGCAAATGTCAATGCCAGTGGAATTGTTGCAACATTGACTGACATGTTGAAGGCAAACGCATCTGTTAATGTGTAAGAATTACAATTATTCCATTGATAAAACTAAATTTTAAAAGCATAGATAAAAAATTATGATTTTTTTTTAAAGCATTGAGAACTTTAAAAGTCCTAATTATATTTTGTCATACATAAAATAATGTAGTAATCTATGTTATATATTATTATTTGTTATCTTTTATATTTTTGTTAGTTCCTACATGTATAAATGTTGATATTGTGAGTTTTTCTCTCAATATGTGAATTAGTTTCTTACATCTCTGTTTTAGTCGATTGTACCAACTAATTAGTATTCTTTTTACTTACAACATATGCTGCAAATTAAATGAAAATCATGATATTTAGCATGGTTTACAGTCTTAGGTTCTACTTCAGTTTACAGTCTAGTCCACTTCTAGTTTTTACTTCACTTATGTCACCTTACTTATAGAAAAGTATCAATTTTTTCTTTAAAATAATGATTTTTTTATGGAAAACGTGTTTATATCATGACTTACAAGCATATAACTTGCATTTATCTAGTTTTATGGTCTATAAAACAATAAAACCATGTACAACACATAGAAAATAGGCCAAATTCTGTCTTGTACCATTTGTTGATATTGTAAATAGGTACTACTTTTAAATGTTTTCAAACTGTTTAAAGCAATCTGTTAGTTCGTATTTTGTACCATTTCTGTTGTACTATTATGTACATTTTTCTATGATTTTGTTACAATGACGAAAATATAGAATTTGCTGATGAAAAGAGCATGTATTACACTTTATCATTTCTATAAAATGAAATCTTTCCATGACAGCTTTTTTGACTAAGTATTCATGCCATACAAAGTAGAACATCATTGTTTGTAAGTGAACTATTGGTGTTTGGGAGATGAATTGTTTCTCAGTATCTAGGATTCTGTTTATTATAGGCCTTGTATTTTATTTACTGTTAGACTGAAAAACTTATTTCTGTATTGTGGTGTCAGCAACAGATAGATTTTAGTCCTAAAACAACTGTAGATGAATACTGCTAATCCATGGTCTCTACTAGTGATAAGATTCTATAATTACCTTGCTTTTAATCTGTGTGTACTAATGAAAAAGCTATTATATGTTTATAAATATATTGTGTATATATTTTCATGAATTCCTGTTGATTATTTTAATAAACTCAATTATTTATTTATTAATATTAATCATTGACAATTATTTGCCTACTAGCACAAATTTTTACTTCTCAATAATTGGTTAAGCTTCTCGCCTAAACTTAAATGCAAAAATAGTTGAACTTTCTTATCAGCCATTCACAGAAGCTCCACTTGATACCAACTCATTTTAACTTTTTATATCTAAATATTTTCTCTTTTTCACTCGGACTTTTTTATACAACCATTGCCCTGCCCGCTCCCATCATGAAAATTTTTTCTAGGTCAAATTTTTTTTTGTCAATTCTTATCTTTATTTTATTTTACATTCGTAAATTTTTCATATGAAAGTAATTTTTTCTTTTTATTAAGTTTCATTAGTTTTATTTTAAATTTTAAGTATTATTTATTAAAAAGCATAATTTGAAAGTGTTTTAATGTCATCTAATAGGGGATGAAGGTTTGGAAGAATTAAGTGCTCCCACCCCACCAAACTACAATTACAACTAGCATGAGTTACTGTAGAATATTTTTGTATTTAAAAATTATGATTATTTTTTGAATTATTTGCTGTTAATAAAACAGATTTTCTTTTATATTTATTTCCACTTTTGCTTTTTTCATAATATATTGATCCTATAGAAATTTTATGTGTATTTATTATTTTTATCTTTAAAATCTTTTTATAACAATGATAATTGTCTTTTTAAGTTTCTGCATGCAATATTTGCATTTAAAAATATTTCTTACAGCCAGGCTTAAAGTTTCATAAAATATTGTTCTATGTATAGGTATATGTTTCATGGTGGAACTTCTTTTGGATTTACAGCTGGTGAGAACTTTTCAATCTTCTTGTATCTTTTATACAATATTATTACTTATAAATTGAATTCTACTAACGTTTCCAGCTTTACACTGTGTTCTCTTGGTCATAGATTTGTTTCTTCCAGCTTTGTTTATTACTACAATGTTTCATACTGAAAATAATTTTATTTTTACATTTTGAAAAGTTCAAAGTAAACTTTGTAATATGCTTTCACTTAATCAATAATGTTCACACACTGTTTCTGGCTTAATATCTGGCTTTTATCAGGTTATAAATTTGACTTTTTAAAGGTGTTTTAAAAATTACTAACTTTTTATATGCATTTAGTCATTTGATACACAGAGCATTTGAATTACAGAAAATTTTAATTTTACAATTTTAGAAATAATCAAAGATTTTGTTTATAAGTATGCTTTTTAACTTTAAAATTGTTTACCTCAATTCTGAAAAGAGAAATATTTTTAAAAACTTAATCTGTTTTTATGATTTTAATTTTCAAACTATTTTATTTCAGTGATTTTCTATACAAGAATCCATTAGAATTAGTTGAAATAATGCAATATTGTAATTCATATTATTATTTTTATTTCATATTTATAACCAGAGGTAGTTTTGAAATTTTCAATTTTTAAAAAATTAAAATACAGTATTTATGAACATTACAAATGCAATCAAATTATACTTATTTTTTTAAAGTGTAAAACAAAATATATATATTACGTTAAATTATTGTAGTCATTAAATTTTTTTTTAACTCTATGTAGGTTCGAACCTTGGTAACACATTCCAAGCTTGTCCAACAAGTTATGATTATGATGCTCCTTTGAATGAGGCTGGGGATCCTACTCCAAAGTACTATGCAATGCGTGAAGCTATTGGAAAAGTGAGGTTTGGCTCAGTTACTCTGTTTTCAAGGAATTTAATAAGCAGAGATCAACTGTTATGATTTAAACATTTCATCTTATCGATATAGTTTTCGGTTGTTTTATGTGATATTGATCTTGTATTTTATTTCAGATTTATAATTTTATTAATTTAATGTATAAATGTTGTATATAGCTTCATTACATGTAATTTTGATTCCTTATGTATGCCAAAACTGATTAACATGCAGTCACTTTGGGTGATTGTGGTCTGAATGAAAATGGTCGCAAAATAAACTATGTTTCTGTTGAATCTCAGGTTTGAGTCCTGATTCCGCTGAAGACATCATTTAAAAGGGTTGGTGCATGTTAAATCTGTCAAAGTTCAAAGTCATTATTGTTGGCATAATGTGGTAGTTTGGAGATTGTTGTGCCAGTGTTGAGTATGTCATCTTGTTACTCAACCGTAGCTCAAAATTACAAAGTTCATTGCTGTTGGCTCCTGTGGTGCTTTGTAGGGTAATATTGATACACCTATCAATAATTTGTATTATTTTTAGAACATTGGAAATGTTTTAGTTCTATATAAGTTTTAATTAAGTATATCCTGTAATTTAAATAAAGACTAACCTATTTGAAATTCAATAGCTTTCTTTTTATGACACTTATTTCTTGCAATTATTCTGAAGGTTTATAGTTGTTATATATAAACTAAAGTAATATTACTTTCTCTTTTGAAAAATGAAAATTTTCAAATGCGTGTTATTTATTTTACATCTCATTTTTAAATGTTTGTAAACATCTGAAATTTTAAAATATTTTTTTTTTCAGAAGGGTCATTAGTTTCTTTTCACTTAAAAATTTTGAATACCAAATAATTCTAATCTTTTAGTTACCTTTTAATCTCTTGAAATTTAAACTAATTTTTCAGCAAATATAAATCAGTATTAAATTATTTTACCGATAAATTTAAAAATAAAATTTTAAAAAAGTATACATGTATTTTATGTATATACATTATTTATTTATGGTATTCTTTTATAGTTTTTTCCTTTACCAACTGGTCCTGTACCATTGCCTTCACCTAAAATGAAACTGCCTTTGGTGACTTTGAAAAGAGTAAGTACTTTATACCGTTGTATTACAATTATAAGTATTTTGTACATGTAATTTAAAATCCATCCAAAAATATTAATAGTTATTACAAATATTAAACTATATAAAAATTAATGTGTCTTCTTTTAAATTCATTGGCCAAATGACTCTTAACTATATAAGGAACAGTATTACTCAAGTTTTCTTTTTATAATTATTGAACTTTGTCAAATTATAATTTTTCCTGAAGCATATTTTCTCCTAAGCTGATAGAATCATTTTCACATTTTATTTCATATAAGAATTTTTAAATTAATTTTCATGGTTTAGCTCCATGTACAAAATGATTGTATTTTTAGTATTTATAAAGTTGTTTTTTGTACAGTTTTTTTAATGTTTATCTCTTTATTTTTGTATAGTTAAATGAAGAAAGATACACAAAATCATAAAACTGATTCATCTAAATCTATTAATTTATTTTACTGGAATTTTTTTTCTTTGATATATAAAAAACTAATTTTTTCACAGAATTCTAACACAGATTAAGAAATAATTTGAGTGGTTTATTTTTCTTAAAACTGATAAATATGTTTTATAGTTGCTTAAATTAAACTTGGGTAATTTTTCCAGTTGTGGGAAATTTGAAACTTTCAATACAAGAAAAACATTAGCATTGATTTCACCCAAATGAACTGAGCTTAATAGATTTATTAAAACCATACACATTTAAGTTTTCCTCATTTACAGAAAAATCTAGTTCATAAAATATGACATTTTACTTCAAAAGCATTGAATTCATTGAAATCTACCTTGAAGGTATTGATTTAGTCATCTTGATTGCAATTATAGATTTAAGATTCTTCATGATTTATAACGAAAATGAGCCTTACATAAATGTAGTAACAAATTAAGCATATTGTTTACAATGGACAAAAAAGTTCTTATTCTTCCCAGAGATCTCAGCTTTTATAATTTGCCTACCAGAAACTTCTGGAACATTTCTTAATCATATGATTTTTGGGTTTTCTCTTTCAAGAAAAATGAGATTGGGAATTATTATACAAAAAATTATTTGTGTTCAGGTGTTTTGTGTTCTTTATGCATAGTTAAAAAATTGTATTGTCTTCTACAAGTTTCAAAACAAATTTGTTTGAAGATTTCCTTTCTAATTTTAATTACTGATTTGCTGTTTATGTTATACTAAAATGATGATATGTATAAGATTAAAATGATTACATTTAGTAGTATTAAACAACAAAAATTAAATGGGTACTTTATGAGTACTTTAGCCTTTCATTTTCAATGCTGAAATTTTTTTAATCTTAAAATAAAACGGCGATTGTGGCGATAAAACGACTTAAATAAATGCATTCAGCATTTATGTAAGTTGTGTTCATTTTTTTATATATATAATTTTGTTACAATACATAGAATCAACTTTTACTTTTTATCTTAAATTTCTCACTAATGTACTGTTTTATTCTTTCATAATTTCTGTACAATTAGTTTTGTTTCAGGTGATGTCATTATGGGACTTTATATCTGAGACTAACAACTCAGTGTTTTCAACTTATCCTCTCTCATTTGAAAAACTTTCTCAAGTAAGTTTTTTTTTGTGTGTACAAAAATAAGTGTAATAATAACTATTTTGTTTTTGAATTTTAATTTATTTTTGAGATACTAAATTTATTAAGTGGAAATGAAAATCATAAATTTTTAACTCTGTTAATTTTTAATACTTGTATGATATAGATTGTAACACTTGCTAAGAATATGATCGTAAAAAACCCTAAATGTACCAATTTCAAACATTTGTGTAAATTTTATCAAAAATTAAAGAAATAGTTAAAAAACTCTTTCTTTATTTTTCCTCCCTTGCAGCCATTTGGATTTGTATTATACAAAGCCAAAGTCACATTCCAGACTGCTGATCCAGCAGTTCTTACTGTAAAAGGTATTGCTGATAGAGCTCATGTTTATGTGAACAAGGTATACATTATTTTTTTCTATATTTTAATGTTTCTCAATTTTTTATGTTTCTGTGTTTTTTAAAGTGTTTTTAATGTGTTAGAACTTAAGGAAATTGATATGCAAGAGTTTTTTATGGGTTTGTTTAGGTATATTTCATTGTAATGAATTTTAGTGTGAAATTCTTAAGTAGAAATCATAAAATATTTTTGTTAATATTTTATAAATATATTTAAATATATAAAAAGTTATTTATGTGAAAGTGTTTTTTTAACATTTTTTATTATGATGTTGACACTTAACCATGTAATTGTGTGAATATTTTGATTTTCATTAAGGTACTACAAGGTATTCTAAGTCGTGAGCAAAAGATTGAAAGCATTCCAGTTCGAGTTTTGAAAGGTCAAAGTATTGAAATTCTTGTTGAAAATCAAGGACGTATATGCTCTGGTTATTATGTTAATGACAGAAAGGTAATGTTTTTCTTCCCAAGTGTATATTTCATTTTAATAAAAAAAATGCTGGTACCTTGCCAACCTTTCATGAATTTAAACACATATTTGTCTTGGAAAATGTTAGTAATTGTTCTAGGGATGTATATTTTTCATTAGTAGCCTTCTCTAGGTAGAAGAGGTTGCTATAAATTGAAAAATATGTGGCAATTAATCGTTGGCAGGGGATTGATACAAAAATCGAAAAAATATTTTTATAAAACAAAGTGGAAATGTGTTTTAATTTGCTATAAAATTGTTTTTATGAAAAATAGTTTATCACATATAGGATTTAGGTCTACTATGGAAGGGTTTCTAAATGTACCCATAAATTAAATTGGTTATTGCAAACTTAGAAGAAAGTTATATTTTTTAAATTTTTTTATATTATATTAAGTTAAAACCTTTTCAAGAATGAAGAGGAAAACTTGAAAGTTTTTTTATTTTATATTGTATTTTAAGAATACGAAAAAATGTTTGGTTCCTCCATTTTATTACCTAAAAAGTAAATAAAGTTCAATTTATAATTTGAAGTATTTATTCTAAAAGAAGAATTTTAATAATGTCTTTCAAATTGCTTAGAATATAGTTTCGAATTTTGTGTAAAGAATTTTTAAAATAGTGTAAATAATTTATATTTGGATGTGTAATACGTTTATGTTACTCTATGTTGTATTTATTTTATGTTAAAATTGCAATATCCCCAAGCATCGCCGATCCTTGCATTGTAATGGCGATTCAATGGAAACTTGACGAAATCTTGGTGATTGAATCAAGTTGGTGACCATTTTGTCGACAATTTTTTGCGAGTTCGTGAATCTATAGATTCTTCTAGAAATTAGTGGAGAAATCTACAAAAATCGCGATCTATGATGCAAGCGGACTTTTTGAGAAAAATTCGTGAGGCCTACAAAAAAGGGAGTCGTTGGTCGAAACTGGGTTTTGAAGAGAGTAGTATTGATTTGACCTTTGAAGAGTCGACCAGCTATTTTTTTTCAATGGGGCTACGTATTGGTATTTTAAACTTTTGCAGACCTAGTACATTCCCCAGGAGCTGGTATCACTTTTTAGTGCTGCACCATATAGGCGATACCAATTACAGCAAGCAATTTTTACGCCCAGTTTTCTCCACAGAGGGAGGCGCCTGAGCTCTTGGTGATGCGAACCATTACTAGGATTTAATTTTGCCGAGAGATTCCAAGCCAAACAGACACTTTAGGGATCTTTTACATACCACATAATCATATGACATGGCCGCTGTCGAACCCGCAACCTTGGGTGCAGAAGGCCAGCGACAAACCAACCACGCCACCCAGCTATTATGGTTATTTCTGCTGTTGTGTAGGGCAAGCCGGCGCTTCTGAATAATCTTTTACATACTTGTATTTTAGACCTTGATATTTGTGGGCTGTAGAAGGTGTGAAGATCTTCTGAGGTTTACTAAGCAAATTTGTGTACTGTATCTTATGCTTAAAGGATTGTTTTTCGACAATAAATTTCCATCGCCCCTGAAAAACAGTATTTTTTTCTATGACTAATTTGCATAAAATCATCGAACCCCGTTCTATGTAACAATATTTTCTCTTGTGCTACATAACTGATAATAAATATTTTTATTAAATTAAAATGGTTTTATGTATAATTAACTCATTCACACGAAATTTTTCATAAGATTAAACTGACATAAAATCTTATTTATGTAGCTATGAAATAATTATAATGCATTATTCAGTATCACCAAGAAATGATTTGGAACTTAGAAAGAACATTTGGGACAGAATGGGCTTCAACAACAATGATGAGAAGAAAAATTACACCCAAGGAAGAGATACTGTATCTACGACATAATTGATGGTATAACATCCACATACACAAACTCTCTCTCAGTTGTGCAACAGCTCATGAAGGCCAAGGTGCATGAGCAGATGTTCTGGTCAGGTGGTCAGTCTGATGCGAAACGACCATGTGTTTAATTCCCAAATAAGCTTGGTACTCCTTTATCAACCCACTGAATGGATGAAATGCTTTGACCTTGCCTAGCTCGAGGTCTGGACCCTGTGGCGGGGAAGCATGATATGTCACCGTTCAGCCACTCTGGGCCTTATTCATAAACTGCCACAATAATTACAAAAAAAAAATTATCAAACAAAATACCAATTATGTAGAAAAATATTTGTTCAACTTTAAAATTCTGCAAGCATTAAAGTCAAACAATTATTTTTGTATTTCTAAGAAAAGTAGACGTTACTTTTGATATTACTCTTGAATTATCCAATTGTTCAGGAAAAATGTTTGATAAAAGATGTGTGTTGATTTTTTTTTATTCTGAGCAGCAGATATTCTCCTTGTGTAACGAATAATTTTTTCAATCAATTAACAACTCTACCAATAATGGTGTTGCCATCTTACAAACATTAACTCTAAGTCCTGCCAAAAACAAACTAGTCTAGTGCTGGACTCGATAAAATGAAGATATCGATAATGGTCTATGCCTTCCTGACCATTGATGGGCAACATCTAATTTGACTTCTTTATTTTGTGTCTGTCCAATCTTATCTCTTTTGTAACGAATTGTAAAAATACTACGTGTTTCCATAATAAACTGTTATTATTCTTCCTTTCTATTTTCTTGTATCTTACACTTGTTAAATCTGTTTAAAGTTAATAAATATCCTTTATATACTAATTTCTTAATGTTTTTTTTAACAGGGAATATTTCAAAATGTTACTCTTGGTTCCCAAACACTTGCAAATTGGACAATGACTCCAATTCTGTTGGATTCCAAAACAATCAAGAAAGTAGCACTGTGGAAGCAGATGGCCAAAAAATCTGATTCACTATCAGTACCTACAATTTACTCTGGAGAATTCACAATTGAAAGTGGAACAACAATTTTAGATTCATTTCTTAGAGTAGATGGATGGCATAAAGTAAGAATTTTATTTATTGAATTTTGATATTCTAAGTGCATGTAATTTGCTTTATAAAATGAAAATTTTTGTGAAAATATTGTTTTTAATATACACTCAAGAGCCAAAACATTATGACCACCTGTCAATAATGAGTTGGCCCACCATTGGCGCGCAACACAGCTTCAACCCACCTTGACATGGATGCCACAAGTCCTTGGTAGATGGCCGGAGACAGATTGTACTAGATGTTTAAGCAACGATCACGCAAATCCAAGATATTGCGAATTGGTGGTCTTTGAACTCTGAGCTGCCATCCCATGACATCCCAAATGTGTTTTATTGGATTGAGATTAAGTGAGTTAGGCAGTCAGGACATTAACTGGAATTCAGCATCATGTTCCTGGAACCACTCCAATGCAATTTTAGCCTTGTGACACAGGGCGTTGTCCTGTTGGAACATTCCATTTCCAGCTGGAAAAACAGAGGCCATGTAAGGATGCAACATGCAACTTGTCTGCAATGATGTTCAGATACCCTGTAGAATTCATGGTCTGCTCTACCACAACCACGAGTCCCAGAGACGCCCAAGCAAACGTCCCCCAAAGCATAATACTGCCACCACCGGCCTGTGTATGACCTACTGTACATTGAGGGAGCAACTGTTCGCCTAGAAGAATGCAAATATCCGGACACAGCCATCGGTGTGATGAATGACAAACCGTGATTCATCTGACCAGGCAACTCTCTCCCACTGATCCATGGACCAGTCGCAATGTTCCCAGGTCCAGCGCAGGTGCAGTTGGCACAGTCAGACTCTTGGTCAGCAAAGGCACACAAGAGGGGCATTTGCTGCATAGCCAAATATCCAACAGTGTCCGCTGAACACTGTGCTCCGATACTATTCTACTTGGCCCTGCATTGTATTGGGCTGTGAGCTGAGCCGCTGTCTGACTCTGGTTTTGCTTCACCATGTGAGACAGTCTCCGACGACCTTTTTCTTTGATAGCGTGTGAACGTCCATCACCATGTCATCTACTGCTGGTTTCATCTTCATTCATCCACTTTGCATAAGTACTAACAACTGTAGATTGCGAAAAAACCCCAAGTCGTGCAGTTTCGGAAATACTTGTTCCGAGCCTTGGAGCCCTTACAATCTGCCCTCTGTCAAAGTTGCTTAGAACCGCAGCCTTTCCCATCACACACAGAAGTAAGTGAAATAATGATTCTTCAGACTCTCCAGCAGCAGTTAAATACCTTTTCCACCTGTACACGTGCCTTCCACGTCATCCAGGCGATTTAATTGCAAAATGTAGGGGTGGTCATAATGTTTTGGCTCTTAAATGTCATAGAAAAATAAAAATGTCTTATTTTTTTATATTTATTTTTGATTGTAAAATAAACAGTGTAATTTTTTTGTGAAACGTAATAAATATATATAAAAGTTTATCTCAATGTATTTAATTTTGAGAAGGATATTTGTTATACATCAATATGTATCAAGTTTGAGCTTTATTTTGACTTCTGAAAGTTTTTATATTGATAAGATAAAAGAAAAATAAGCTCAAATTTTTTTCAATGACAGGGTTATTCATAATTCCTTCCATGTTTTCGAAATGCTACAGTAAAAATACTAAGAAATACAACAAAAAAAAAAGAATATTTGAAAGAATAAAGGAACTATTCAAGTTTTATTTGCATACTTTACTGGTCTTCTTGTTGTGAAACCTTAATTACATGGCTTACATTAATTCTATAGTCCAGTTCCTTCCACTCTCTACTTAACGTGGTACAGTCGACATTGTTGACAGCACATGTTATAAATTTCCACGTTATCTAAAAACTTGGTAAGACTTAAGTTTTTTCATATCCCTTTCCTCTAAGGATGTAGTAGAACTGCACTCATGCTGTCAGTAATGTTTATTGTAGCCATGTTTAGTAAAGTGTGGCAAGAACTGGACTATTGCATTGTTGTATGTGTCATGTCTTCAGAGTTTATTTTTGGATTACTTCATGGCATCTATGCTTGTGCATATTCACTGTAACCTAATGTAAATACTAAGCAAAAGTTTTGTTTCTATATTTTGGCAATTTTTTTTTTGTTTATTTTTGTTTTTGTGGAATAAAACATTTTTGATTTTTAGAATTGCTGGATTTTTTATTGTTTTCTGAATCCAGAATTATTTTTAATGATGTGATTTTTTAAAAACTATTTTACCTTATTCAATTGCATAACCAGATACGCTGCTTGCATAATAGTTATTTATTTGCAAAAAGGATAACATGATATTTTTTGATACCTGCGGTGGGACTGTTGTTGTAAATATGGCTAATATTGAAGCTCTTAAGAAATGAAGAAAAACTGAAAGAGTGCTTTTACAAAAGTTTATAATAGAGATAAAGAGCTGATAGTCCTAGAAGATGTTGATATTTGAGAACTTTAAGCAGAGTTGAATGTTTTCAAAGGGAAAGTTGATCGCTTAGAAAACACCCATTCAAATATCCTTGAACTTAATCTCGAGAAAGACTATGATGCAGAATTTGAAGTTGAAGATTTTCGGGATAAAGCTACACGAATTCAATCAAAAGCAAGGAGAATAATCAATGGTCAACAAAATGTGACTAGTGTTTTAAATTAAACTAATGATGACTCTATTGCAATTCTGTTGGAAATGTTGTCATTGATAAAAGTAAGTTTAAATTACCTAAATTAGAATTACAAAAATTAGATGGTGATTTTCAATAATGGGTTTATTTTTGGAGCCAATTTGAAAAAATTCATGTTGATTCTAGTAATAAAGATTCAGATAAATTTTAATATACATTACAGTCCACCGTTGAAGGGACTCGTGCTAGAGAAGTGATTGATAGTTTTCCGCCAACTGGCGATAACTATCCAAAAGTAATTGACTGTTTGAAAACTCGTTTTGGTCGCCATGATTTACAAGTAGAATTGTATGTTAGAGAATTGTTAAAATTAGTTCTGAGAAATGCCAATTCAAAATTTTCCTCGAATAATTTGTGTGCTTTGTATGACAATTTAGAGCAACAAATTCGTGCACTTGAAATGCTTTGTGTTACAACTGACAAATGTGCATGTTTATTTTATCCTTTAGTAGAGTCTTGCATGCCAGAGGATTTGCTTAGAGCTTTTCAGCGAAGTTTGAATTTTGATTCTGGCTAGGATTCCAAAAAGAGACTAGATGCTTTATTAATTTTTGAAAACTGAAGTTGAATCGGAAGAGCGGATTAATTTAGATATAACCGGTTTCAATTTGACAGATGCAACATCATATAAAAGTGGAAGCAAATTAAAGAAAGGCAAAACATTTATGTCGGCTAGTTTGTTGAGCTCTTCAGTTGGTACAGTTTGCATTTTCTGTAGCAGAAAGCATGAACCGACTAATTGCTTTAAGGCTCAAAAAATGTCTTAATGAAAAATGGAAGATTTTAAAAGATAAAGGTTATTGTTTCAAATGTTTAAAAACTGGACATAAGGTAGGAAAATGACGGTGTTTTGTGAAATGCTTGATCTGCAATAAGATGCATTATACAGTTATGTGCACCGAGTCAAATAAAAATGTAAATAAACCTATATCAAATAATTTGGAAAAAGAGGTTAAAGAGCAGGATAAATCCCTAAATTTGGCGGGTATTTCGAACGCGCCGCAAGTTTTGCTGCAGACTTTGAAATTTAAAATAAAAGGTAAAAATTGTAGTTAAATCGTGAGAGCCATGTATGATTCGGATCTTAAAAATCTTATATTGGAAAAGAAATGGTATCTGCTTTAGGATTAGCACCATTACGGCAGCAACATATGTCGCATGCAATTTTTGGAGGAGAAAGGATCAAAGAGAAGTTTCATAATGTATATAAAATTGAACTAGGAAGCTTAGATGGTAGTTTTAATTGTAATTTTGACGTAGTTGATCAGGATATTATCTGCAATGATGTTACTTCTGTTTCGTACGGACCGTGGATTGAAGAATTGCGGTCTATGAATATACGAATATTTGGCATAGAAAATAATTCGGGGCCAATCGATATTCTTGTTCGAGCAGATGTTGCAGGCAGATTATTTACTGGAAGAGAAGAGTTCTATCTAGTGGATTAGTAGCCTTGGAAACCTATCTAATATGGACTCTTATCTGGGAAAACTAACTTACTCTCTGAAAAAAAAATACAGCTGTGATGGTAATTTCGATGTCTGTACGAGAAGCTACTATTTTCGATCTTTTTAGTTTAGAGGTTTTATGGATAAGTTACCCAGTTGAAATGAAAAACAAAAGGGAAAGAGAAAATCTTACTAAGTTACATTTTGAAAAAACTGTTCGAATCAATACAGAAGGGAGATACGAAGTTTCACTGCCCTGGAAAGAAAATCATTTACTTATACCCAGTAATAAAGAGATTGCTATGAAACGATTTGAATCATCGATTAAAAAATTGCATGAAGAAACCTTGTTTACAGCTTATGATGTGTTCAAGAATGGGAATTATTAGGTATAATTGAAAAGGATCCTGTTGACTCTTCATCTTACCTGCATAGACCTATTTGCCACACAGACCTGTTGTAAAACAATATGGAACAACTAAGGTACGCTCAGCTTTTGATGCCTCTGCCAGACAAGTTGGATCCCCATCGCTCAACCAGTGTTTAGAATCTGGACTAAATTTATTGGAACTAATCCGTAATCTTTTCAGATTTAGAGAGCATAAATATGGCATAGTTGCCAATATATAGAGAAAGCTTTTTTACAAATAAGTGTGCAACCAGAAGATAGGAATTTTCTCAAATATTTTTTTATGGAAGGGAAAAGAAAATGTACTTCCAAAAATAATGCGGCATACACATGTAGTTTTTGGTGTGAAAAGCAGCCCTTTTCTCTTAGAAGCTATGCTTGAACATCATCTGAAAAAATATTCTGAAGAATTTGAAGTATAGTCAGAGAACAGTCAATATACTTCTTTGAAGTTTTTATGTAGATGATTTAATTACAAGTTTTAGACGAATGAAGCAGAAATATTACCTTTCATTGAGGAGAGTCATCATATCTTGTCTGAAGGAAAATTTAACTTGAGAGGATGGAAGTATACAGGAGATGATGACCCAGAACAAGTTATTTCAGTTCTAGGATTAATTTGGAATCGTAAAGCAGATGAACTGAAAATTGATTTGGATGGGATAGAAACATATAAACTTGAAATTGTATTGAAGTGAGTGATTCTTTCCGTTATACATAGGGTTTTTGATCATGTTGGATTTTTATGCCCTGTCCTCTTACTTCCCGAACTAATGTTACAGAAGATGTGGAAAGACAACACCCCGTGGGATAGAGAAGTTAAAGATAATTTTAAACTTTAATTTCTAAAATGGTTTGAAGAGTTTTTTTTTAAAATTTGTCTGTTAGCCCCTGTTTTTTTCCTGTTATAAGTGGTCAACACAATCTAAGCATTCATACAATTTGTGATGCCAGCCAATTTGTATACGCAGCAGCTGTTTTAGTTCGTATCGGGTATTCTGGTGTTGTTCATGTAAATATTTTGGCTGCCAAATCGAGAGTTGCTCCAGTTAAAACCGTCACTATCTCGTCTTGAGTTGCTGGCTGCAATGGTGGATCTACGCAGATCTGTGCTCAATGCACTCCAGTGGGACAATGTGAAACAACACTACTGAACCGATTCCACTGCGGTATTAAGTTGGATTCAGCCGGAAGAACTTTGGTCAGTTTTTGTAAGTAATAGAGTTCAAGAAATAAGAGAACTGCTGATCCATCTTCGTGGAAGCATCTTCTAGGAGCCCATAATCCTGCTGACTTACCTTCAAGAGGGTGTTCTGCTCACTAACTCTTATGCAGTAGATGGTGTGAGGGGCCCAAATGGCTTCTACAAACTGAGAACACCTATTTGTGACGAGCCATCTGTTTTGAAAGAAAAACGAAAAACAAATCCAACTTCCAAGAATCTACCATTTGTATGTTCTTTAAATCAATGTGAAAATAATAGTTAAAACAATAACGAAGATTCAGGTTGGTACTACTACTATTTTGCAAGCTATGATCGAATGCTACAAATGATGGCTTGGATGAAAAGATTCATTTTTAACTGTAGGAATCCTGCTTCTCGAGTCACGGATGAATTATCCTACGTGGAACTAAAACAAGCAGAAATAAAGATGGTACAAGAGGAATACTTTAGTCATGATGTCAACAGAAAGAAAGTGAATTCTTTAGCAACGTACAAAGATGGAGAGGAAATACTTAGAGTGTAGACAAAATTAACGTATAGGAAGGATGCAGAAGATTTCAAGAACCCTATCATTTTGCCATCCCATCATCTAGTCGTTGAGAGACTGATAATGGCTGAACACAAAAAGAATTCACACGAGGATTACAAATGATCTTGAATATTCTACGTGAACATTATTGAATTTTGAATGGAGCAGTATTATCAAAGTGTGTCATTTGCTTAAGACACGCCAAAAGAAATGTGACTACCACCTCTGCATCACTCCTAGAAAACAGAATAAAAGATGCTGCAGTTTTTTAAAAAAATCGATTTTGGATTTTTTTTTTTTAAGAGGAGAATAAAGTTTGGATTTGTGCATATTTACCTGTGCGGTTTTCAGGGCTGTACATTTTGAGCTTCTATTGTCATTATCTACTGAAGCTTTTCTTCAAATTTTTCGGAGATTCATCTCAAGAAGGGGAAGGTCATCAGTTGTGTATTGCGACAATGGAAGCAATTTTGCCGGTGCATCAAATTATTTGAAAACAGTGAATTAGGATGAGATTGAACAGTTTAGTAGTATACGAAGAATACAATGGCTTTTCAATTCTCCTGGTGGAAGGTCTTGGGGAAAGATTAATTGGTGTAATGAAACAGAGGAGCCCTCGGAAAAGCTGTTTTATCTTATGAAGGAATGGTCACCGTTTTATAGGATGCAGAGTATGTTATAAACTCTCGACCGCTTAGTCATGTATCGCAAACGGATTCTGAACTGATGCCTTTATCACCTAACTCATTTTTGCAAGATTTCCGGCAAATTGGTGTTCCAGATTTAGATCAAGTGGATGAAGTTCTCAACAAAAGAATAAAATATCGCCAACAGTTGATAACTGATATCCGGAAGAGATTTAGATCTGAATATTTGGGGCTTTTAATTCAAAGAAAGGAAAACAAGAAGCAGGAATGAGATACTAAGCTTGGAGAAGTTGTGTTAATTGGAAGTGATAATGTAAAATGTAATGACTGGCTTTTAAGTGCTGTTATTAAATTATTACGTGAAAAATATGGTATTAACAGATTAGTACGTCTGAGAACAGCAAAAGGAGAACTTCTACGACCTGTCCAAAGAATCTTCCCTCTTGAAACTTTCAGAGATGACGTTTTAAAAACTAAAAGTGGGAGAACTGTTAAAAAACCACAAAAGCTGGACTTATAAACAAATTTATTTTTTGAATTTCAGATGTAACTTTTAGAACATATATCTTATATTTTGTGTGTGTATTAGTAAGTATATTAGAAATGTTTATTGTATGTGTTATTCTTTGAAATTTTTAAATGTTTGGTAAATTAAGTTGTCTTTCAACAAAACCTTAAGTTGTCATTCAACAACTTAAGGTGGGAGGATGCCATGTCTTCAGAGTTTATTTTTGGATTACTTCATGGCATCTATGCTTGTGTGTATTCACTGTAACCAACCTAATGTAAATATTAAGCAAAAGTTTTGTTTCTGTATTTTGGCAATTGTGTGTGTGTGGAATAAAATGTTTTTAATTTTTAGAATGGTTGGATATTTTATCGTTTTCAGAATCCAGAATTATTTTTAATGTTATGATTTTTTACAAGCTATTTTGCCTTATTCATTTTCAGAACCAGATATGCTGCTAGCATAATAGAGTTATTTATTTGCAAAAAAGATAACGCAATACAGTCGACTCTCGATAATTCGAAGTATATGCTCAGTCCCTAGAAAAACTCTTGATGTTTCGAACTAAAACGATACGTTTTGGTACACTCAGTATTTCGAAGTAAAATCTGTGGCTGTCGACACTACAACACGCGATAATTCGAAGTTATCCTATAAAATTCTCGACCATTCGAACACTCACTATCTTCTTCAAGTGGACAATAGACCAACTGCACCTGTTGTCAGCCATTCATATCTTACGTTTAACATGTAGCCTTGCTACACATGTGTTCAGAAAGGATGCTCCTCTATTGTGAAGAAGAGATGCATAGGATTGTGTATGCATGTATTGAATGCATTCTTTTAATACAGGACTATTAACTTCTGTATAATATTTATACTGTATAATTCGTACTTTTAAAAATACTTTGAAATAATTTTATACATATTTCCAATTGTTGTTTTGTTACATAATTTCAAATTCAAATGTGTTAGAAAAAAATTTCTCTTCATGTATTTTGGGAGTTTTTTCCTACCCTTTTGATAATTTGAACTCTTGATAATACGAAGTTTTTCATTGGTCCCTCCAACTTCGAATTATCAAGAGTCAACTGTAGTATGCAGTGTAACCAAGGTTTCACACATAGAACACTGAAGGGTATGTAAATAAAGCTTGAATGGTCTCTATATTCTTGAAAATGTTCTTTTTTGCTGTATTTGTCTCAGTTTTTAATTATATCATTTTGAAATCCTGGAGGGAATTATAAATGTTATAGATATAAAAAATTTAACGGGCTTCATAACTTAACAGCTGAATTACTTTATTATTGAAAAAAATGACAATGCATATCAAAATAATTTTTCAAAAGCATTAAGGGAAATGTATAATTAGGTTGATGTAATTATCTGAATTCTTATAATGTAGTACATTATCTGTGGGAGGGAAGCTTTGATAAATATGTGCCTTGAATGCAGGATATATTGCTAATAAAAGTTTCTTAAGGTTTAAACTTTATAATGTAATTTTTAAAAAATGACAATCAATACTTAAATGTTAAAATTTTTAATAAAAAAAGAGTTCCATTTTAAAAAATTAAGCTGTGTGGACAAAGTAAGCTGTGTAAAATTAAGACAAGAAATTTAGAAAATTTTTCTAATTTTAGGGAGTTGCTTTCCTCAACAATTTCAATCTTGGAAGATACTGGCCAATAGTGGGACCACAAGTGACATTGTATACACCAAGTACTTTATTCCAAAAAAATCCTGCCGTAAATCACATTACTTTGCTAGAACTTGAAAACGCACCTTGTCATAACAGCTCTACCTGCTCTGTTCAGTTTGTTGACACACCTGTTGTTAATGGCACTACTCCTTTATAAAGGAGTTTATTCTCATCTTGTGCCTTCTACTAAGTGCAATTATTGTTTTTCATATCAGCTTAATTGTATCATGTAATTTAAAAAAATATTTTTGGCTTCAATTTTTTCATACATTTTGTATTGATATGTAAAAAAAAAATTAATGTATGTTTACCATTTAAGTTTAGTACTGTGATTGTAACTTGTGTGTAATAAGAACTATGAGAATATGTAAATCTTACTAATACAGCTATGATTTTTATGTGTTGAACTTTATATTTTTAAGTACCTATACTATTTTTGCTACAGGATCAGAATTAAGAGTTTTAAATGTATTTTATTGCTAGTGTTACATTTGTATCAGTTTGTATACTTTTCATTGATTGACAAATTTTATTATATGTTTAAAATAAATATTTTTTAAGTAAATTGGAATTTGTTGATATTTGTTAAATAGTACTTTATAGTACATGTTTTTGTGTTATCTGTCTGAAGCTTGCTCATACATTATAACACAAACATAGTGATCATGTTGACTGACTCATAGCCAGCATTGTTTGTCTTGTCATGCTTTCAAATTTTGACTCCATAAAGATTTTTTGTGCTGAGTGGTTGATATACATTAAATCTCTGTCACTAGTCAAAGTCCTCGCATTAGTGTGGTGTGTAAGTTTGGAAAGTGGGGTGCAACTACAGATGTTATCCTCATCATTTTCAGAATGCATTTCAGAATTGCAGGGTATGTTGCCAATAACCCTTATATTGATTCAAAATGTGCCGTCAATACTCATTCAAACAGTTAAACCATTCCTAGCAATTTTATTTATGCTCTAACTTGATTAAATGCTACTTGTGTGCTTGCATACAAGTTTTGCACTACTCTCATCTTATTATTATATTGTGCTAGCAGAGAAGTTAGTCTGGAGTAAACTTTTTCCTTCTTCAATTTTGATTATCTTTTCAGTTCACCTCACTTACAAGTAAGTGAATCCAAGGACCGATTCTTTCTTCATGAATAATCGTGAGTATATCCTTGTGGAATAATTTCTAATTCTAAAATTTCTTGTGACTTATACAATTGTTTGACTAAAATTTAGTTGGAGGAGAGAGTTAATTTGGGACAAGTTTTAGACTCATTATTTTTTTAGTTCATACTTATGCTCTATTTTTTACATATTTGTTTGATTTTTCCTTTAGTTTCAATTATGAGTTTCCCTTGTAATAGTTATCGATTGGCTGAGTTATTTTAAGTCTAAAAAAATTGTGAAATCCATTTGGCCTTTACAATTATCCATATGGAAGTTTAGGAAATGGGGTATCTATTGAGATTTATCGTCATCATATAATTGTTATTCTAAACTACTAAGTCTTTTGCTGATATTTCATTACAAAGTCTATGAGCCACTGTTAAATTTTTATCAAATGCAACAGTTGATTATTTCTGTAAGGGGTTCTAATTTTCAGTGTACCAACATATGACATATTGTACTTCATGGGATAACTGATTTTTTAAAATTGATTCTACTGTAAGCTGCATTTTGGCTATCAACATTTATTTGATGTCTGTAAATTAAATCCATTTTATATCAATTTTTAGAAGGTAGTGGAAAATGTTACTTTATTTACAGTAACACATTTACTTTTGATCACTTGCATATATCAATTTTCTATTGAATATCAAAAACTTACTCGAATTTTTTCACTTATACTACACCTATTTATTTCTAAACTTACTATTTGTAAAAAGAATATTCAAAATAGTTCTCAAATAAAATCTCTGAAATGAATAAATGCTAAAGCATTTAAAACTTTTTTTTTTAGATTTTGGCAGATTTTTTAATGAAAATAATTGTCTAATCAACCTGTATAACTTTTCAATGGATGCCGCACTAAAAAGAGATACCAGCTCCTGGAGAAGGCACTAGGTATGCAATGGTAAAACACCAATCTGCAGCCCATTAGAAATAAAAAAAAAACTTTTTAATCAAAATATTGCTGAAATTTCTCATATTTAGAATGAATGACCAAAAAGCTAACAGAATAATTTAAAAATTTTACAATACTTTAAAGCAGTGATTCCCAAAGTGGTCTATATAGACCCCCAAGGGTCTATGACGATCTCCTAGGGGTCTACGTCAGCCAAAAATTAATTTGGGGGTCCTTGAGATGTAAGTGGGGGTCTATGATAGTGGTTCTCATTAAACTAGACTGTGACTTTAATTTTTTAAAAATGTACAATCAAGTGGAAACCAAATTTTACCCGTTTAACAGATTTATTTACTAAATGTGGTGAGGTTAATTTTCACTCACAAGGGGACAGCATCAATTTTATTAAAACAAAGACCATTTCAGCTTTTCTTTCCTGAGTTTAGGCTAAAGAAGTATCATACTGGAGGTGACGAATTTTCTCACAGACAATCTGTCAGAACATTTTAACCTACGTTCAACATTCAAATGCCTTTTATTCAGATTTTGAAAAGAGAATTCTTTGACTATGGCAATATCACAACAGGCAATGAATTCATAGGGTCATATTGAAAAAAAAAATGTCACGTTACAATAGGAACTGATCATAATAAGCACTAACGAAAATCTTAAAGTTTAGAAACGGATGCTAGCAATTTTGGGGCTTTAAAAAGTCAAACCTGTTATTAGTCCCGACTTATGGAATATCGTGAGCAAGTTTTTCATTGCTCCTCCGAGTGTAAAGTAGTCTCAGCGTAGCTGCCAATCTTAGGGGGAAAAACTGGTTAATAACAGGGAATTAAAGGTTAAACCAGATAAGATCGATACCAAATATTGAAAATTTGATATTGTAGTGCTAGAGATTCATTCCTCCCATTAAAATCATTGGTTTGTTGTTTAGTTAGTTTATTTGACAGTTTTATTTGTTAATTATCTTTTAATTTAATTAACATATGCTTTTTGAATTTTAAATACTATACTTCATTACAGTTAGAAATTTAATTCTTTTAAAGTACAAGTGGTAGTACCAGCTGTCAAAAAGACATTAAAGTTGATAAATTTGTGAAAATTCACTATTAATTAAGCAGGGGTCTACCCTAAACCGAAAAACATGACAAGGGGTCTGAGACAAAAAAAGTTTGGGAACCTCTGGTCTAAAGGATTTAAAAGTATCAGAAGTTTGGACATAGTTAATGAGTAATTAGCTGTTTTCGATTAAAGTTAAAATATTGGTTGAATATTTGCATCATGAGAGAGCATTGCATTTCACACTATCAGCAAAAAATCTAACATGCAATGGAAGGCTGTTGGGAAAAATTTTTGAGTGTTTAATAAGATTAGCTATCAGCATTCTCACGAGGCTGAAGATTTGGAAAGAGACTCAAACATTTTCTTTTGATTCATACTCAGATTTAGAAAGCCATCGATGATAATTCTTTGCTAATTTCTAGAGTGAGTGTGTTATTTTTTTGCAAATGAAAAGAAGTAGGATTTTTGCTTACCATAAAGATACATGTGTAGATATACAGGGTGTCCCGAAACGACAGCATAAACTCTGCACAGCTAAATTCCTCGTTGGGAGTACATAAAAAATAACCAAAGAAGCATTCCTGTACGATCCATAGTTTACGAGAAAAAAACAAAGTATGACGTCATTTCCGGTGCAAGTAAAAAACACTTTATTGAACATATCAACAGCAGTATATGCACAATTTAAGGCAGATGTTCAAAATGTCCACCGTGCATGTCGAGACAGGCTTGAGCACGCCGTGGAATGGCTGTCATCACACGTCGCAGCATCGTGGGGTCCACCGAGGTACAAGCAGCATGCAGACGAGCAACAAGTCCATTTGTGTTGTCACTACTTCTTGATACACTAGTTCCTTGAGATGGCATGTCGCAGTAGTCACGAAAGGAATACATGGCCACCATACGAAAACTACCGGTAGCTGCAAGATGAAGCCTTTTAAAATACCCCCTCAGGGGGCTCACCTTCTATAGGTGAGTACGGGTGTCACAATCCCGAGGTGCCCTAGTGATCTTTTCCTTTTTCCAAGGAGTTTACTGTCTTTGGTAAACACGGGCTTCACGAACCCGGGGTACCCTAGTGATCCTTCTCTATTTTCGACCCTCTTTCTTGTCAATCAATTCATTCTTTCTTTCTCTCTTCCCGTCTAGACCACATATATTAAAACAAATGTTTGGCGCAGTATAGCCGAAATCGGCTCTTGCGCCAATAAACCCCAAAATCACCCATCTCACCTTTTAAAATACCAGTTCAACGGCTGCTTAACGTCATTCCACGGCGCGCGCATGCATGCGACATGCGCGACGAACGTTTTAAACATTATCGTCTGGAAAGATATGCAAATACCGTTGTTGATATGTCCGATAAAGTGTTTTTTTCTTGCACCGGAAGTAAAGTCATACTTTGTTTTTCGAATTTTTCTCGTAAACTATGGATCGTACAGGAATGTTTCTTTGGGCAGTTTTTATGTACTCCCAACGAGGAATCTAGCTGTACAGAGTTTATGCGGTCGTTTTGGGACACCCTGTATTGGCGCCTTTTTCTTAGTCCCTTATATGGTTAATGATTATTAGCTTGGAGTTTTATAATAAGTCATCTAGAGCATGAAAATAGACTTAAAACTTGGAGGAGAGTAGTTTTAAATCCAATCTCCTCAGATGACGTAGAGGACAGCCACTCTGATACCTCAATATTTGGCGAATGTAAGGTATAAGTTTATTTAACGTGCTGTAAACCTGCATAAGACATTCTTTAATGGACTCAAGATTTGAACCCACCCTCTTTTGTTACAAATTATTTCTCTGTAAATTTGGACAAAATTTACATGGAAATTTTGCTCATCTATTACTAACAAATATATTAAGATTTATATAATACAAACAAATTTTTTAAACTGCTCTAATTATGTGAAAACTTTTAACTGTAAAATAATATTGAGATGAAACATCGAGATACATTTCGGTTTATAATTTTTATTTAATGTTGAAATACTGCAATGAAAACAAATGGGGGGGGGGAATAGCGTTCTAAGGTTGCCTGCTGATTTCAAATGCAACATAAAAACGTGACTTTTAAAAAATATAGTTAATCTGTATTGCGGACAAATGTATTAGAATCATAAACCTTTCATTTGATGAAGGAAAAGATGATGTGGAATTTCCTTATGTATCACTTAGAGTATACCCGACCAGTGCATTAAACTTAAAGTGGTCTAATAAATATTTTACTGTTCTTGCAAAATCAAAATGTATATAAACTTTGGTCTAGTTGAATTACTTTCTTATTTTTCTCTTTTTTGAAGCTTCATTTGCTAAGATAATTATTGTATGGCATTAATCAATCTACAGTAGAACGTCGTTTATCCGAATGAATTGGGACTGGACATCATTCGGATATGCGATTTGTTCAGATTACTGAAAGCGATCCATGCAGTATATTATACTGGACATTATACATATATTGAAAATCATCACATGCGGAAAGGTGCTTGAAGCAAAAGCAAAATAGAGGTGCAAAATGTCACCATTTTACCTTGATTGAGGAAAATAATCACTTATTTTTCACTGAACACCTTCGTTTTTTCAACGCAAGGTCTCCGATTCTCTTCAGTAGCAGTAGTTGAGTAGGACAGCACTCTGATTTTTGTTCATACTACTCCATAGTTGTCTAACGCAGAAAAATGCGTCAGCAATTGATGGACCCTTGCTACTTTCGTTGCTGTTGCCCTCGTCTTCATCCGTTTCATCGTCAACAGGGTCGGAGTCTTCTTGCACGGAAGTCACAATCTCGTCATCATTTTGCATTTGAAATCCAGTCTTCTGCATCGCATGCCATCCATGTTTCTACATCAACAAAACTCAACAAAAGAGCACGTATACACACCCTCACTTGGAAACAAACTGACCTAATATTCCGCGCAGATGTTTGCCAAGTCACACAGCTGAAATTCCCCAAATATCCCTCACCTTGGGTTTTCCCATCAGTTTTGGCCTCACACGAAACAACTATTGAGCATTGCACTGTTCGAATACGTATCCAGACTTTGGTTCGGATATTTGATGATCCGGATAATAACTGTTCGGATAAACGACGTTCTACTGTATATAAAAATTGCGAGACAAAAAAAGTTGCGCCAGGAAAGAATTATCAGAATGAAGTTTACAAAGTTGTGGTAAAATTCTTATGGAAAGATAAATTTGAGACCCGAGTATGCAAAACTCATTCAGTCAAGTGCCAGATCGTGGTGCCATTCAGTATGGTATATGAACTCCATTATTCAAGTATAACAAGTATGAATTATTTATGAGGCCCTGCGATAGTCTACTTTCTTAAACTGGGGTCCGGGAGGTCGGCAGCGCTTTTCTAGGGGGTCCGCGAAGATCTGTCATCTAGTGTTAAGATTTTCTCCTCTTTTACAGACTCTGAAAAAATTGATTCATCCTAGACTAGATTGTCCCCAATGAAGATATTTACTAGAACATATGTTTCAATCAAGAATATTAATTCAATTTTTTTATTGTTTGCAGATGCATAGCCATTACTAAAATATTATATGATGGAAACGTAAGTGCAAAGATTAAGAACTTAATTCACATAACGTGCCAAATACAATAACGATTGCATCCATCTTGATTTCCTAATCAAATTGCGTCTGTATTAATTATTTATTTCAAACTAGCATTTTGTAATATTTTTATATACATACTAGCTGACCCAGCAAACGTTGTTTTGCCATAAAAAATAATTTCTAGTGAATATTTTGATAGTCAAATAAAAAATAACTAACTCATTGTAAGTGAGTGGGGATGTGGTATATGACAAAGAGAGGAATGGAGCGCTGTGAACGATGACGGCCTATAAAAGTAACAAAACACCAAACATTCATTTTTTAAAATTCTTTGTACTTTTATTATTTTAGCTAATACATTTCAAATTACATCTCTATCACAAATTATGACGATTAAAAAATAACATTATCAGTCTCTTAGTGCAATGGAGTGTACGATATTTTTAGTGAGAACATCTTTAGCCAATACAAATTGGATAGTTTACTCACGCGAGAACACGCCACGTATAATTGTCCGTGTGAAAAACATGGTGTGCCCAAATCTAAGCCACAAACAGACATCGTTTAGCCTTGAGACTTAGAGATTGTCATTGCGAATGCCAATCTAATTGGAAATAGAATCCATTTGAATTCGATTGGCACATCTGTGAGAATAATAGGGATTCGTGGTAGTAATACATCTTCTCCTTGGAACTTGCCATTCAAAATGCTAGCTTCGAAAACGTTTTTCATCAATTTTTTTAATGACTAATCGCGTGCCATTGCACAACCATGGTGGGTTCAAATTACGAAGCAAAATAACCGGTGATCCAACCTTCAGATGTAAATGGTACGGTGGCATGTCTGGCAAATCCAATGAGTTAAGAAACTCTGCTGGATAATTTACAGCTTCGTTGGTTTCGCAAACTGTATCGATAAATTTGTATGACATCAAGTCCCTGGCAACAACTGTTGTATCTTGAAGTTGAAATCGTTGACGTCCACATTTTTTGCAGCCGAAATTGCTCTTTCTGCCAGCCACTCATGATTCAAGTATATCGGGAAATATATCTGGTCAATGAGGGCATTTTGCGAGTTAATGATTATGCAGAAATCGGTCGGCAATTTTGTGCGTCCAGTATTTTCATGTACAGCTATTTTTCCATCACCGATATCCAACAGTTGTTTTGAGAATGTTTCGGTGATGGATTTGAACGCGCATATTTACTTTCAGCTGTACTTTTTCAACATTACGCCACAGTGGCAATGATTTCAAGCAACGTAGCAGAGTATGTTGAACGTGGGGAAGTGTTTTTCTGAAATCACCTAAAAGGAGTAACAGAGAGCCGCCCAATAGTTTTTTTTTTTTTAATCTTTCAATGGCATGCTCAACGCCTCAAGCAAATGTTTGTGTGCATTCATCCCAAGAGGATAATTTTACACTGTTTCAATACTGTGGCCATGGACGATTGTTTTTTTATGCTGCACATTGCGTCTGGGTTATTTTGAATATTTAGTGGCAGCTTAAATGCTGAATGATCTGTTCTGCCTCCATCTAATAAAGTTTCTGCAATGCCAGATGATGGAACGGCCAATGCGATGCCATTATTTGATCGTATTTTGGCGAGAATTAGCGAAATGAGGACTGTTTTGCCAGTTTCACCTGGTACATCTAAAAAAAGAATCCACCTTGTGCTGCCGAAACTGCGAGCATAATGCTGTCATAAATGTTTCTATGTTCCTCAGTTAGTAGTGGGACATTGCGAGTAATAATTACTGCCATTTCTACAGCATTGTACTGCAGTTCACGATTCATTTCAGTGTTCATTAAAGTAGATGCACTTCGATTTGGCGTATGCATACCGAAATGACCGAGTGGTAAATTGGCAATGACTGTACAAATATCCTCGATAGCAGTCAGTGCTTTATTGCACATAGCGTCGCTGAATGTTATCGTTAGATCGTTGAGCCGTGTACAATGTCGATGCAATATATCATCAGTCATTGAATCTTTGTGATTATCCCACAACGTCTCTGCTCGGGCTGGAAAACATGTATGCATCACTATAGCGTATAGTAGACTAATTTGTATTGCTGTTCAGTTCAATGCTGCTTCAGTAAGGATATAGTCCCACTGGTTGTCGTCTTCCATCAAGTCTAGTGCAAGGCATCCGTCTTTATACGTTGAATACTGTTGTCCATTACGTATATCTTGAAATGACAATGGGCCGTACATTAACCAACAACAGTCGCAAGTAAAAACACTCAGTCTGCCTTGGATTGACTGTAAATACTCGCCCCAAGGTTTTTGATTTGAATAAACCGGGGAATGCATCAATCGGTGTGCCTTGCTTGTGGAGAATCCATTTTTCTTTGTTTGAGCCCGTGTGAAATAGCGTGGTACTTCTGAATAGAGTAATTTTCGTGCAAAGGGACCAAAAGCAGCTGCAAGATTACACAATTCAAAAGATTCGGTGAGTGTAGTTTTTGGTAGAATTGCAAGCATTTTTTGAAAAAGAGTAAAAAAAAAAGGGTACTTAATTTATTAAATCACTCATTTTAAAAGAACAAAGTATGAACTTTTTTTTTCGGATGGTTTACTCGTCATAATTTTAAGTAATCCATTCATAATGATTGAAAAATTTCGATTAATGTGATTTACAGAAAACACAATACTCCTTTACTTAAAAAAATATTAATTTAAAGCAAGACATTTAAATGTATTGCAAATAAACTTATTTGAAATAATGATAACGAAGTAAAAGCGCTTAAGTTTTTCGTAAATAGTTTAGATAATTTTGTCTTATAAGCAGATGCAATATATGAATTTTTGAATTAAAGATATGTACAAAAAATGGGGGGGGGGGAAACAACTTTTCACTCGCATTTTTTTTACTCACCAAATTTCGGGATTTTTGATTTGTTATAGACATCCCTTTTTGTAGTGTAACCCATGAGCAGTATGATTTGGACGATGGAACAGAGAAAAGTAACACTTCAGGCGCAAAACCGATTTTCGACGCCAAGCCTTGGCTTACAGTAAAATTGCGTTTTTTATTAAAGTTTTTAATTTTTTGAAGACTTAGTTTTTAAGTTAAAGTTTCCAAATTTCTCACATCGATTGTGCAAACAACGGTAATGTTTAAACAAAAAAAAATGTAATAAAAATACTACAAAAATGAGTTTTAGCAAAAATTTAAATTGACAAAAAATTTTTTTAAAAATCTTTGTATATATTTTGGATAATATTGCTCTACGCACAAAAAAAAGTTTCATAAGATTATCTTTATAAATGACAAAGTTATTAAATGATTAAATAAAATTTTGAGGTGTTTTTTGAAAAATCGTAAAAAAAGTTTTTGGTATTTTAGTTTTTAAATGACTGATTCTAAAAGAGAAAAACATGAACTTATTTAGTGTAGAATATCGTTTTAATAACACGAAAATAAATTCATACACAACAGCTTAGGAATCATTTTCATAAAAACGCATCAATTTTGAAACATTTTTTTAAAAAGTCGTAAAAAATACACAAATATTATTATATTGTAAAAAAAATATACCGTATCATGGCGAAATAAATGATATTTCCGATTCTGTAATTATTTTTTGTCTGAGTTTGATAGAAACAATTAGTTTATTTTAAAAACGTGCTGAAAGCTGGAACTTCATTCCGCTGAAATTGAAATGACGCTCGGTGGAATAAACAACACACAGCATTAAAACAATTACGCGTTTTAAGGTTTTTAACTAATATTTTTTCGACTAATAGCAATATCGGAATGAAAAACAGTTGACATCCTATTCTCAGACCTACTGAATATAAGCACAAAATTTCATAAGAATCGGTCTAGCCGTTTCTGTTGCAAACACTGTGACACGAGAATATTATATTTTACACGAGATGTATAATTAGAGGCTTATACTGTTTTCTTTAAGGGGAAAAATGCGTTAAAAATCTGTATAAATAGCAGAGGCAGCCTTATGACTATTAACGAACCTTTCAATCACTCAGTCGTATGTTGGGAGTCAGGGATGGATGACATATAAAGGAGGGGGAAGTTATCGAAAGTTTAACAACCACTGGTCAACCCCATTCTACTTGAACCCCGGCACCATGCCATCTCGAACATTATCGATCGATAATTCTCTTCGTGTACTTATACGAACCGGAAAATTGGATCATTTGCATTTCCAGAGCAGGTGTAACATTCCTTTTAATTTCAGTCAACCCGGTCGACTACTCCCAATTCTAGTGGCCACGGTAGCTTAGAGGCTATGGTCACGGATAGGGTTGGACTGCTGACGCGTCATCAGCCCGACCCTAGTAGCAATGAAGACCCTTTGTGTAAAAGGGCAACGATGTCCTCCTATTGGTGAGGTTTGGTAATCCGGAGAGTGAGGTGCAAACTACGGTATCGTCTTTGTGACTTGACCGAGGTTCAAAATAACGAAGTCCGTCTCCAATGGCCCTCGTGTTGCTTCATTGTGCGAGGTAAACAAACAACCACTCACTCACATATAATATGAACACGAAAATTAGTTTAATAAAACGTCTTTATTAAACTTAATTTTGACAAGTAAAACGTGTAAATGCATCTAAAAATGAAGTTATAAGAGTATTGCTTGGTTTTCAAAGGAATGTTAAGCCATTTGTCTTGAAGATATCGGAAAAGGCTGGCATTAAACGGTTGGCTGCGGATTATGATTTCCATAATTGATCAGGATGGCTCACTCATATCCCCGAACACTGGGTCGTGGTCGCCTACTCATGGTCTATCGTGCACGGATACACGTTAAATCTGTCGCGGCTTAAAGTATTCGTTTTGGAATGTTGTGGAAATTGGAGGGCAGTGTGATCTCGGGTTTGCGAAGTAACTAACTGTCAAATGGAGTGTGCTTTAACGTCACACTCTAAAACAACACAAGGGCTACTGACGATGGACCTCGTAATTTTGAATGGCAGTCAAGTGACGAGAACTACACCTAGGTTAGCACCCCATTCTCTAACTTCCGTGCAAACAAGAGGTGTTTGAGTCAGACAACAACAGATTTAACGCACATATACTCCTCTATACGGTGTAGCTCTAGAGCTCGAACTTACGACACACCGGCCACGTGACCATGACCACTAGACTACCGCGGCTACAAAAAGGGACACGATACCTCTCGCATTGATATTTTTTTGTTTGTAATAAACGCCTTTACACAGCAAGTCTTCAGCGGCGTCAGGACTCGAGCACGCGATGTGTCCGTGATCATGATCATCGCGACCCCTCAGTCAACCAAGTAATGGTCTACAAAAGTATGGATTCCAAATGACGCTGATCTAGCTGTATGGAGTGGAGCATTATCTTTTCTGAAAGTAACGTCTCCTGTCGGAAGAGATTTTTCCACCTGGTATTGTACGACCAGGTCTTATACTTGTTAGAAACTTGGATTCAGACTTAGACTACATCTTCGAATCACTTGAACCCAAGTGGCCAAGGCATAGGATCATGGCTAGCGTGTCATGAGTTCGAGCCCAGTACCACTGAAGACCCACCGTGTAGGGGTATGATGTACGTTAAATCTGTCGAGAGCTCAAACGTCCTCCCGTTGGTGGGGTGTGGTAGTTAGGAGAGGGGTGCTAGCTCAGGTGTCATTCGCGTCACTTGATCATGGTTCAAAATTACGTGGTCAGTTGCCAAAAGCTCTCGTGTAGCTGAACAGTGCGACGTTAATATTCACTCACTCGAACAGGTCATATGAATGTGTTGTTTTTTTACAGAGAGGCAAGAGAAATTAATGTCTCAATTTTCTAAGTCGCAACATGTCACTACGAGCTCCAATATTCTGTGAGTACGTTAACTAAAATAAATTAAGTCTATGTAACTCCGATGATGCCCACTTATTGTTATTAAATATTTGCAAAGCCTTTTATTTCTGTTGTACATATTTTACAGAAATAATCTATGTACTAATTAACGCAACCTAAAGTGTATTTTTCTTTCTCGCCATTTAAGATATATCATGAAAGAGATTTTGTGTTCTGAATACAATAGCATCTTTTTACATAATTTAGAATTGTTCAGACTTAAAAGCTCAGATGAAAAAGATGTGGGTAAAATTAGGGCTTCTGTTACTAAATATTGAAGCTAAAGTGGTCAAAACAGCAGTATATAAGACTTTTAGAACATTTTGTCATTGATTCAAACAATTAAAAACTGTCAATTCCGTTTTTGAAGAGGGATCAGAAACATTTAGATAAAGATTAAATTCATCTCTGAAGTAGAGAGAAAAAGTAACGAGATGGAAATTCGAAAAACGTAGAATGTGACCTAGTTCGAGATCCTCTTTATAACAATTGTACTGAACTCAGACAGTTCAAAAGAATCTTTTGACATGAAATTACTTAAATTTTCGGTTTGCAAATTTTATGGTGAAGCTAGCTCATGCTTATGTTTTGGAACAACATTGAATCTGATTAACGAAAATAAATCATAAGAAGAAAAAAAATTGTCAGTTATAGAGACTGCCGATAGAAGTGAAAACTTAGAACTTTTAGTATTAAAATTTGAAATTTCATAATGTTTGAATTAAAATTTTCAACATCAATCTGGTTTTCACATCTATTGACACTCCGAGCAACAATTATATGCATGTTTATATAGTTTTTTTTATTATTCAAATATATTACGGGCAGTACAAGATCATGACAAAATATAAATACAATTCAATTGAAATAACAATTAATATGCAATCATTTTATTTATGGATAGTATTTGTATTTACTTAAAATTCAATGTACTTGATTTTTAACATTTTAATTGATTGCATCATTGTCATCATTAATTTCAACAATACTTAGACTTTTTGTGCTTTCAATTATTTTATTTTGTTCTAAAAAATATACAATTGACTTATGGTAACTAAATTAAGAAAAGAAAATGTTTGATTCTCAAATTTATCAAAGTATCGCGTAAAAACCGCATCGATCTTCTGCGCTTTCGATCATTGGATATATTTAAATTAAGTGTTTCACTTAGAAATTCAATTAGTGGTACATTTTTATCATCTGCAAAGTTAATATTGAAGTCTCCACTTAAAATCTTCGGTACATTATCATATTTTTCGCCAAATCTTTTTTCGAGTATTTCAGAACATTCTTTTGTATAAATCATCAAATTTTCGAATAAAAATTGTTGCATCTGTCTCATAGATTTTCCAGGCGAAATATAAACGGCAACCTTTAATATGTATTGCCCATTCTCGTAATCGTAACAAGCAACGCATATATTCTTCAATTAAACGATTCAAATAATAATCAAACAAAAACACTATTTCAACAATGCACAGTATATACACATTGAACTTTCCACTAAATCCATTCAATTTCACTTATAAGATATACACAGCACTATACTTCGGTTGTACAGCTGCAGATATACTGTTATAAGCATGTCGGTGACGTGAACGCACGAGATTTCATCCATTCAAAAAGTGTATAAGACGCACAGCCCACTGCTCGTGCGCCAGTCAGAGCATGTCAATGACGCGAACCCATAAGATTTTCCCCTACCAAAAAGTGATCAACGTGGCTAAAGAAGTTTTCATTTCAAAAATATGGGAATTTAAACCATCTAAAGACACATTTAGGAGGATTTGTACAGCAGGGGATTGTTTTGGCTTGAGGCCCACATTGTGGAAGCCCCGCCTTTATATAATGATTGCATTCATTAGTTCATTTTGGGTGAGTGAATATTAACGTCCCACTGTTCAGCTACACGAGGGCTTTTGGTGACGGACCTCATAATTTTGAACCATGTTCAAGTGACGTGGACGACACCTGAGCTGGCACCCCTGTCCTAACTACCACACCACACCAACGGGAGGACGTTTGAGCTCTCGACATATTTTACGTGCATCCGGCCCCTACACGGCGGGTCTTCAGTGGTACTGGGATCGAACTCATGACACGCTAGCCACGATCCGATGCCTAGACCACTTGGCTACCTCGGCCACTAGTTCATTTTGGAAGAAGTATGCATCGTACTACCAAAATCACTAAATATCAGTTAAATAAAAGAGTGGCAGCTCTATGCAATTTATTTGTCTTAATTTAATTTCATCTATAATTACATAAACCCATTTCATTTTAGAATCAGTTGAATGAGACGCTGAGCCGGTCCTAGCAGGTGTGCACCGCACGCGTGCGGGTAAGACACAGGGGTGGCCGCATATAGTTCTATCAAACAAGCAATAGTGTTAAAGAGTTTTTCAAAATAAAACTTATAATAAGTCAAATAAATATAGTAAATTTTTAGTAGTTTTTGAAAAATCTCTATAGATTTTGCTTTCCCGATAGCATAGCATAGTTTTAAAAAAATAGAATGTTTTTGCACAGAATGTGTGTTGGTCCATACTCCATTAATGACTGCTCTGTCATACTAATGTCATTTGGAAGCAAAATTCGTAGTAGAGTCAACAATACAGAAATAGAAAATGTTTTCTTGCAATCAGCCGCACTGGCGGAGATCGATGTTTAACAAAAGCGTCTAAAAAATTATTTTTGTGAAAGTTGCTTTATGAAAATATCTAATATGGGGTTGTAACGAATGATAATAGAGCGCCCTCTACTAGCCATGTGAACACTTAACCAGTCAGCCTGCCACCTCGGGGAAGAAAGGATGTGCCAATGTCCTCCCACGCAAACCCCTTAGTATTTCTATCGATTTTTCCTGTTTTTATGTAATTGTAACCGTGCTCAATTAGAATGTACTACCAATTAAAATTATTTGAGCTAGCCGCCGGAGTTATTCTTGAGTATCGGTTATAAAAATGGCGCCTAACTTACGGCCCGAATATTTATTTAATTTTAATAGGACTACTAGTCTTACTAAATCATCTTCAATATTCTGAACACACCTAGTTCATATAGAATTTTAAAGTATAGATTCTGAAATTGTAGCTACCGGCTACGAAGAAATTTTCGGATTACTAGAAAATTTATATTTCCTACCGGGAAATTAGAAACTTTGGATTGCATTCGTCTTCAGGGAGCATCAGCTAAGTTTTCTATCCTTTTGTTTTGTTTCTGATTCATTTTGATCTTTTATTGAATTTTACTTGTGTTTTTGTATTTTATGGTATAAATATATAATAAGCATGATTTATTTGTCATATTTTATTTGAGTAATTCTTTTCCCTAGTAAGGAAACTCTTTCTACTTTTGTTCATTTTCTCATTTCCTGTCATTTATGACTATTAGTGTACTAGTTTGGGAAACTTCTTTCCCCCACTTCTGACCTTGAATTTTCGCGAACTAGACGTTTTGTTACTAAGGGCCCCCCCCCCGATTTTCTGTCTCTCACCCCTTGCCTGGTGAAAATCAGACGTTCTTTTTTTTTTTCACTGTTCGTTTTGTAAAATTTGTTTATCCTCCATATTTTTCACTTTTTTCTGTCCACTCTTTTTCTTTACTTATGATGCTAGAGCGTCATGGAGATTGATATTTCCTATTTAGGAGTATTGTGTTTTATTTTTAACTATATTGTGAAGAATTTTGATTATATATAAAATATATGGGAATTAAATGAAAGAAATTATTATTTTTTTTTTGTTAACAAAAAGTATAGTAGAAAAGTATTTTTATTTTTATTCAAAAGATTCATGCATAGGTTTTGTTTCGACTTTGAATTTCATCAGAATTTTTTCTTTTATATGTGAATTATTTTTATTTTCAAAGCTAAATTTTTGCATTCAGTAATATATCTACAAAACAGTATTTTTATTCCTTCAAAGGAATAGTTTATTTGTTGTTTTGGTTAAGTGCATCAGAATTTCTATTTATTTCAATTTTCATTTTGTTTCGAAGTTTTGATTTTCTATATATATATATATATATATATATATAGAAAATCAAGGTTTTAAGGTTTTTTCATTCTATACAACCATTTCAAGGATCGGTGCATATTCTTTGATTTTTTTATGGTTGTTTTATTATGCACTAAGGTGTGTTTGCATTTTAACATTTTTATGTTATATCCTTCAGAATGCAATGGCGAATAGTTTAATTTTTTTAAGTATTAAAAAGAGAAACATTTTTAAAATTTTTAAAAGAAAAGTTTTTTAAAATTTTAAATTTTTGTGAATTTGGATATTTCCAGATTAGTTTACCAAGTTGCAATAGGGGGAAGATTGGCGCCATCAAACTAGTTTAACCCCACTTATCGGTCCTAAGTCCGAGGTTGCACTTGGATATTTTATAATTTTTATCTTATACAATTTTAATTTCGCTTGAAAACGTTGATATTCATTATTTTTATTCGCCATTGAAATTTTGAAATATGATGTTGTACTCTAGGTTTAATATGATTTGAGTATTTGCTTGGTTATATTAGTGTGAGGTATTTTGGATATATTTAAATATATATATATATATATATATATATCCTGTCAAACATCTATAATAATATATTTTTTAATGGTATTGTGTTCGAATATCCAATTCTTATTATTTTAGTGATTAGTTGATCCTCAATTATAAAGGTTAACTATTTTAAAACTAAATTAACTGCATTTAATTTGTGGCTGTCGGATTTTATAATTGACCCTTTTTTCCCCTCAAAAGTTAAAAACAATGGCGTATCTTGCTTAAGCGCGCAAAGAGGACTTAAAAACACTAGCTACAGAATTGGGCCTCGAAGTAGGAGAAATAATGAGAATAATAGATTTTAAAAATTTAATCATTACTTCGAAAGACTACGATGAACAGTTTACTAAAACACTTCTAGAAACCATTATTAACACGAGGGTTCAGGCAGAACGTGAGGAGAAGGAGGAAAATGAATACAAACGAAAACCAGACGAAATGAATTTAGAACTAGAACGCATGAAGTTAAGCATGACTGTTACTTCTTCAACTAACACAGAGAAAATAAATATCCAGCACCTCATACCCAGATTTGTTGAAACTTCAGACATTTCCACCTATCTAAAAATATTTGAAAGTCAGTGTGAGCAAGTTAACATAGGGGAAGTCGATTATGTAACACACCTTCTACCTATGTTACCTATTGATATTTCCAATATTATCTTGCAGGAACCTAAGGAGAAATTAGGAAATTACCAGCACATTAAGCAAGTGTTGCTCCAACGATTCAAGTTGAGTGCTGAATCGTTTCGAATTAAGTTCAGTACTCATCAAAAACAACCCGAAGCTCTGTGGAAGGAATTAGCGTATGAGCTAAACAATTACTTAGAAGAATGGCTACATAGCCTAGAAGTGAAAGACTTTAACTCCCTTAAAGATTTGGTTCTTACCGATCAGCTTAAGAGAAGAGTTTCGAGGGACGTTAAAGAACACTTCGTGGATATCTGGGGAGATATTAAAAGCTCATCTGAGCTAGTACGAAAATTAGACGATTATGAAATTGCTAGTGGTAAGACGTCGAACCATAAAGTTTTACCAGACGTAAGAAGACCTTCTTTCCCCTCAAAAACTAATAAACAAAGCAGTATAAGAACGGGGGATAAAACAAAAGAAGCACCAAGAAAACCATTTGGAAGGCATTCGCAATTTGAAAGCCGAACTCCTCTGTCCTGCTATGGATGTGGAAAGCCCGGTTACATCAAGTCAAAATGCCCTGACTGTAATCCTTCAAAGGGTGATCCAGCTCACTTTGGAATTCTGCGAGTTAACAGTCTCTCTCCTTCCAACAGAAATGCTGTACTTAGGATCAGCATAAATGTGGAGTTTCAGGAACTATATTTGCGGACAGTGGTGCAAGTCATTCGATTGCAGGAGAAACTCTTTACAGTATCCTTCTGCAACAAGGAGCTGCTTTTAAGAATACAGTCATATCCCTATCCTTTGCTGATGGAATCGTTACTCAGAAAGAAGTTCTACGTACATTTCAAAACGTCCTTCTGGAAGGCAGAAAGTTTAAAACCCTCTTTATTATTTTGCCTGATGCCAAAAACAACTCCACTCTACTTGGAGTTGACTTTCTCAAAAATGCTGGAATAGTACTAAATTTCAGAAAGAACTGTTGGACTTTTTGTGACGATTCCCGAAAATCGTACAATTTGTAACGCCTTATCAGAGCACATCAGTTAATGTACTTCCTGTGGCGATAAATAACTGTCAATTACGGGAAGATGCAGGACAAGAACTCCCTAGTTCTCAGCGTGTGGAACTAGATACCTTGTTTAAAAATCCTCACTCTATCTTCGAAGTAGGGGGAGAAGCTACTCCATTTATCGAACATAGCATCAACACTGAAAATAACCCACTAATTTCAGTGCCTCCCTACCGGATGAAGCCAGCCAGGAAGGAGCTGTTGAAAGAGCTAGATTCTCTGCTGCAACAAGGCATCGTAGTAGAATGTGAATCTCCATACGCCTCTCCCGTTGTTTTGATTCCAAAACCAAATGGCAGCATGCCTCTCTGCATAGACTACCGGAAGCTGAACACTCAAACCGTCGCGGAGATTACCCCATATTTGAAAAGATTGGTAAGAATTTCTTCTGAAATCCGTGAAAAAATTGAAGTGAAACAAGATCAGCGAAAGGCCTTCTATGTCAAAAGACATCGTCCTGGTCCCTTATATCATCCAGGTGATAAGGTCTGGGTAGCCCTTCACCCCCTTAGCAATGCCGCCCAGAAGAAAACAGCTAAATTTATGCCTAAAAGAGATGGACCTTATATTATTGTGACTCAACGCTCTCCGACGACTTATGAAGTGGCAAATCCAAACAACCCACATGAGGTTCTGGGACCTTATCATTCATCTGCTCTTCGTCCATGCATAGACAAGGAAGCCACTCCAGTGATGCCTCTCAGAAAAAGGGAAGACCCAAGAAAGACAACTCTGCTGGTTCCTCATCGAGGACGATACCTAGGAACCAGAGGGGGAGTGTAACGAATTGTAATAGAGCGCCCTCTACTGGTCATGTGAACACTTAACCAGTCAGCCTGCCACCTCGGGGAAGAAAGGATGTGCCAATGTCCTCCCACGCAAACCCCTTTGTATTTTTATAGTATTTTCCTGTTTTTTATTTAATTCTAACCGTGCTCAATTAGAATGTACCACCAATTAAAATTATTTGAGCTAGCCGTCGGAGTTATTTTTGAGTATCGGTTATAGGGTTAATATTACCTAAGGAGTGTTTCAATTTAATATGCATTTGGGGAAATTAAAAGTGTTCAGTTTAATAACAGCCACACAATTTTAAAAATATTCAATAGGAAAAGGTGTGTCTCTATATTTGTATTTTTTATTAATGTTTTACTCTTATACTGGTGAATGAGTTCATAACGTTATCAGTCAAAATATGAAAAATTCTCTTGAGGGGTGGCACATTAGGTCCTTGCATGAGGGCGGTCGACACCCTAGGATCGGTCCTGATGAGACCAATGTATTCTATCACCCTATTCCACAATTGTTTTTGAAATCATACGCAATGTTGCTCTTCGTGTGTGAAATTCTCATCACAGGATGCAAGCTAATCTTAATTCTGTGTGGATTTTCTCCCTGCACACACTGAAAAATCTTACTATTTAGCCACCCCCGATATTTAATCATATTCATGTCAAAATACACAGACGGTGTTTTAATGTTTACATTTGTTAGAAAGGGGATTTGTTTTTAGTACAGTTTTTCTCTGACGGAAATCTTCAAATACTTACATAATATTTGTAGTCACTTAGAAGTCATAGAGGAGGCCACTTTGGCACAGTCGTCTTTTTTTACTTTCTACATATGGTAACCTATTTTAGTCGGCGTACGTGGCCGTGATAACCTAGTGGTCAAGGTAACGGATTCGAGGCTGGAGGGTCATGAGTTCGTGCCCAGTACCTCTGAAGACCCACCGGTTTGGGAGCGATGCATGTTAAATCCGTCGAGAGTTTAAACGTCCTCCCGTTGGTGTGGTGTGGTTGTTAGGAGAGGGGAATGCCAGCTCAAGTGTCGTCCTCGTCGACCAAGTTTCAAAATGATGAGGTCCATTACCAAAAGCCCTCGTGTAGCTGAACAATGTGACGTTAATATTAACTCATTCAGTAGGCTTACGGACAATGTTCGCGGAAGTTTGAATTCCTCTCAAGCAGATAGGGACAAATACGGAGACAGTCAAATAGATAGAAAATTTTTTCTATATTTGAATCAACATATATTTGTGAGTAAAGTTTTTTTTCATGAAGATTCTTCTTTCTTTTCTCTAATGGGCAGGGCCGGACCGTGACCATTGGGGCCCTGGGCTAATGAAACCTGGGGCCCCTAAATAATTAAAAATTTTGCCATTTTCCTAAAAAAAAATTTTGTGGGGAAAAATTTTAATTATAAGAAACTCTCGCTAAAGGGTTTTTTTTTTTATTTCAAACAATTTAAATTCGTTATAAACAATAACATATTTTACAAAAAAACTTTTCTACACTTTTGTGCTACAAATTCTTTATTTGCTCATCACATTTTAAGTCTTTACTGAGATCAGTATTAATAGAAAGAAGTGATAAATAAGTAAGTCTAGTATTTGTCGTTGTTGTCCTATATTTCAAAATAGGACATTTTAGAGAATGCATGCATAGGACATTTTAGAGAATGCATGCATAGGACATTTTAGAGAATGCTTCACTAGTAATAGGGAGCTTTACAAAAATCTTTAAAACGGTATTCATATTTGGAAAAAACGTCAACAAGCTTCTTTTCAAATTTAAATTTAACATATCACTACAAGTAGAGGACAGCTCATTTTGTTTTAGATAAATTTTGAGTTGAACAACTTCATTTACTAAATGTTGGTCTACGTCTTCTGAATAGGAATTTGATCTTGCAAATCCATCAAAAATTTAAATACTATATTCTGCATGTACTTTTCTATTTAAATCAAGGGTTAGCTTATCTGACGAAACAATAAGCGTGTCCCTTTTAAATTTTTCTGCCCATACAGAGCTTTTTTTGTCGATTTATCCGCAAATTTTGAAATAACCCGCCTCTTATTCACTTCACTGTATTCTGTTTCTACACTAGGACTTAATTTTTGGCTGCGTCTTGATACTCCTTTAGTTTTTGATCTGATTCATGTACATTGCTTATAAACATTCTTATTGACAAAATTGACTTATTTACTTCCCAGATGTCCAAACCAGGAGTTTGTAATTTTTTGTTAACTGAATTAAATATTTCAAAAATTTCTTCCTAAAATATAATAGAAATGACAATTTCGAATTTTGTTAATTTATTAAAAAAAAATTTACTGCGTTTTTTCGAAAATGATTTTTTTAAATTTTCATTGTCACTAGATATTTTAATAATATTCATGTTATTACCATAATTATCTTTTAAGTCTTCAACAGCATCGTAGTGACTAGACTATCTGGTCTGATTTAAACTTTTTAAGGGGGGGGGGTAAATTTCAGTTTATAACCGATACTCAAAAATAACTCCGGCGGCTAGCTCAAATAACTTTAATTGGTGGTACATTCTAATTGAGCACGGTTACAATTACATAAAACAGGGGGAAATATACAAATATTAAAGAGTTTGCGCGGGCGGACATTGGCACATCCTTCCTTCCCCGAAGTAGCAGGCTGACTGGTTAAGTGTCCACATGGCCAGAAGAGGGCGCTCTATTACCATTCGTTCCCCCTCTGGTTCCTAGGTATCGTCCTCGATGAGGAACCAGCAGAGTTGTCTTTCTTGGGTCTTCCCCTTTTTCTGAGAGACATCACTGGAGTGGCTTCCTTGTCTATGCATGGACGAAGGGCAGATGGGGTCCCAGAACCTCATGTGGGTTGTTTGGATTTGCCACTTCATAAGTCGTCGGAGAGCGTTGAGTCACAACATTATAAGGTCCATCCCTTTTAGGCATGAATTTAGCTGTTTTCTTCTGGACAGCATTGCTAAGGGGTGAAGGGTTACCCAGACCTTATCACCTGGATGATACAAGGAACCAGGACGATGTCTTTTATCATAGAAGGCCTTTCGCTGATCTTGTTTCTCTTCAATTCTTGGTTTTGGAATCAAAACAACGGGAGAGGCGTACGGAAATTCACATTCTACTACGATGCCTTGTTGCAGCAGAGAATCTAGCTCTTTCAACAGCTCCTTCCTGGCTGGCTTCATCAGGTAGGGAGGCACTGAAATTGGTGGGTTATTTTCAGTGCTGATGCTATGTTCGATAAATGGAGTAGCTTCTCCCCCTACTTCGAAGATAGAGTGATGATTTTTAAGCAAGCTATCAAGTTCCACACGCTGAGAACCAGGGAGTTCTTGTCCTTCATCTTCCCGTAATTGACAGTTATTTATCGCCACGGGAAGTACATTAACAGATGTACTCTGGTAAGGCGTTACGAAATTCTACGATTTTCGGGAATCGTCACAAAAAGTCCAACAGTTCTTCTGAAATTTAGAACTATTCCAGTATTTTTGAGAAAGTCAACTCCAAGTAGAGTGGAGTTGTTTTGGCATCAGGCAAAATAATAAAGGGGTTTTAAACTTTCTGCCTTCCAGAAGCACGTTTTGAAATGTACGTAGAACTTCTTTCTGAGTAACGATTCCATCAGCAAAGGATAGGGATATGACTGTATTCTTAAAAGCAGCTCCTTGTTGCAGAAGGATACTGTAAAGAGTTTCTCCTGCAATCGAATGACTTGCACCACTGTCCGCAAATATAGTTCCTGAAACTCCATTTATGCTGATCCTAAGTACAGCATTTCTGTTGGAAGGAGAGAGACTGTTAACTCGCAGAATTCCAAAGTGAGCTGGATCACCCTTTGAAGGATTACAGTCAGGGCATTTTGACTTGATGTAACCGGGCTTTCCACATCCATAGCAGGACAGAGGAGTTCGGCTTTCAAATTGTGAATGCCCTCCAAATGGTTTTTTTGGTGCTTCCTTTGCCTTACCCCCCGTTCTCATACTGATTTGTTTATTTGTTTTTGAGGAGAACGAAGTTCTTCTTACGTCTGGCAAAACTTTATGGTTCGACGTCTTACCTCGAGCAATTTCATAATCATCTAATTTTTGTATTAGCTTAGATGAGCTTTTAATATCTCCCCAGATATCCACGAAGTGTTCTTTAACGTCCCTCGAAACTGTTCTCTTAAGCTGATCGGTAACAACTAAATCTTTAAGGGAGTTAAAGTCTTTCACTTCTAGGCTATGTAGCCATTCTTCTAAGTAATTGTTTAGCTCGTAC